>JANBXA010000367.1:14385000-14442500 GCA_030556225.1 Cricetiscus sungorus | reverse complement strand
GAAGGTCACAGTCCATTGTATGTCGCCTTCAGGGTCTGGAACACCCTCTTCTGCTTAGGGGTTCTGAAAGTATTTCCTGATGTGCAGGGCTACCTCCTAGCTCCCCATGTCCCCACACTCAGGGCCCCTCTGGAGAGACTGCTGTAGTACTGACCCTGGAAACCCTCCAGTGTTTTCAATTGCCAGTTTAATCTGCCACCATTGGAGACCTGGCATGTGACTCCTCCCAAGAGCTTAGCACTGGGCCTGTCCAGCTGGAGCCAGATGCAGTCACCTAGTGATGTTTAGAGCGGGAGGGAAGACTGAAGGTTGGAGGTCAGCAGAGTGACCCTCAGCATGCTCCTTTGCTGCTGGTAGAGTTGCAGAAACATATCTGCGAACGCTTAGAGAAACTACTATGCTCTGTGCAGCAAGCTCCCAGGAAGAAAATGGCCTCTAAGGCTGGTGAGGTAGGTAAGAGCCGGAGGTACTTGCTTGCCCTACAAACCTTAGAACCCGAGTTAAATCCCTGGATCCCACTGTGGGATGGGTGAGCCAACCCCTGAAAGTATCTTTTGACACTCCATGCCTAAGCCATGATACACACATATTTTTAAATTAACAAAGCCTCCTAAACACTCTGTGTATCCTTTTGTATGTTAATATGTATCATACCCACAAGTAGCTTTTGTTTTGGTAAAAGAAGCAACTAAAATTCTTAAGGTTGGGGTCGGAGAGATGGCTCAGTAGTTCAGAACACTGGCTGCTCTTCTGGGGAGTTGGTTTGGTTCCTAGAACCCATGTGGCAGCTTACAATCATCCTTAATTGTTACGAGCAGGTTTTCCCGCCGGCCTGGTCCCAATAACACACAGAGACACTGTATTAGATATAAAGTTGTTTGCCTGTTACTAGCATTTCTTATTGGCTATCTCTGTCTGAAATATTAACCCATTTCTATTAATCTAAGTATTTCCACGTGGTCTTATCTTACCAGAAAGAAGCTGGAACCTCTGCTCTCTTCATCCTACATATTGAATCTTCTCCCTACTTCTTCCTCTCTCATCCTAGTCTCCTAGTCCTGCCTATCTTGCTTTCCTATTGGCCAACAGTGCTTTATTCATTAACCAATACGAGAAACATATTTACAGAAAGACATCTCCCATCACATAATTCCAATTCCAGGGGACCCAGTACCAAGGGAATCCTATGCCCTCTTCTGCCCTCCACAGACACCAGGCATGCATGTAGTGCGCAGACGTGCATTCAGGTCAAATAACCATATGCATAAAATTAAAATAAGTAAATGTTTTTGTTTAATTTTTAAGATATATAGAATTGTATGGGGTGGTAAGTGACTTAAAAAACCATCCATGATTAAGTCTATAAAATCATGTTTAAAAAAACAAAAAAGCTACCACATTAGGCTGAGTTCAGTTGCTAGGGTGCTTGCCTGGCATGCTGGAAGCCCCAGATTCCATTTCCAGACCCACATAAAGAAAGCACGGTGATGCAGACCGATAAATGTGGCATCGGAGAGGTAAAGATATCAGGACAGAGAGTTCAAGGCCAACTTCACTACTCAGTGATTCAAGGCTACCTTGAGATACCAGAGAACGGTATTATAAAAACAAAAGACAAAAAGAAAAAGAAGAATAAGAACTACCTGCCACTACCACATTGGGAAGGATTAGGAGGAAGTCTCAGACCTACAAGGTCAACTGTAACACGGATAATAAAAACCCAGGGACAGATACTGAGATCCAAGCTGAGTATCAGAAAGCTAAGCAGTCAAGCCACCAGAGAGCTCTCACCTCTATACCAAGGCTGAGGCATCTGGTCCTCACTGTGGCTGCAGACTGAATGCTAAGTGCATACCCTGAGGCCCTGTCTTATACACCTCTCTAGTGCTGGGATTGAAGGCGTACACCACCCCTGCCCAGCTTCTGTGGCTAACGAGGGTGGCTGCTGGGATTGAATTGTGTACCACCACAGCCTGGCCTCTATGACTGTGGCTAGCTTTGCATTCTGACCTTCAGGCAAGCTTTATTAGATCATAGACAATATATCACCACAGTCAACAAACACATTCACATGTCTTCTAAATTTCATGATATATATGTATATACATATATACGTATATATCATATATACATATATACATATACATATACATATACATATATGTATATACATATATACATATACATATATATACATATATAGCATGTGATACATGTGTGTGTGTATATATGTATACACACACACTATATCACATATGTATATATGTATATACATATATGTATATACATATATACATATACATATATATCATATATAGCATGTGATACATGTGTGTATATATATATATATATGTATACACACACACACACACACACACACACACACACACCAGGAATAATGAGAACAGTTGCTAGCATTCTCAAGGATGGCAATGTCTCCTTAAGAGGTAGTCAGATGTCAACATCTAGCTGTAATTGGTACAAGACAAGACTAAGCCAACAAGGCAAGTCCTTATTCCACCAGGCGGAACTTCACTGAATTGAGAGGGTTACCAGAGATAAGTAAAAGAGGAGAGGATGTGAAGGCAAGAAGAGGAGGCTTTACAGGGAGAAAAATCAGAGTGGTGGGGGAGTTGGACATATACGTGTTCAAAAACACATTGTATGGAGGTATGAATAAATATTTATTCTTGTCAAAGAATAAATAAAAGATAAAACGGGACATATACAAAGGGAGAGAGGGCGGAGGGAAAGAGAGAGATTGATTTCTACCAAATCCAACCTCCCTGAGCACCACCACAACCTTGGAGTTGATGTGATAGAAACACTCCAATTCCACTGTGCCTCAACTGTTATGCCTCCAAATGTCGCAGCCTAGCTCTAGCACAGCAGGCTTGACTGTGACGCCAGTGCGATCCGCTGGGAGCCCCCTTACGTGCTTAAGACGTAATTCTGAAAATGAATGCAAACAGGAACGCTGCTGAATTCAAAGCCTGGCATTTCCCAGTCTCGCCTTACTGAGCAGCGCAGCCAAAGCTGATCTTAGTCGTTAATGCCCTGTTCAGTCCCAGATTAATCTGATCAAAGGACTTGTTCCCAGGGTCTCTTATTAACACAGCTTAGTTGGGTTTCTAACCCAGGGCTTGCTGCCAGTTGCTGCAAAAGCAGTGGCAAGGTTTCAGATTGACTCCTGAGTTACAGACTGATCTTGGTTGGGGGTGGTAGGGAGAGGCACAGCTCACTTGTAGCTTAAGGACTTCCTTCAGTGTTTTTCTAAGTATATTCTTTATTTGTGTGTGCATGTGTACCTGGCGAGTGAGTATAGATCAGAAGACAACTTGCAAGAGTTGGTTCTCTCTTCTACCTGGGTCCCTGGGACAAGGCTCAGGTGGCCAGTCTTTGAAGAGTGTGTGTCCGTGCATGCGTGCCGTGCGTCCGTGTGTGTGTATTACAGTCTGTGGTCCAGCTAATCCAATAATTGCAGTCTTTGAGTGGAAGGTCCAGAAACCCAGTAGTTGTTCAGTGCAGGAAGCTGGATGTCTGAGCTGGTCTTCAGTATATGCTAGAATCGTGAAGAAGCAGACGGTACTGCCGATAAAAAAAAAAAAAAAAAAAAAAAAAAATGGACTTGCTAGCGAGGGCAAGAACAAGCAGGCAAAGAGTAAGGTTTCCTTACTCCATGTCCTTTACGCAGACATCCAGAAGCTGTGGCCCACATTAGAGGTCACACCTCAAAAGATTTGGATTGAAGAAAGATCTGTCTTCCCACCTCAACAATCCAGATTACAAGTGGATTTTTCCCTCTGCAAATGACTTAATTAAGCAAAAATCCCCCACAGGTGTGTCCCCCCCCAAAGGAAACATTTTGGGGTTTTAACTTCAGATATAGTCTAGTTGACAGCCAAACTAGCCATCACCGTCTTGGTAGCAAGCATCCTTACCCACTGAGCCATCCTACCAGCCCATTTTTAACATTTATTACTATGGAGGTGGAGTATTACCACGCATGCCATGATGTGCATGTGGTAATTAGAGGACCTCTTTATGGAGCAATTTCTCTCCTGCCACCTTTACCTCGGTCCCAGGGATCAAACTCAAACCAATAAGGCATGTATGGTGTGGTGATCTGAACGAGACGGCGCCCATAACCGTAGGTGTTTGAATATTTGGTCTGCAGTTAGTGGCTCTGTTTGAGGAGGCTCTGGGGTGGCCTTGCTAGAGGAAGGTGAAGTGTCTCTGTTCTGTGCTTTGTGGTTCAGGACGGGAGCCCTGGGCTGCCAGCTCCCGCCACCACACGTGCCTTCTCCCTCCACCACAGCCTCCAACCCTCCCGAACAGCCATCACAAATAACCTCCTTCTAGAAGTTGCTTCGGTTACAGCGCTTTATCGTATGAACAGAATCTGTCTGGAGCTCCTTCCCTGGGGTCCACTTTGTGACGGAGTCTCCCAGTCAGACACTGCCTGCCTACCAGTTACCACTGTGATTCTTGTGTTTAGTGTATTGGATTGTGTGTGTTCAGGCTCTAAGGGGGTGGTGGAAGGTCTACCCGCTTGTGCTCACCTTTGCCGTTAGGCAGCCTTCCCATTGCTGCTGTTTCTGTTCTGTTTCTTTTCAACGCCAATTCTGGGCTGTCATTAATTCTGTAGTCCCCTCATCCAGGCAACAGTGGGTGGAGGCTGTTTCTGGCTCTTCTCTCCAGGGTGCTGATGAAGGGTCTCAGCCTCACCCCCCACGTCCCCAGCAGCCTAATTCCTGCTTCATGCAAGAAGCCTGCCCTGCTTCACTGGTCTCTTCAAGCATGGCGCAGCAGGAATACTTTAAATATTTCTTCTGGGTTCAGGAGATAGCTCAGCGGGTAAAGGCGCTCACCACAATGCCTGGTAACCTGTTGGGACAGGGCCATGTGTGTCTCGGTGCACATGTGGAGGTCAGAGTTCAACCTGCAAGGGTCAGTTATCTTCTTCTATCTTTCTGTGGTTTAAAGATTAAATTCAAGTCACCAAGCTTGCTTAATAGGGCCTTTGTCTGCTCAGGTATCTTGCCAGCCAACCCCACATAACTTATTGTTTTAATGCTTTTTCCAGACAGGGTTTCTCTGTGTAGCCCTGGATGATCTAGAAATCATTGTGTGGAGCAGACTGCCCTTGAACTCACATTGATCCACCTGCTTCTGCTTCCCAAGCACACTGAGATTAAAGGTGAGAGCCTCGCCCACTTGATTATTTTTTTTTCCTGTTAATTTTTTAAAAATTAAGGTCTCTCGTTGAACTTGGAGTTCACTGGCTACACTGACTGACCAGCACACTCGCGGATCATCCCATCTCTGCCTCTCCAAGCTGGGACTGCAGACATGCATCGTAGCACCTAGCTTTAAGCTGTGTGCTGAGGATCAAACTCGGGAATTCATGCTTGTATGGAAAGCACTTTCCTACTGAGCCAGCCCCTGAAGCACTGTTGAGTGATAATTAATGACCTATTTCACCATGAAAACCAAAGCAGTAGGCCAACAAATGTAAACATGCAAAAGTTTGGAAAACAAACTCGTTTAGGATGAATAACGGCTTATTTATTTGTGTACATTTTCAACTGCAGATGACAGTTTCCTTGGGGTGTAATCTGATGGTTTACAACCTCCTATACATTCCTCTCTGAGGATACTACCCATAGAGGCTCATGAGTACTTAACATATATCATGACGAGCAAATCTATCCATTGACATTTAGGTGACTGTAGACAGTGGAGTTATAAACAGATTGGATTGCACAGGGCCTCACTGCCTAAGGGTAATGTGCGCTTTATCAGGCAGGGGTGGGATTGTGATGAAAAGGGTATCACACACCATCTGTTACCTTCCAAGCTTGGAGAAAAGTGCCAAGGAAATAACTAAAACAAATGCTTCTTGGGATCAACGTGGGAAGTATTTATTGAACCGCTGTCTGCTCTATGCTCAACGCTGGCAAAGACCAAGGTAAAAATTAAGTGTCAGAAACACCTTTGCAGGAGAAAAGTGTCTACACACAAAACCACTGATGGTGGAAATAGGTTACAGGGAAAGCAAGTGTATACAGATACACACACACACACACACACACACACACACACACACACACATACACACACACACAATTTTGTTTATATGTAAAATTTATATAAACAAGTTATATGTTTATATAAATGTTATGCTACAAATATATGTACAAGTACATATAATGCTGAGAATTATCAAAATAGATGTAATTTCCCTGCTCTCACAGGTGCAATGTCAAATACTTCAAGAAATAGTGTTATTAATGCAAATGATTCCTTGAAGTATCTCTTTGTTAAGGGTCTGGGGCCATGACTCAGCAGCTAAGGGCATGCACAGGCTGAGTCCAATTACCCGAAAGCAGCAGCAATATTTCAAGGGCATCAAATCAAGTCCATCATGCCCAGGAAACTCAAGGTTAAGGAGCTGCCACAAAGCACCTCCTCCATCAGAGACAGCAGGGCACGTTCCCTAGCAGAATTAACATGTAGCAGGCTTTCATTAGAAGCCCACTTGGCAAAGTTATTCTTCGTACAAAGGCGAATTCTTTTAATTTTTAAAGACTTATGTATGGTATGTGGTGCATCTGTGCCTATCAGCAAACACATACATCTGTGTGTGTGTGTGTGTGTGTGTGTGTGTGTGTGTGTGTGTGTGTGTGTGCGCGCGCACACACACACACGTGTGTCTGAGCTTCTATGGGGGCACAGTTCTCCTTCTGC
The DNA here is from genome assembly GCA_030556225.1 of Cricetiscus sungorus. Lineage (NCBI taxonomy): Eukaryota > Metazoa > Chordata > Mammalia > Rodentia > Cricetidae > Cricetiscus > Cricetiscus sungorus. The sequence continues at coordinate 14,435,750 of JANBXA010000367.1, read as the reverse complement.
CATGTTCTCTTACAAGTACAGCTTTGCCACTTCCTCCATGGTGACTCTGAACTTCCCTGCTCATGTCAGGATGCAGGGAGCTGAATTGACAGATTGCATCTCCATGTGCTGTGGTTTCTTGTTAATGCGGGTTCTGGAGATCATCAAACTAAGACCAGGCTCACACAAGCTCTTAACCCACCGAGCCTTCTCTTTGGCCCCAACAAGGGTGGTTCTTCAAAGGACAGAGCTACGCACATGGCTTTCTCTGTAAATCACTTTTACCAGCTTCTTCCTGATTTTGTCTTTTTAGGGATGGGGATAATCAGGGCTTTTCCTGTTTTATACGACCCTAAGCATATGTTAACTGCTTCAAGACAAAGCTGTTTCCTACTCGATACTTTTTATTGCTTAAATGTGTATTCAAACATTTCGGCTCTAATATGTCAGCATTAAACAATCACAGTCATTATAGAAAACATAAAGAAACCATTGAGAGGAAAAACTGTGCTCAACCCCACGGTGCCCCTCAAGCAAAGGCCCTTTGTGTCTCAGAACAAACAAAATGTTTTAACGCTAACATATTGCAAGGGGTTGTTTGTGTTGTTGGTCTGCGGGGCATAAACCAGAACAGACAGCACAAAGGGCAGCTATTCACAGAGCTCAGACAACACTGGAATGTGTACTTCATAATTCTGGAAGGATAGGATTTGGTGAGCATTGTGTACAGTAGTTATCAATATTTAGAGGTAGACACTGTTTTAAAATTTTCATGTATGTTTGAGCACGTGTGTGCCAGTGTATGTGAGGCCAGAGGACCACTTACACGAGTTAGTTCTCTTCCTCCAACCAGGGTTTGAATTAGGTCACAAGGCTTGACAACAAGGGTCTTTACCAGCCAAGTTGCCTCAATGGTCCTAAATAGAAAACATACTTGGGCTGGAGAGATGGCTCAGCAGTTAAAATGCACAGCTCTTGCAGAGGACCAGTGTGGTTCCCAGCAACACATACAACTTACAACTACCTTTAACACCAGCCACAGGGGCTCTGACACCCTCTTCTGGCTCTCATGGGTACATGCATGTAAAAACGTGTGTGTGTGTGTGTGTGTGTGTGTGTGTGTGTGTGTGTGTGTGTGTGTGTGTGTGTGTATCTTAACAATCTTTAAGTCTCAGAAGAAAAACATACATTACTTTGTTCACTTTTTGTGTGTGTGGCATCTCAAAGATGGTTTGTCACCTAAGACATTCCAAGGTGATTCCCAATCTATCTCATTATATATGACAACAGCCTAAGGGACACTTCCATTTTCTCTGAAATTATGACTGAAATGTACCTTTCAGGTAAGAAGAGAGGCATTATTCTGGTAACTGGGTAACACTTGCTTTTGGGTTGCAGTCCAGGGAGCAGCAGTGGCTGGCAGATAGGGGGCTGAAACTCAGAAGCTACAGGCTGCCACTCCTGCCTCCAGACACACATGGAAAAAGCAATTTCCTTGTGAAAGACAAACAGCTATCTTGATATAAATACCAGAATCCAGCTAAGGAGACAGCCAGGTGGGTCAGAGTTCTTGCCATCAAACAGGATGCCAAGTTCGAATCCCTGGGACTCACACACAGCCAGATGTGGTAGTATGTGTCAGCCCTTGTTTGGAGATGGGAAACGGACATAGGGAAGTTCTCCAGCTACCCTGGAGTGGCAAGTCATAAAACACAGCCTCAAATAAGGTAAGAGGGCTAACAGCTGAGGTTGTTCTATGACCTTCACATGTGCAACCCCTCCACACACACACACACACACACACACACACACACACACACACACACACACACACACACAAAATCACCCTTGTACTCAGACCCTTGTACTCCCAGACTCAGATAAGTAAAACACGCACACACACAAACATGCACATACATTATATACACACAAAGATTAAAACCCTAATGGTTGAATAAAAACGCGACAGAGCTTAAGAAATATTTCCCTTTTTAGTTAGGAACAAAGTATTTCAACCAGAATTAAAGGTGGCACACACCTTTAATCCCAGGACCTGGGAGGCCAGGGCAGGCGGATGGATCTCCGCCAGCCTGGTTTACAAAGCGAGTTCCAGGACTACCAGGGCTACTGAAAAAAGCCATTTAAATCCATTTATTCAACCTTCCAGAGCTGAGGAGTGCCAGCTTCAACTGTATGAGAAGTTGGGTGCAAAAAGGATGCTGATGCTGATGCTGCTCAGACCAAATGCAAACCAAAGGGCTGTGGTGCTTCAGCAGTCACCATGACACGACGCAGTCACCTGTGACAGCCTCTGCAAAGCGCCAGCACGCACGCCTTGTCTCCTGCGGACAGGATGAGATTATCCTCTTTAGGCTTTGCAACTGTGCCATGGAACTGTGAGCTAAATACCCCTCCCTCCTTCCCTCCCTCTCCTCCTCTCCTTCCACTGTTTTTCCTAGGGTATTTTATGACTGTAACAGCAAATGAAGTGAAGACAAGGGCTGTTCTGTTTTCAACTGATCATCTTGAAAAGGATGGCTACTAAAACAGATTTTAAGTAGACACATAAAGTACCAATTATGTGACCTATTCTAAACACAGATATAACCCACCCCCCCCCACACACACTTTTAAACAGGTTCCAAAGTGATAGATCAGAGACAGCAACACCTGAACATGACTGTATTGAACATGGCTGTTCAACTACAGCCTCTAAGCTCATGACAGAATGCTTCCCAGACTTCATGCACAGAGCTTGGGCCATAGCAGGAAGTCAAAACGCGTCTCTGAGAGCTGGTGAGGCGGCAGTGAGTAAAATCCCTCATGGATGTGCTGGACACAGTGGCACGCTTGTAACCGCACCTCAAAGAAGGGTGGAGCAGAGACAGGAGAATCACCGGGACTTGTTGGCTTGCAACCCAGCTATGAAAGGGAAAACATGGCCCCATGTTCATTGAAAGGGAACAGATGGGAAGTGATCAGGAAACACCTCAATGGTCCTGCCGTCCCTGCATGACACAGGTGCAGGGACTCACGTGGTAGAGCTTACTCCTCCAGACACAGACCGAAATGCTTAGCAAGACACACAAAGCACGGTCCAGGTCTTCCTGTGTCCTCCAACAAGTGCAAGCCTAAAGCTTCTGACAAGTTTTCCCACAAAAAGTTAAAGACATAATTTTGTAAGCATGTCTTTCTAGACTATTATTCCCAAAGACAGTATATGTAACTTTAAGTTTCATTTACTTTATACATGTGAGTGTATATGTGTGCCTCTGTATATGTTGTGCCTGTTGCCCACAAAACCTAAGATGGCACCGGGTCCCCTGAACTGGTAGTTGTCCACAGAGAGCAGTGTCTTCTGGGAGGGCACAAGTGCTCCCGAGCACTGAGACACCCCTCCAGCCTTGCAGCTAAGTCTCCATGAAGATGAGACTGTAACTGCCATGGACAATAACAACACCAGAGGGTAAGCAAGGCTGAGGAAGCAATTCACTCTTACACTTTTGTAACATGCGCATGACGATTATCATGCAACTTCTCACACAGTCTGCCATTCTCAGATAAATAACAACAGTCTAAATATCCAGATACACTACACTGTACATAAAAATTAATGTTCAGTCCCTGAGTCTGTCTCTACAGTTTTATTGCAAAAGACCACAAAAGCACTTTAAGGCTTTGTACCTTTTGCATAGAGGCATTCCTAATTCTATATTTTGTGCATTATGTGTTATTCCCGACACTGCTGTTTTAAGTGTTTCAAGATTATAAAACTTATCTACCCCATTTGCTGATATATATATATATATATATAAAATCTTGTATTTTGCCACACACATGCTAGAGACTTATTAAACAAATCCCACTGTTGCTCAGAAACAGAAATCCTACCAAACAAGTAAACAATGTAAACAGGCAGTTGAACTACACTGCATGAAGAAAAACCATCAGAAAGGGTGATTCAATTTTAATTTATTGTCATCACTTTTCTTCATGATCCAGATATTTTAAATTGCAAAGAAAACGAACTTTTCATGATATGTCAGGGACTGGCACTAAAAAAAATTCAGACTGCAAATGAGTTATACAAATGAAAATATCAAATGGAGATCCAGTTATCAAAATGAAAGCACTCAACATATTAAAAGTTCACAATTATTTGTACAGAGCACATAAAAAAGTCAGCTTGCTATCCACCCGCTGTGCTTTTTAAAGAGCTCCTGCAGAATCTGAAGAAAATAGACATATTAGTTAACTTAGAAAGAGATCAAAGAGCCTGAAACAAGTAGTAAAAAGAAATTTTTGCCTTTATTAGAATGGCATTAGGCCTTAAATATGCCAAATTTTGGTAATCACATTATTGTTTTAATAAGAAATGACTCTACAGAATTGCAATACTGGTCCAACAGTCTTGTCTTTTCCTTTAAAGCAAGAAACAGAATGTGAGTAACCGGAAAGCAGGGCAGACAGTGGCTAACCCAGGAGACTAGCTTCCTAGATCCGAAGCGTTTGCAGAGAGAACCGTTGGTGGGCTAGGGAGGGATGGAGCAGCTCGAGATAACTGGAACCCAGAGTGTGCGGCCAAGTCCCATGAGGCTGCTTGTTGAATTCATCTTTTCCTTGATCACATTTCCCCTCCAATACTACAGTTTTTCTTTGACTTTGTTTCCTCAAAGTATAAAAAAGTATGAAATATAAACAAGCTCCTGCACTGCCCACTCAGCAGTGCCCAGCCAGGCAGGCATCACAGAGCTCTCTACACACCCACAGAGCCCAGCACATCGGGTAAGTCAATAATATACAAAATATCAGGGCACAGAAAGAACTAAAAGCCATTTCTTTTTTGATACACGTTAAGATTCAAATATTCAACCTAAAGGAAAACAATCGTCTTAGCTCTCTTCTACATCTGCATGTTGACACACTCATTAAATATTCCTGTATGATCATGTTTGGTTAAAAACCTCAGAACCATCCATTCAGACAAAAACTGGTCATCAGAAAGATTATCTCGTTTCCATCTCCCTAACCCAATAAACAAGTCAACTTTAGGACATAACTCCAAACACTGGATTGTGACGACAAATGCTAGGTCCAATTTCTTCATAATCCTTTTTAGTGTGGCATACTTGGTAGAACTCAGGCTGAAAACAAAACAAAATTTTAAAGGTCAAATTCTATCTTCCAATGATCTGTAAAAGATGCTTTAAAATAGGTGTGACATGTATCAGTCTAGTCACAGCTTTTAGACTGTAGAAATAATGATTAAAATCTGATACACAGAACTGCTAGAAATATGGGGCCATTAATTCACATCCCACAGACCACCCTGACACTTGTCTCTGCTGGGTTCTGACATGCAGTCTATTCTGCTGGGACATTCCCACTTGGTGCGCAAAATCTAAAGCACAGCATGAGCCTAAGGACCCACATCACACCATAAGCACCTCCGTCTCCCTCGTTTTCCACTTGCTGCAAAACTACAATCTAAAGAGCAAGTTACACGCACACCTTGGTAATATAGCACAATTGAAGATAACAGAAATAAGGAAAGAAAACAATTTTTACTTATTTTAAAGGTTTTATGTCCAATGTTTTAAATCTAGTAAATAAAAACACCTTTATCTTAATAGTGCATGACCTAACACAACAGCACCAATATTTACCAGACTAATGATATCAGAACATGTTCTAAGTTAGATTTAAAGATGTTCTGGTCTATAGAGAGGATTTTAGAACAATTCTCTTTATTCAGTAGCAAGCATTATATTTTCTATGCAATGAAAGCAAACATTTACCCCTGACATTTATAGATGTTTAAATAGAAATACCGTAACATTCTGGCGAGTATATTTCTACACATTAAAAAGAATTTTCCCTATGATAAATGTTAAAATACAGTATACTAAGCTCACTCTGAAGTAAATATGTCTAGTAGGCAAAAGGTAAAAGGAAAATTAAAATGTAAGTTTCTAGTTTAAAAAGAAAATGTAAGTTCCTTATTCTTCAATCTGAAACATAAAAATTTACAAGTAAATTTACGTACCGTGGAAGCCAGCATTGACCCTCCAAACCAGACTGCATACCGTTGCATGTGATGTGTAATAACTTGTACATCAATAGGCTTGGGCTAAAGGGTAACACAGTAATGTCATTTCAATAGTAAATTCAAGCAACAATTATTTATCATTTATGCCTAAATTTGCAAACACAAAAATAACTATAAAGTCCAAGTGACATGAATTAACTGAGACTGTTCACAGAGCGGAAGCGGAGCACTGAGGAAGGGGAGGATGGACAGCAGGGTGGAGAGGACCACACTTCCCAGCACACATCACAGGGCAGTCAGCAGTTACTCACAGAAGCTTCTTTCCACAGCTCTACAAGAGCTGAGAGGCTCAGACACAAACGTAAGTGTTAAAGAAGCAGAAAGGCTGTTTTGTTTTGTTTCTAAGGGTTAAGTAATGCTCCACTGTGTAAATGTATCATATTTTCTTTATCCATTCTTCAGTTGAGGGGCATATAAGTTGTTTCCAGTTTCTTGATATTATGAATAAAGCTGCTATGAACATAGTTGAGCAATCACCTCGTTTTGATCTTAGTTTGCATATATGTATTGAATTATCACATATAAACATGTGTAATTAAATACTAAACATACAATCAAATACATAAAAGGAGACACACATGGGGCAAACAGGAAAAAATTACACTAACTATACTTTTGGCATCTACCTCAGCTACAGCTATCTCAAGAAAACAACAATGGAGTTAAGACTGTTGGTTGAATGGCTGATGAATAACAGGATAGCTACATAGCCTGAAAGGCCTCCTCTCAGGGTCTATACATGCAGATGCAAAGTTAACAGCCACACAGAGAAACTGGCAGGAACCATGCCAGTCAAGTGTTCAAATCATACACCCTCTGATAAAATGCAGTAACTGACATCGTATTGCTTCTGTGATGTGACTGCCAAAGCACAAACTACAGCCACCCAATGGGAGAACACCAAACTGAGACAAGGAGTAGAAAACAAACAGCCTGTCTTCTTCAAGTATGTTCAGGCCAGAAAACACCAAGTGACCAGTTGAGTCCCAGAGGCCCTTAACTGGAGTTTGTCAGGTCATCAAGACAGCTCAGTGGTTAAAAGGCGCTTAGTGTCAATCTGAGTTTGCCCCCGGGACCCACATGGTAAAAGGATAAAACCAACTCACGTAAGTTATCCTCTCATCTCAACATATGTGAGTGCATACATATGCACACATGTATGCACTCATGCACACACACTCCAAATAGATAAATGTCAAAATTACCTTTTTCAAAAAAAAAGTGCATGTGCCTTGATTGGGTAATATAACACAGTTTTGTTTTGAATTTTATTCGGTTTCCCTTTTGCTAGATAGGTCATTCTTCTGGTGAAATCTCCCTCAGGTCAGCAGGCACACCATGTATATAATCAATGTATAAATTCCCCAACCCCAGAATTTAAACTTTTCTCTAAGAGTTTATTACTTGTGTGCACCATGGTGCACCTGAAGAGGTCAGAGGTTACACTGGGAACTAGTTCTCTCCGCCTACTCCACTCCACACCACAGATTTTCAGTCTATGCCTTCTCTACAGTGTGCGGCAGCGGAAATGGTTGTTTGAGGAGGAAAATAAACATACAAACCTATTCCAACAGCAGTCTGCTTGAGCTGTGAAGTCATGCCATTTCTCCACAGAGTTCAAAACAGATCAAAGTACCAAAGGACAGACTGCGTGCCCTGAGTCTATGGACAGAAACACTGTTCGTCTTACTGTTCTAAGTGAGAAGCAGGCAAACGTTCTTGTCCTCACTACATAACCAAGGCCCTCCACCTTCCCAGCAAACAGATGAGAAAACCAACCTTTAATCTACCCCCGCTCAGCTCCTCGCTTAACTTCAGCCTGGCATCTACAGTTCTTTTCAAATCTCTTTGCAAACGACGTCCGAAGTCCCTGAACATGGTTGAACCACCAGAGAGGACAATGTTCTGTGTTGATAGAGAAAAACATAACAATTATGACCTTTATTTTAAAAGGCAAACAATCTAAAGACAAATATACATGGAATTCAATTATGTCCTTTCTAATAAACAATTTTCTAATAGTCAGCAATGAACAAAAATAAAAGTTTTAAAATGTTCTATGAACACTGACCTTGTAGAGAGGACGTCTGACATCAATAGGGCAGTTCTGAATGACTTCATCTACAACTTCTGAGATAGGCTGAGTAAAATCTGGATTAGCAAACTGAAAGATAAGAAAATTTTATACGTGAGTTATAGTCTTGTTACTGATTTAAATATTATAGCAACGAAAGGCTGAAGTTCTGATGGGAGATGTTCTTCTATATATGTTTCTTTTATTGGTTGATGAATAAAACAATGATTGGCCAGTAAAGGCAGGAAGACAGGTAGGACTCGGACTAGGAGATGAGGAATATTCTGGGGAGAAGAGGCAGAGAGAGGCCACCAGAGATGCCATGTAGCTACGAGGAAGATAGTGCACGCTGGCATTCTCTGGTAAGATAAGGTCATATAGAAATACAGAGATTGATAGTTATGGGTTAATAATTAAAGGAGAGCTAGTCAGTAAGAAGCCTAGCCATTCACCAAACAGTTTTATGATTAATATAGTGTCTGTGTGTTTATTAGGGGCTAATTGGTTGCAGGACTAGGCTAGAAAGAAACTCCAGTTACAAAGTATCCAGCTCAAGAGGACCCTGGTCAAGATTAAAGCTACAGAGGATAGAAATCAGATGGAATTCAATTAAAATAATATACACTACATAGAGGAAAGAGCATAGTAAGAACTTCTATACAATGCTAAGAGAATCAGAATTACCATCTGGAAAACAAGCAATAGCTAACAGATTCAAAAGTGCATACCAGTGCCTCTGCCCCAACAGGCCCCAAAGGGAACTCTGATCTGTGTACTTTATGTAAACAGATTCACCCCAGTGAAATATTGTACTAGAAATATAACTCAACAATGTAAAGCACTTGTTGCTCTTCTGGAGAACCTGGAATCTGTTCCTAGAACACATATGGTGTCTTCAACTCCCCTTTAATCCAGTTCCAGGGGACCCATGCCCTCTTCTGACCTCCACAGGTCATTAGGCACAAACATAAAATAGAACTGTGTATAAGGTGAAAACCACCACCAGCGGTCCACCAGTACTGGTGAAATAGATATCACGCCCTATCACGCCCTATCATTACATTCTGCATCTGCAAACTCACCTGTGTGAACACCGGACGTGCAACCCTCATGCCAACAGGTAACACTTACTTCTGCACACACAGAGCAGCACTTTGAATTCAAGTGTGCACATTCCTGGTTGAAGCTAAAAGGCTGATACTTTTTCTTGTTTAGCTGCCAAACTGTAAACAATGTGTCCTTTTCAGTCACCTAGCGCCATTTTTTTTGTTTTTTGCCCCGGCTCCCCATTATGGCTGGTGATCTTGCTGTTTAGAAAGGCACAGTGCTAGAGTATAGTCCACATGTGTCTAGGAAGAATGCTCGGGGGTGGGAAGGGGTGGTCCAACAAAGTACCAGTTAGGCAGCATTCTTCAGACATGGACAGCAGCATGGATGTCATTTAGTTCAAACAGAAGGACACATAGACCGGGATATGCACAGACAGGATGATGAAACATGACCAGGGGCTGACAGCAACCTTTTCTTCCCTTAAGAATACTAGTTTAATCTTAAGTACTTTATAATGATTTCAAGAACTTTATCAATAAATAAAGAACTAAGAGTCAATGGTGTATTCATATGATACATCGTAGCCAAAATAAAGCCATTTCTAATTTGTGATGCTCAAAAGCAAACACACACACACACACACACACACACCCCACATGCTTTACCTGGGAAGTAGACTCCCACAGTGCACTATGGGAAAATGGAAAACAACTCAGCTCTAGATGTCATTTAAAGACAAGCTCACACACAGGCAGAGGCTGACTGATGGAAACAAACCAAAACAGAACTCCAAATCTTACTGTCCACAATGACATTTGTGCAGACATCTTTCCTGACTTTACATAGCAAGTGCTCTGAAGAACACAGTTCTTAAAGCACCAAGCTTTAATGAGCCCATGGTAATACTTTAACTCAGAACATGGCACTGACTTTAGTTAAAAACAAAACACACACACACACACACACACACACACACACACACACACACACACACACACACACACACACACATACCAGAGCACAGGCTGTTCCATTTGCAGCTGTCCCTGCCCCCTTCTCACTGTGGTCACTGCACCTAACTTCTGATTTTACCAACCCAGCTTCTTGCTATGAAGCCTAGGCTGGCCCAGAGTTTAGAGTCATCCTTTCTACCTTGATCTACAGAGTGTTGGGTTTACAGGTGAGTAGTACCACATCCAGTTTTTAGTTTTTAATAAGGAATGCACAAAAGCAAAATTTTACTAAATGTTTAAATGTCCCTATACTCTGTGAAGTTTAACATGGGCCTATCTATCTGCTGGAGAACTTCAGGGGCTGTTGCACTACAGAACACCATATGTAAACCAGACAGTGGCCCAGTGGTTAACGGTGTGTGCTGCTCTTGCAGAGGACCCAAGTTCAGTCCCCATCTCCGGTGCTGGGTAACTCACACCTGCCTGTAACTACCTCCAGGAAGATCCAACCCTCTGGTCTTGGTAGGCACCTGCATTCAACTGCACCAATATGCATCCATAAACATAGTTTTTAAAATGAAATATTTGGAACCAGAGAGAAAGCCCAGCAATTAAGAGCATAGGCTGTTCTTCCAGAGGACCTGGTTCAATTCCCCACACCCACACACATGGAGGTTCACAACCATCAAAAGTGATCCAATGCCCTCTTCTATTCCCAGTGGGCACCAAGCAAGGAAATGGTACATAGACATACATGTAAGCAGACCTCATATACATAAATGATAAACTCATTAAGAAAAATAAAATGAGATGAACATTTAATAAAGCAGCAGGAAGTGAACATTTTACAAAAGACAAAACATTAAAGAGGTTAATAATAAATTACTACAATTCCTCAATACTTTAATAAACTCAATAGTAGCTTCCCAAAGCTAATACTCAGCCCTTCCTTCAGCTCTGTTCTGGGAGCCAGTCCTAGCTCTAAACTGTTGCTGCAAACATTCAAAGGGGCTATTAAAGGAGGATTACTTAGGTAAACTAAACATCAAATAAATACAACATCCCATATATTCCTTACATGTAGAAATATATTTGTAAATTTAAAACATAAAATGGCTTAGGTTCCTTCTAAAAGAAAATAAACCTTTCTGGTACTTGCGATGAACTTAGCTGCTTAAAAATAAACTTTCAAAAGGAGGTCTGCTTTAAACACTTCCCACCAGGCTCAAGGATCTAGAGAAGGAAGAGGCTGAAAGGTCGCAGAAGCCAGAGGTGGTGAGTAACTGCAAGCTAACAGCGTCCTCCAGATACAACAGGAGTGATGCACACACAGGGACTCTCACAGGCTGCAACTAGACAAAGGCGCAGCAGTGAAGTAGTAAGTGCACGCAACTTCCCACCCACTGTAAGACAACTGGTACCTGCTGGGAAATCAGGTTTCTCCCATGGTGTACCACTGGGATCAAACCTACTTCAGGGCAGCCCCACACCAGGAGGCCAACAAAAACTGACGTCAGGCTCCATTTTATTGTGCACACTTTGTCTTACTGGTTTTGCTTTAAGAGAACAAGCCTGCTCCAGCATAAAGTTGGGTGGGTTTTAGTGAGCTTGGGAGAGGATGTGGGAAGAATCTGGGACGGGGAAAGAATGATGATCATCTAAATACTTTTAAGAAAAAAATTTATTATTAAAATTCAAAACTAAATTATCTAGGATCCTTCATATATTATAAATTAGTGTTCAAGTCTTGGATAGGTTAAATAATCTTTCATCTAGTCCAGATCTGTTAGGAACCTCAAAATTCATGTGGGAAGTGACACACTTTCTACAACACAGAGACGGGGGCAGGGAGCTGAGAGGCAGAGAGCACAGAAATTTTAAAACAACACAGAGACCCCACAAAGACAAGGCTGTGCAAACCCTGCCTTACACTTAAGTCACCAGTGACAAACAAGGATGAAGTTGTTTGAAAATAATGGACCTCTCCCACAAAGAATTAACTATAGCTGGGAACTCAGAAAGGTAGGAGGCAAGGACACAGAGTCTAAGTCAATCCCAGTTCTTCTCCATAGGAGGGGCCCATTGAGTGTGTTCCTCATCAAGACTTCTGCCTAATCTATTCTTAAGAATAGAACATTCTTCAGAGAACAGCTTCAGGAACTATTTTTATCCTACCTAAAAGTAATGAAGGCACACAGAGGGTGCTGAAGTCCTAAATGAACCTTGCGAACTACTGATGGCTGCCTTCATTCCTCCCTTCCTCCTGTTACTGCAAACTTTTACCCTCCATGCAGGAGCCTTTCTGGGAAGATAAAAAGCTTTCATCTCCTCTGCTTTATCAGGAAGTCTAGAACAAATATCTTTACCTGAAACAAACTAGATGTATGAATGAAAAAGACACAGGACATAAGGAAAGGTATCCAACACAAGAGAAAAGGGAAGAGGCAACAGGAACCTCCAGACTGAAAGAGAAGGATATGGGACTCTACAAAAAGTCTACAAGGTTAATATTGGGTCAGCCCATAATCCAGAAATTTAAATTCACAAAGAAATTATGCTTTTGCATATCCCGAGAAGAGACTTGTTAAGCTAGCAGAGTTGAGACAATTTCCTGATAATCACTTTTAAACCAAGCAAATGAGATAAGAACCACATGGTCCCCAGGGCACAGGACTGAGCTGGACACAGAGCAGGCACATGACTCAAGCAGACAGAAGAGCTGTGACTTGACTCAAGTGTAAGCAAGTATCAGGGTATAAAGGGAACACAGAGGGACAACAGGAGGACAGAAGAGGCAGTTACCTACCATAGCTCAAAGTCAGCACAAAAATGAACTAGGGGGATATGAAGGCAAATCCCTGCAACGTAAGATGTTCTGACGTTTGCTTTGCTTTGCTTTCGAGGAGTGGACAAAGGTGGCCTCAAGATTCTCTTGCCTTAGCCTCTGGAGTGACGAGATTTCAGCCCCATGCATAGCTAAGGAAAAGTGTAACCAGACTCATCTGCTCTCACCTCACCATTTATTCTGACTGCAACTCTACATTTCACTTGAAAGATCCAAGTCACCAAAGTTATAAATTCTACATATTCTTATCCTTCTCACATCTAAGCAAAATTACTAAATCCTAAGACCTCCATTTTCTTTCACCTCCTTTCTCTATGACATAGACATTTATTTACCTGAAACACTGCAGCAAACTCACATGCTTCCAACCTGGTTCCCAACATGTTCTGATGGAAAACTACCTTTTTTATATAAAGCTGTCATTTCCATGTTAGTTTCCCACATACTATTAATTCCCTAGCATGTAAGATAAATATTCACCCAACCATGGGGCAGACATCATGTCACCCCTCTGAGAAGTTTCCCTGGTTCTCCCAAGCAGGCTTATGCTTGCTGCTTCTATACCCTCAACACATATGCCCATCTGTTAGAGCAACTATTCTTATTTAACTACTTTTCTTACTCTCTTGTTCAAAAAGAACAAGGTCAAATAATCTTTCAGTTTTCAATATCCAATGCTTAATCTGAGACCAGGAAAATCATAGCCAACAATAAGTGTGTGTGTGTGTGTGTGTGTGTGTGTGTGTGTGTGTGGAGGGGAGCAATTATCAAAAATAGCTGTCTTTGATGCTGTGTAAGCACAGCAGGCACTGAATATTAAAACTCTAATAGAGTGAATTCCTAATACCAAGTTATGTGAATGATTTATATTATTTTAAGACAGTCTTTACATTCCTTAGATTCCACAGATCAGAGACTATCTTACTAGCCATGACAGTAATTGAAGTCTGCACACGGTCATTTCACAGGTGCTGTGGGCTTTCTAGAATCTTTCCCAAGATTTAAGTCACTACAAACTGGAAAGGCTATACTCTCCATAACACCCCCTCCCTATGAGCTATAGAGATGTAAGAAGTAGGTAACAGATAAGGCTGCTTTACCAGGAGCTGCTTCTCAGGGGTGAGGGTGGGTAGGGAATGGCAGAGATCATTCATTCTATGGTTCTTTAGGACACTAAATAAAGTATCTGAGATTCATTCTCTCTAAATTTCTTCTGCATTATTCAAAGCAATTCCATTTAAAAACAAAATCACCAACCACGAAGTGTTACCTCTGGGTGGAAAAAGATCTCTGGTCCCAGGAATCTCTCATAGCCAACATCAATGGAGAACTCTTTCTTTGAGATTGCGTTGACTCCGGTGTACTGTTTGATCCACTTAGACCCATCAGTGTCATACTTGTTAAACTCTTTTACTAAATCTGGGCAGACATAACTATAGCGCTCCTTAAAAGCAAATAAAGGAACAAAAGTAATTTTTTCCCTTGTTTTAGGTAAAGTTAAAAAGCAAACAAAAAAAGGCTAGCGTATAGTATATCAATCAAATACAATTGAATGAAGAACATTTTCATTAAATTAGGTAAATTAAGTGAAAATTTAATGCTAGAATAGCATACTGTATAGTACAAATGAATGGCTCGTCCACACATAGTTTCTGACTTCATCAACACAACTAAAATATGAAAGTCTAGAATTGGTCTTAACTACTTTAATGCTACTTTATAAAACACTCATTAAAGTTTTCACCATCTACTATGTAACAGAATAGAATGTTCTAAAAAAGAAAATTGAAAAATACATGCAAATAAAAAAGAATAACTGTACCTACACAAAGTAACATAGATTCTTTATATCTATTTGAAACAAAACTAGTTCTCATCAAGGTAATGAATGAATACAGAAATGTGAGCTATTACCTGCAAGACAGAATTAGCACATGATTATCTCTGGCTGTGTCCCGCTACTTCTACCCCTCTGGCAGTTTTTTGAGTAACATATACAATAAGTTCCTGTAATTCTGCACATCAAGGACTCCTCCCAAGGAAACCAAAGGTATTGTCACAGATAACAAAAAGATAAAAAAGGCATCATGGCATCATGACGATGCACACCTTTAATCCCAGCACTGCGGAGGCAGAAGCAGGAGGATCTTCTGAGTTTGAGGCCAGCCAGGGCCAGCAGTCTTCCCTGGAATAAAGTAAAATTCCTAGGGATTTCCAATGGCTTTCTTTATTGTAATGCTATAGATTTCCCAAAGAAGTTGAAAATAATAGTGTCCATTATTATTTTTTTTTTCAGATTTAGTAGCTTGGGTTGTACATCATTGGCTGTCTTAGAACTGGCTAGATGGACCAGGTTATCCTCAAACTCATAGAGATATGTGGTCTTCCATGCATGGCTATACATACTCAGTTTAGGTTACCAACTTGGGAAGAAGCTTAGTAACCATTTAGCAGTTTCATTAATACATAGGAAGTAGTCAAAGCAAGACACCGCCACAAATGTCATATAAAGAGATGCAAATAAATGGAGTTATTTTTGCAAAGGCAGTTTTACATATTCAAAGCATAAGAACTACAGAAAATTGTTTTGTGGATAAATGACAAAGTCAAAAGCAATGCCAAAAGAATAAGAAAAATATTTTGACTATATTCATGAAGCACCAACATAATAATAAAGAATACATATGGTCAAAAGCTTAATCAAATACCTCATATACTTACTCATCACAGATTCTGTCCCATGTTCCACATCACTTGAGTAACACACTCTATCTGTACTACAGAGCTCAACAAGCCAATTGCATCAAAACAATTTTAATAACAGAAAACTATTAGGATTAAAAAAAGGACTTCAGCCAGGTCGTAGTGGCCCATGCCTTTAATCCCAACACTTGCAAAGTAGACGCAGGTGGATCTCTGTAAGTTCAAGGCCAGGCTTGTCTACAGAGCATGTTCTAAAACAGCCAATGCTACACAGAGAAGCCTTGTCTCAAAACACCAAAATAAATAGATGAATAAATGAACCTTTGCATTTAATAAAAGGAACTATCACAAAAAGTTCATGTCAACGTTGCTTTCTCAAACTGAGGAGTCACTCTGGCTGGCTGAGAGGACTTGGGTCAGAGGAGCTCTTGCCGTCACAGCTCAGCTCGTGACTGACTCCCAGCTCAATCACGCTGCTGCAGCTTACCTTCACTGCTTTGGCGGTCTCCAGGGACTGTTCCGGAGGGATTCCTACTTCCCGGTCTCGCAGCAGTTGCTGAATAAAGTATGTTATATCTCTTCCTGCAATTGGAATGTGTTTAATACAGCTGCCGATGACATACCCTTCAGCCTGTGTGCAAAACGACACGTGTCAACTTTACTTTAATGCTCTTAGAGTGTGGTAAAGGTGGCTTAATGGGGAAAAGCACTCTGTGAAATCTAAAAACGTGGGTTTAATCCCTATAACCCACATAAGGGTGGAAGGAGAACCAAGCCCACTCACATGCCCTACCCCACTGCCATATATTTGCAATATTGTATTTTCAAAACTTAATTGATCAAAAATTGGGATCCATTTCTTAGCCAGATGCAGCAAGCATGCCTAAAACCCCAGCATCGGAAAGACTGGGGCAGGATTCAGGGTGTCTTCCTCAAGACAGTGTCTCTGATTGAACCAGAAACTCGCTGTCTTGAGACTATCCTCTGCTTCCCACTGCTGTGATTAGACAGGGCCAGCTCTGCCCTGCTTTTTATGTGGGTATAATGGACCTGAACGCAGGTCTTCACACTTACAGAACAAACCCTCTTCTTATCCACCAAGTCACCACCATCCCCACAATAATTATTTTAGATACACCACTAAGAAAGGAAAAAGAACTACCGAGCAAATTACACAAAGCTATTAAATTCGAGGCACATCCTAATAAGATATTAAACAAAAGGTGATATATCCACACAGTAAAATATGACTTGGCAATATAAGGAAATGAAGCAGTATACGTGCTATACATGGATGACCTTAGGAACATAAGCCTAAGTAAATGTAGCCTGTCACAAAGCCTGAGTACATAATTCCATTTCTATGAAGTTGCTCAACAGGCCAACTACTCACAGAAAACCTGTGGCTGGCAGGTGTAATGTATGCCATACCTGGAAGCTCTCATGTACTACTTGAGCTCACCGAGAACTTTCCCTCCATGTGCTCTCATCTGCCACTTTTCTAGTTCTTTAAGTGAAGATCAAATCTGAGGTTGATCATGCCACATTGTGTGAGGTCCACAATACTGTCCCCAGCTCTGTGACCTTCATCAGTTACAAACCTAACTGTGACTATGACAGGGAGCTGGCTTTTGTCTGCTTTCAAAACTGTTGATGCTCTTAAGACCCTCGGCTCTTACATCCTTAAGATCCTCATGAGATGGTGGCTCAGAAAGAGCTTCTCAGACTTGTGAAGGTTGTCATTAACGCCTATCATTTACCTCTAGGTGTACTATTTCACATTCGGTTCTTACCACAGGAATGACATGAGTGACTCCGTCTCCACTGTCTATTACTGTACCCGTCAGCGTCCTCTCTCCTACTTGTCTTGAGGTCCAGGATGCAGCTAAGGCAAGAACAGCCTAGAAAAAACGAGACAGACAAAAATAAACTATTGAAGAGTTACTAGGGATACGAGTCCATAGAAGTAACCTAAAATGGCATGTTCTACCATTCAATGAGGGAAGTTCATGGGTCTCCTGTTGCATCCAGGTCACTTAGATAGTTCAGAGTTTAGTAGCATCACTCTTCCTAGAGCCACAATCAACAGAAACACATAACATGGCACTACCTTACCCAAACTTAAATATCATTACTCAGATTGCCACAAAGTACCAAAGTTTCCAATCACCACGAGCCAGCAGTTCCTAATGTAATCTGCAGTTAGCACTGACTGCTCACCACCACACAGTATTTTTAAAAGTTTTACACTGAAATTCTTCGGGAGGGAGAGAGGGAGAGAAGAAGGGAGGGAGAGAAGGAGGGAGGTATTTGAGAGTTAATTTGAAATATCCTTTTTAGGTCAAGTTCAAATCTATCATATACAGCTAGAAACTGTCTTTTATAAACACTAGAGTATGTATATATTAATACACCGAGTTACACAAATCTTACTACTGTTCATCAACAAAGCTAAACTGATGAATGAAAAGCCCCGAGGAAACCTGGCAAAGTGCAGCACTAAGGAGGCTAAGGCACACGTATCTTTTTAAGGCCAACTCCACCAGCCTGGGCTACACTGGAAGACCATAGTCTCAATAATCAAACAAAATAGAGCAGTCAGAAGTCAGACATGGTAGAACATGCTTGTAATACAGCACTGAAGCAGGAGGACCGCAACAAGTTCGAGACCAGCCTAAATTACAAACTAAGACCCTGTAGATTGACTGATGAATGAATAGATATAGGTGGATGGGGTGGGGTAGGGGGAAGACAGAGGGCAAATTTTCTGTCTTCTTGTCTATAACTATTATCAACCTTTCGTAATTGTTTCTAAATTATCAGCTCAAGAGAATATGGTATCATTTGAATTATGGTAGAGTTTTCAAGGAAAAGAGAGATGCAGGGTTTAGGAGTAAATTAAGGCTAGTAAAAGCCATGCTTAAATAAGGAGACCACTTACCTGCACAGCAATGTACAAGCCTGGAACATTGAAGGACTCGAACATTATTTCAGCAGTATATTCCCTGTTTTCTGGAGTATTCAGTGGAGGTTCAGTCTATTGAATTGAATAACATTTTTAAAAGGCAATGTGAGATCATTTTGGTATTTACAGGCAATTTCTGAAGGAAAAATAATTTATACAGTAACTTAAAAGGCACTAAATTTATAAGCACAAACACTATAGGAAAAATAAAGCAGACCTATACATACATGAAAATAAGTTCTCAATGTCCATTATGTTCCTTCTACTTTTGCTTTGACTTCCCCCCCCCGTTTGTTTTGTTCCATGCTGATTTGCTTTTATTTTAGTTTTTTAGTAGCCTATTTATATTCTAATAAGATAGAAAAGAAAGGGTGTGGATTTGGGTGGGGAAGTCAGGAAGATCTGTGAGGCACTGGGGGAGGGGAACCAGAATTAGAAAAGACAATATGCAAAAAATTATTTTTAATTAAACAAATTGAAGTGTTCAACATCATTTCAAGTCACCAAGAAAATGAAAATTAAAATTAAATCAAGAAGTCTGTGCACCTACCACAATAACTAAAGTTAAAAAGATTAACACACTAAATACAGTCTAGAATGCAGGAGAAACCCAATTATGAACAGTGTTGTATGAAGATATCACCGTCAGAGTTCTAAACCAGCTAAGTGATTGACCTGCAGCACAGCAAGTTCACACAAGAGATGAGAGTGAGTGTCTACAGAGATAAGAATGGTCAAACAGCCAGACAGTCAGAGTCGAAAACATTAAACTGCATGACACAAGTTGTTACTATAGTACATCCTATAGGATTTCATTTATGCAAAACCCAAATACAGGCAAAATTAACCTCACTTGTAAAGAAATTAAAATGAAACAGTAGTTGCCTCAAGGGAATGGAGAGCATAAATTAACTAGAAAAGGCATTGATAATATGTAACTTACATTGTTATTTATACAACTGTCAAAAGTAATGGTGGACCAACCATCTATACTCACTCGCTGCACTGAGTAGCATTTCTCATTCTACAGTAGGGCCAAAGAGCTGTCACGGAACCCATTACGCTCTCCTTTGGTCTCTTCAGTGTCTACATGGACTACACAAAGGCTGTCTGTCTGTCTACTTATCTAACTATCTGGTTCTTTATCTTTTGCCAAGCCTGGTCGGTTGGTTGGTCTATCTATCTATCTAGTTCTTTTTTTCTTTTTTGATCAAAATCCATAGAATGGTTCAGATTTACACACAAAGAATGAGCTGTTTGATGACGGACACACAGTTCAAGCATGAAATGACTCTTTTATCTGCCTCGCTGTACTCTGAGGTCCACCCCTTTGCTCCATCACTTCCCACAAAGATGCTCTATTTTACAAGGCACAGGCCCAGAAGCAATGGAGCCAAACAACTGTGGATGGAAGTCTCAGACACTATAAACTGAAACAAAAGTTTCTTCCCTTAAGTTATTTTGGAGGGAGGGGGGAGGGGGGAACCTAACATGATTTAAAATGTTTCTCAAACTTTCCCTAATAGGCTGGGCATTGAGGTACATGCCTGTTAACCCAGCATGTGAGAGGGTAAGGCAGAATGTAAGCCATCCAGGGCTTACAAATCCAATCTCAAAAAAGGGGGAGTCCCCAATAAATCATAATGCATACTTACCAAAAGAAAGTAATGGTCTTCAGGCTCTGCCCTTAAATATTTAAAAATCACTTGCTCCATAAACCTTTCCATCAAGTCCCAATCTTCAACTATACCATGGCGGATTGGCCACTATTAAAACAAAAGCAAATTAAGTCTTAATAATGTCAAGAACACAGACCTATAAATACGAAACCAGAGACTATTGTAGATTATTAGAAAAAGATGTATTTCTTTAGTGTGATGTAGAAATATTCGTATTTACAGAAATGAAATTACTTTTACAATGTATATTTAGGTGGTTTAAAACATAAGATGAATATGCCAAAAATGTTAAACTTTATCCTAATTTCCTTAATCTTCAATAATCAGCTCATTAACTAATACCTGCTCTATATCTAACATATAATACACACTTGGTAGCTGGGTATGGTGGCACGCACTTGCCGTTTCACTACTGAGGAGGCTAAAACAGGAAGATTGCTTGAGCTCACAGGTTTGAGAGTAGTCTGAGCAATAGTGAGATGTCGCCTCAAAATAACCATAGTAACAAATCAGTAAATAAAACACTGCTAAATATACGATAGCTGGAAAAATAATTAAGCACACAGGATTTAATTCGAAAGGCTATACAGGATTATATTGAACCAGGGCAACCCATGAACATGTCTAAGAGGTTTTAAATTTCACAAGTATACACAGGTTACACACCCAAGCCATGTGCTAGCCTACAGGTAATTCTCAACATCAGAGTATGCCACACTCCTTTTCATGACAAGGTTTCTTTTGCAAAGGTGGGCTGCCAGCTGTTATTATAAAAAAACAAATATACAAAACACAATTGCCTTTTAAATCAAGAAATAGAAGTAGCAATGTCTAATCCATTCCACTGTTAACAGCTGCTCAGGGCCTCTCAAGGCAAAGCACACCAATGGGAACTGTTAAGTTACCCTTTTTTAAAAGATGTATTTATTTCTTATGTACACAGTGTTCTGCCTGCATATATGCAAACATGCCAGAACAGGGTACCAGATCTCCTAACAGACGGTTTGTGAGCCATGTGGTTGATGGGAATTGAACTCAGGACCTCTGGAAGAGCAGTCAGTGTTCTCTGCATCCCTCTGAGCCATCTCTGCAGCCCTAAGTTGCCTTTTTTATGTGGTTACTACAGTGCTTGAATTCAAATACATTCTTTTTCAAAATCTAGGTGGCACTTTGAAAATGGTACAGAAACATAAAAGGCACCAAGAAAGTTCCTGAGTCTCCAGCAGATTACCTTTCACACATTCAACACCTAAGATCAATGAGTATCCACTGTGTTACTCCTGCAGACCCTTGACCACAAATTTATAAGGCCTGTTACTGTGATTTGCAAATGATCTTCACCTTGTCTGGGCCACCTCTGCTCATCTCGACACACCACAGATGAACTTCTCAATGTCTGACCACAACTCCCTGACCTCACCTTTCTCAAGGCACCCTTTCCCTGAGCAGCAGATGACACCTACTATCTATCACAAAAAGGAAGAACTCACCAGGCGGTGGTGGCACGTGCCTTTAATCTCAGCATCTGAGAGGCAAAGGCAGGCAGATCTCTCTGAGTTCAAGGCCAGTCTGGTCTACAGAGCAAGTTCCAGGGCAGCCAGGGCTACACAGAGAAATCCTGTCTCCAAAAAACAAAACAAACAAAAAACCCTAAGGGAAAAAAAGGAGAACCCAAGAAAGGAATTGAATCCCCCTCACCAAGTCTGTAAGAGTCTACTATAATGGTTGCAATACTCCCTGCAATTATGTATATATGGTTATCTGTCTGTGTATTATATACATACAAGTGTAGGTGCCTGAAGTTCAGAAGAAGGTGTCTTATCCCTGAACTGGAGTGACAGGCGGTTGTGAGCAGAGGGCCTTATGTACGAACAGTATGCATCCATAACCACTGACCACTCTCTGGCCCCCGCTGCATTCAATGTGTCATCCAGAGTACATTCCTCCAGCTTTCTCCAAGACCGTGTTACGTGCCCCTTCTTTCAGTTTCCTAAGCAGAACTGAGTATCAAACGTCTCTTCATTTGGCAACTTATCCTTTCATCTCTCCCAACACAGCCTAACCTCATGAAATAGTACCCCACTGCTACTCTTTCCTGATCTGCCATCCACAAAGCCACATTCATCCAACTCCACTATACATCTACCTCAGCAGACATCTTGTTTGATATGCCATGCTGTTCATCTCTGTCCTTCTCCACTCGAGCCCCACTGAACACCTCTCAGGGCTCTCTGCTGCTGCAGACTCCCCTTGGTAACAGTATCAACTCCCAAAGCAACCCATATCTCTGTCCTTATCCATCTTGTTTCTATGCTCCATTATCCATCTTCTTTCTATGCTCCAAAGCCAGCACAGCACACTGGACTACCTGGCAGAAGGTGAGCTACCTTCAAAATTAAATTTATCGTCTATACACCACCCCTGTGTTTCTACTTTAATGCCCTTTATTTCAGGAGTAACTAGGAATATCTTTACCTACATATCTAGTTACCAACAATGCCTTGTCAATGCCTTGTTAATCCTTAAATATCCATTTACTTAACATACTATTGACTCACTCTTAGATTTCTATGCCAACAATAAAAAAGAAGAAGTAGTAGTAGTAGTAGTAGTAGTAGTAGTAGTAGTAGTAGTAGTAGTAGTGGTGGTGGTGGTGGTGGATCATGGCAAATGACACAATAAAAATGCAGTCAAGAGACCAGAGCATGGAAAATTTTATTAAACAGCTGCTTTTTTCCATAAGTAATAATGGCAAGAAAAAAGGAAGAAAGAGAAGCTATGGGTCAGAAGACTCATGAGACTTAACAGCTAAATCCAGTGGAAAATTCTTTTTTTAACAATGACCAAGTATTAATCCATTAAGGAACATTTAGAGAAATGTATTCAACTCTGACTAAAACCATGAGATGCTGTTAACAGGCAGTATTAGTGACTAACTAAAAAATAATTGGGGAATGGAATAATCAAGTAAGATTAGCTATAAATTTGTAATTGTCAAAGCTGGGTGATAGGCATGTGTGAGGTCATTTTTTTCCTGTTTTGTTTGTTTGTTTTGAGACAGAGTCTCACTACACAGCACTGATTGGTCTGGAACTTGCATTGATACCAGGCTGGCCTCAAACTCACAAAGATCCTCTCTGCCTCTGCCTCCCAAGGGCTAGGATTAAAGGTGCTTGCTACACCTAACCCTTTACTAAGTTATGAATTTTTCTATAACATTTTAATGTATACATATGAATGTGTGTATGTGCACACATACGCACACAGACACACACACACACACACACACACACACCAAATAATTTAATGAGTGGAGGTCTCCACCACACGAAGAACTGCATTAAAGGATCACAGCACTAGGAAGGTTGAGAACCACTGCCTTAGACCAAGTCACTACCATTACTTGACATATCTCATTATCCCAGAACCATGTGTGCCTCTCTCAAATAGTGTCTCCTCACTATTTGAGCACAATGACACTTTCTTTATAGTCATCCTCTCATCAAGGTCCACAATAATCCTGAAGTACTGACAGCTCCATTAAATAGATAAAGAACTAAAATACAGAAAGTCAAGCCACTGGATGATACCACAAAACTAGAAAGTCAAACAGGGACTATTCATCCAGTATATCTATGAATGCTTCCCGTAGGTGGGAGTGGCTTCCATACAGCCCCTGGACTTCAGGAATATGAGCTAAACTGCTACTCCCTAAGACTTAACTATATACTGGCTTCTCTGCCTAAGGACTGTCTGCTTATCTCACTTAACTCCTATTTTATTCTTCAAGACTTAGCTTAATGATTTGCCCCCAAAGACTGCTAACTCCCCAACTCGGCTATAGCCTGGGCCTGACTCCTGTGGCACACCAGAACAGCCATCCAGTTTCCCTTCTATCACTTCATACTATCTCCCTGGGAGGGAAGCTGCTTCTTGCTACTCTCTTTTCAGCACAAGGCAAAACTGCAGTTTTATTTTTACATATATGGTGGGGCAGCTATTTCATTTTTACTAAGGAAGGAAAGCGAAGGAGGAAATCAATGGTTGGAAGTTACCTTTCAGGAAGGCTAGAGTAGTGGCTGTGGACAGACACAGGAAGACCCTCTGTGTTACTAGATTTGCTCTTAACTAGCACAACCAGCCGCACAATTTCTTTAATCTGTACAATGAAGACTACTTGCTTGTGTAAGTTCTATTTCAGTGAACACACAGAAAGGGCAGAGAAGGAAAGAGGCAGAACAGCATTCCCAGATGTAGCAATGCGGACATAAGAGAAAAACTGATCCGTACTGAGGGCCCTGAGAGGCCACGTGGAAAAGTAAACCCCTTCACTTCCGTATGTTAAAGCCATAGGGGAAGAAGAAATTGCTGTGGCCAGGAAGATGAGAACAGAGCCCAGCACTCAAGAGGCAGAAGCAGGCAAATCTCTGAGTTCAAGGCCAGCCTGGTCTATATAGCCAGTTCCAAGCAAGACCTTGACTTAAAATGTTAAAGCAAAACAAAACAAAACGACGGGAGAGGCCGAGTCCGCAACAGGGAGAAAGAGCGCACAGTGGCAGGCTGGACCGCTCTTAGATGCATACCTTTGTTGCATACGTGGGTTTTTCTATTGCTTCATCACCAATGAAGAAGTCTAAGTCATCCACACCTTTCATCACCCTCCTCTGGGCTTGATCACCTACTTTTGCTGACTCTTTGATTGCAATACCTTTGAAAGAAGTAGTAAATTAGACATTTTATTTTTTCATCTTTTCAAATGAAACAAACTTTTAACTTGCCTTTCTTTAATTATAAAGTGTTATTTACAAAAACAACAAATAGAATATTTAAACAGTTAAATTGAAACCTGTAACAAAATTCATTTTATACAATGACAACTCAACTTCCTCTCAGGGACAAGGCTTCAAATATAAACCCCCCCATAAAAGTGCCACTATGGGGACTGTTTCAGCTATGTTTTCAAAAGCTGTTAAATCTACTTTGGTTCTAATTGGGTATATGTGTTACCAGGGTCCCACATATGTCAGGTGTATTTCCCCCCAAGCTATATGCCAGTCCTAATTTTTTTACTTTTGAGACATAATTCGCTAAGCTACCCTGACAGCCTTGAACTCAGAACCCTCCTGCCTCTGCTTCCCAACGAACGGGTCTTGCAATCCTTTGCCACCGACCCTTAGCTTCATTCTGAATAAAAATATAATCTTAGAAGGCCAGAATGGCTCTGAGGGTAAAAACACTTGTTCTGTAAGTCTCATGACCTAAATTCAATCCGCAGAATCCTCTCACAGTGGAAGAGGAAAACTGACTCACCAGACAGTAATCTGTTACAAAAATTCTAATTCTAATTGGTCTTAATAAAAACTCAAGAGTCAGATACTAGTGTTAATGCTAAGGTTAGAGAAGCTAAGCAGCCAGCCGAAAGTTCTCACCTCCACCAATGCTCAGAGCCAAAAGGCGACTCTTTGCATCTCCAGACCGCATCTGTCTCCACCAAACCCAGACTGCACTGAGCTCCTGTCTCCTACCACCTTGTACTCCTCTGTAGTGCCAGGACTAAAGGTGTGGGGTCCAGAAGTGCTGAGACCACCTTTGTGTGAGTTGTTTCTCTTTCAGACTGCATCAATTTCATGTAGCTCAGCCTGGCCTTAAATTAACAGAGATCCGTCTGCCTCTGTTTCCTGAGTGCTGGTACTAAAGACGTGCGCCACCACTGCCTGACCTCTATGGCTGACTAGTATGGCTAGCTTTGCACTCTGCTCTTCAGGCAAGCTTTATCTGTTAGAGCTTAAACAAATTATCACCACAGTAATCCTAAGCTCTACGCACATTATGTCAACTGTGCAACCATACTTACAATAATTGAAAATTAAATTATAATCTTATAAAATAAATATAAAGCTTGATGTATAATCCAGGTAAAAAACACTAACCAATAAAAGGAGAAAATCTGTAAAAGAGAACCTTTAAAAACAAGCTTTCTTTACATCTCTACTTATTCTTCCTTATTCTCTACTTATCCAAAGGGGATCTGTTAAATTTTAGTCCCACGTATGAAAAGACACATCAATAAATTTAAGAAAACTCACAGCAATATCCTCAAAGCTGGAAACAGTTTTATCATCAACCCACTACGGGGTTTTGTTTTGTTTTCCTTAAAGAGATACTTAGCATATTTGGTAAATAGCTGAAATGAATAGTTAAAAGATCTGGAAATAAGACTCCATTTACAATCAAGCAATCATGTTTCTAAATGCCTGATTCTGATAGAATACCAGGCTTGATGAGTTATTTTACTTCGATAATGAGGAAGGCCTTTTTAAATCAGCTCGTCTAAGGATTAAAGGAAATACTTACATGATGGGATGATAAACTGTGGTTCTGTATTTCCAGCATATCCTAGTTTTGTATATCTGCAAAACAAAAATTTCACCAATCTCAGTATTTATTCTTTTTTTTTGTTAAAAAGTGGGATTTCACTATATATGACACACAATATTCAAAAGCTTAGTTTATTTAACGTCTCTGCCTTGAAAAATATCAAAAGCCCTAGCCGGAAAGTGATGGCACACACCTTTAATTCCAGCAGGTCAGCCTAGACTACAGAGCAAATTCCCAGAAAGCCAAGGCCGTTACACAGAGAAATCCTCTCAGAAGAGAGAAAAAAAGAATAATAAAAAGAAAATCACGTATGTCTACAGTTGTGTTTCATTCTGCAGTGTTGTTGACCAAACCATGAGGCTCTATGCATGTTAGGCAAATGCTGCTCTATGACTGAGCTACAAACTCAAATGGCCACAGCTTTTAAGAAAGGAGCACATGTCTGTATGAACGCATGTATATGTACCATGGTGCAGGTGTGGAAGTCAGGGGACAACTTTCAAGAGTTGGTTCTCTTTCCACCATATTGGTCTATGGGTGTCAAGGATGGAACTTAAATCATGGGGCCTGACAGCAAGAGCCTTTATCACATACCCCTCCTCTTTAAGGTGTGTGTGTGTGTACACATGTGCGCGCACGTGCCAGACAACAACCTTCAGAGATAAGTTCTCTCTCTGACCACGTGGATCCAGAGATACACAG
This sequence comes from Cricetiscus sungorus, assembly GCA_030556225.1. Classification (NCBI taxonomy): domain Eukaryota; kingdom Metazoa; phylum Chordata; class Mammalia; order Rodentia; family Cricetidae; genus Cricetiscus; species Cricetiscus sungorus. The sequence continues at coordinate 14,408,313 of JANBXA010000367.1, read as the reverse complement.
AACTCTACAGGTCATCAGGTTTGGCAGCAAGTACCTTTACTCTCTAAGTCCTCTCACTAACCACTACCACTTCTAGAAATTGTTAGTACGGGACTATTAGTACATGTGTGAAACAACATGCAAAAGTCATCCTCTACAACCTTGTTTGTAACAGCAAGAGACTGGAAATGACAAAAGGGAAACTAACTAAATACACTCAAGTTTACACTGTGAATATTATACAGCTTTAACAAGACTGAGGAAGCCTTTACACACTTTTACATAGACCAGAAAACTTCCAGATATACTGGGGTAACTGAACAAAGCAAGGTACACAGCAGTGAGTAAAGTGTGTGATACCTGTATAAAAGTGAAGTAAACACAGGGAGAAGAACATATGAAATACATTTGACAATCCAGACACAAATATCTTTTAAAATGTTGGTTGTATCTAGGGGAGCAAAGCAAGTGGGATACAGAAAGGAGATGATGTAGTTTTCACTAAATGTCATTTCCTATCATGAGTGTTCTACTGTTGAAACATTGTTTTTTAATGTTCTGATGTTTCAGTGTATTCATCTATACTGTTAAAAAACAATAAAAAAATTTTAACTATGATAAAAAATTTCTAATAATTAGAAATCATAATGGAACATTGACAATGCACTGAGAGATGGACACATTGTTAACTTTAGAAAGTTACAACAATTTTTATTATTTCATACTCAAACTTACTAAATAGAAGTAGGTAACTTGCTCTGACATCACTGAACTCTGATAATATCTGCAGAAAACTTTTCTAACATGAAGGAAGAATTTCTTTTGGGATGATCAGCCCAAAAACTAAGTTTAAGAAATGAGTATGCTAACAAAGATCCAACCATTATATATAGGAGAAACACAAGACTGTCTAAAACATATCACTCGGTTGACTAAACACTGCCTATGCTCTTGTTTCTAAAGCAAAACTTGGCAACAAATGATACTGTTCCTTTAATATGTGATGCCTAATAACCCCTCCCAACTTTATAATGTGTATTAGCCTCCCTAGGCACTGAGCTGCTGAGAGCTTCTGAAGAGCTTGGCTGGTCTCATGCCATTGAGCCTCTATTAACCCTTCTCTGACCACATCTGACGATTTGCCCTCCAGCCCTCAACACAACCGCTACATTCCTGCTCATCTTGCAAAATTCAGGGGATGTATCAACTGCCTCTGTTTGAAAGCTTTCACAACCTCTCCAGACAGCCAACTGCCTTTTTATTATTTAATAATTTCTGAGTCTTGATCCCATCTGTAAAAAAGTTAAGTGAGCTTTTACAAGGATTAAACAGGATAACACAGTATTTACCACAGTACCTGACACAGCACACTCAAGCATCAGTCCTAATTCTATTTTCCATACAGTCTCTCCACAGTCCGTTTCCTCTATCACCTTAAATCACACACGTACCTTAAGTTTTAAATTTACATAGTTATGACAAACATCTTTTTATAAGCCGATTGAGACTCCTATATTGTGATAAATATATGATACTCTTTCACATCAAAGTAGTATTTTATTCTTCCAATCCAAAATTTCTTACTAATTTTAAGTCTTTACATATGGGGGGAAACAAAAGACTTCCCATTCCATTACAGCTAGAAGTGGACATTTCTGAACTGTCCACAGGTCTGCAGGCAGTAATCAGAAGTGTTCACTTGTATAAAAACTACCACAAACTGACATGAACAACATGTTCCTCCCATGAGATTCAATGACACTAACCATAACCAGTCAGAAACAAGGCTACAACATTACCACCAGAGTCGAGGTTATCAATGCACTAAAGCAGTGGTTCTCAACCTTCCCCATGCTGCGACCCTTTAATGCAGTTTCTAAATGTTGTAGAGATCCCCAACCATAAAATTTCCTTGGCACTTCATAACAGCAATTTTGCTACTGGTCATTTGACCCCAAAGGGGTAGTGACTCACTCACAGACTGAGAACCACTGCACTAAAGAATGAGGACCAATAGTACACTTTTCCTCCTGGGTAAATGAAATGGAATATTATCAGACAAAACAGATCTTGTCTAATTCAAGACAACCTCTATCTGCATGAGCCAGAAACCCTCAAACAGGATGTCCGCTTTTGAGTCTGGAACTCCACAAATCTCTACAATCTCTAATCAATCTCTACAAATCACAGACTAACCCCTAACTCTTAAAATGATAATCTACTGCCTACAAGATAAGAGTACAGATTTATTTCAGCTTCTCTAATATTAGTCAATTGTAAAATAGTTAATAAAGTCCCCACCAAATTTAACCCAAAAGTTGGGGGCTGGAGAGTTAAGAGCTCAGTAGTTATAAGAGCACAGACTGTTCTTGCAGGGCCTGGGTTTGATGCCCAGCACCCATGCGGCTTATCACATGCATCTCTAACTCCAAAACCACTTGATCCAACTTCCTCTTTGGGCCTCTCGAAGGCAGCAGGCACACGTGTGGCGTTTAGATATACATTCAGGCAAAATACCCATAAATAAATGAAGTAAGTAGTATATTTAATCACCTTTACAATCAGTCCCAACTAAACTCTCATATGAAAAACCAGAATACTATCCCAAAGTAGATAAAGACTGGTTATCAGCTTTGACTATTATGATGAATTTAAAAAGAATATTCTGGAATCTGATAACAAGGAAGAATCACCAGAAACATGACAATTATACCAAGTACAAATGGAAACAGGTTAGGTTAAAAAAAGAAAAAAAAAAAGTATCCTATAAACAAAGACCACTGAGGAAACTCAACAGTGTGATAACAGCGTTAAAAAATCAAGAATCTTGAAAGCACATCAGCAGACAGTACCCACTCTGGAAGCAGAGGAGGAGAGTAAGAAAAAGACTGGAACCCAGGACTCAGCAGACAATCCAAAAATATGGCATTTGCAGAAATGGTTAAGAACCTTCCCAATTTAGTTATATGCTTGAAAGCTCTCAAACATTTAAACACCAAGAAAATTACACGTGGCACATACAGTCAAATTACTGAAGATAAAACATAAAGATTTGTGGAATGTGAAAGTCATTTTTAAAGAAACAATGTTTAAAGAATTGTGTTAGGGACTGGGAGATGACAGAAAGGAATAGAAAGATGCTGATAAAAAACGTTGAATTATAATCACTAAATAATATAAAATAATAAGAATAATTATTTAGAATAATTACCTAAAGAATAGCATGGTACAGCTAATAGAAATGTATTGCATATTTGAAATCTGCTTAAAGTACCACACAGAAAACAGAATGTCTGTGTGCTATGGAATGAATATGTTACTCTGTGGGAATCACTGCACATTGTGTGCTTACAGCACTATTTATACACCTTAAATATACACTAAAAATAAATGACAGGGAAGAAATCATTCTCTTGGAAGACATTTACGTTTTAATTATTTATATTATGTGGAGTTTTGCCTGTGTGCATGCCTGTGCCAGGGTGTTGGGTCCCCCTAACTGTAGTTTCAGATGGTTGTGAGCCACCATGTGTGTGCTGGGCATGGAACCCAGGTCCTCTAGAAGAACAGTCACTGCTCTTAAGTGTCTAGGCCAGAGACATTTCATTTTAATGGTGATTCTATGGCATAATTTGTAGCATCCTTACGCTTTGTTACTACCCAGTCATTAACGGTTCATTTTTCTTTTCTTTTTTTTTTTTTTGGAGCTGAAGCTTGTCAAAAAACAAATTAGTAAAAGAATTGCTGTTTTTCTCTTCTAGAAAAGTAATACAAGAAAGAGGAAACTGTAGCTATCTCCAAGTAACAGGATGGAAAAAGGCAGATTTTGGTTTTTTTTTTTTTAATTTGTATCATTATTTTTTAAGTGTTCTGGCCATGTATGACTATTAGTTTAAAGTGATTCTGGAATAAGAAATATATGCTTAGGAAGAAATTTTAATGAATACAAAAAAATACTAAAGGTAATTCTGTCCCTTAGCTATCTATCCCCTCTACCCAGTTATCATTCTAATCAATCACTACCAGGTTTCCTTGTATTCTAGAGCATAGGTGCATGTGTGCATGTAATTATATAGGCAAATTAGGAATCCACTTTATTCCTTTATACTTTGTTATACTGAGAAAAGTGCCCTATATCATGAAATAAAAATGGCAAAGCTACCTACTAAGTTTTTTTTAATTTAATTTTTTATTTTACATATCAATCCCAGTTCCCCCTCCCTCCCACCCTCTTTCCTTCTCTCCCCCCCCATCACATGCACCCCAACCTCCCTCCCCTCCCCTCCCATAACCCCCCACACACACACACACTCCATATGTAGGGTGATGCCCTCCAGGAGGGATAATCTAAATCTGTCAAGTCATTTGAAGTAGGGACTAGGACTTCTCTCCTGTCTCTAGGTTAAGTATCCCTCCATGGGGAACGTGTCCGCATACCTTAGTAAGTTTTATGAAACCTGTAAGGACAGTATAACACTTTTGAGAAAGCAAACCAAAAAATGTTTCTCTAAGGCCGAGGAATTAAAATAAAATTTTCAGAAGAAACTTGTTTCTAGAACAGAATAGCCATGATGGGTGAGCACACCTCTACAATGCTGATTTGGGCTTCTGAGGTTGAAGGGAATGGGCCTGAACCCAGACTTGGTATCTTGAAATAATAGCAGGAGAATTAACAGCTGGGAGACAGAGGAGGCCTAAACGGCTTAGAAAAACAACTGCAAAAAAACAAAACAAACAAAAACGCCACAGATGACAGAAACGTTTTAGGCAGGAAATGGTGTATGGCACACACTCCAGGAAGGGGGAGAGGCTCTGGAGTCTCCAGCAATCTCCTGTTCTTTAAAACCATAAAAGGGGGAATAAATATGTGAGTGCCGGAGGCAGCAATTCAGCACAGGCATCTGCTACACTATTCGGTGTACACTGTTAAAAGAAACCCAATTATACAAAAGCAGTTTTTAGTAAAGTCAGCATCCTCATACTGTAAAATGCATTAGTGTCCCTTCCTTTTGACATTACTGTACCTTCTGCAAAGTCCAGCGTTTAGTTATTAAAACCAGGCAGTTGACAGAGTTCTTATTTAAGACAGTAGTTTACATGTACTTTTGCTTTCAAAAGTACCTCATCACAAATAAGATACTTGAAGATACCAATAGATTATAAATATGAAAGCACTTAATGGGAATATGGAGCACATCTGGAAAAGGATGAAAGCAGTGATAAAAGCCAAAGAGCAGCAAGCCTACAATTACTGTGAACACGGAGGATGACCCAGCAGTCTACCAAAGGGAGGAAGGCAGGGCCAAGCCTACTATTACTGTGAACACGGAGGAGGACCCTGCAGTCTACAAAAGGGAGGAAGGCAGGGCACGGGTGGTGCGGTGGGCCTGTTACCGGAGCTCCACTCACTCCAAATCAAGCTTGTAAGAGCTCAGAGCAAAGCTCAGGGGTAATGGAGCTGGACAGTACGAACCACGCCTTGGGTCCAACCCCAGTTTCACGATGGGTGAGTGAGGGAGAAGTCAGAAGTGACACTATTGTTTCCTTTCAGCAGTCACAACTTTTAAAGCAGACAGCACAACATAACAAACCAAGGTCACAGCACATTAGAATTCAAAGTCTTCATCCCAGATTCTGTGAACCCCATTTTCTAAAACGTCTTTGTAGCTGAAAGAAGCCTATGAAAACCTGCTTCGACCCAAACCACTGCACACAGTTTTAAGATCTGATTGTCCAACTGGAAATGAAAGAAGTCTGCCGATTAATCCCAATTAACCCTCAGCTTCAGCTTTGCCACAGCCTTCTTCATTCTGTACCCAAACTCAAAGGGCAAAAATCCAGGGTTAGGAACTTTAGAGTAAGAATGCCATAGCTAATTCACAGACCTTGCCAAACAAGCAGCAATTATCAGCTGAAAAAGTAATTACAATTGCTTAGAAATCCTTTCTAATCCTAAAACTCTAGGCTTTTTCTCACTAACTGCAAGTAAATGTTCAACCTTACATAAAACACCTAGTAGAATATTTGGGTGAAAACCTGAACTCTCAGTCAACAGAGACAACACTATTCTAGTTCCCTCAAGTTCAAATCCTGAAACTAGCTGAAAGTTAGGAGATCAAAAGGACACAAGCTGGCCAAGTACAGTGGCTCACTCCTGTAATCCCAGTACTGGGGAGGCTAGAGTCTTGAGTTTGAGACCAACCTGACCAACAGACCTAGTCCCAGGCTAACCTGCACTCCACTAGCAAGGACCCTGTCTTAAAAAAAAATGAAAAGACTCAAATGCTTTCTTGTTCCACCACTCGGAAGCCCGAGTCCTGATCCTACAAACATCTATAATGACAGACCATATGATCACAGAAACTCATGTCTAAGCAATGACACTAAATTCACACACTTCCTTCCTAAGATTAAAAGTAACAATAGATAGTGCAGAACCAATAATAAAAACCAAGAGTCGTATACAGGGTGGGATTTAAGCTGAAGATCAGAGCAGCAAAGCAGCCAAGCCATTAGAGAGCTCTCACCTCTACCAAGGCTGTGGGGAGGGATCCTGACCTCAACATGCCTGGAGACTAATTGCCCAAGATTGAAACCCTGCTCCTGTCTGACATTCCTCTCTAGTGCCAGCATGAGCTCTGTTAGTCTTTAAACTGATTCACTCTCATGTAGCCCTGGCTAGTCTTGAACTCAGAGATCTGTCTTCCTGAGTCCCAGGATTAAAGATGTGTGCTATCACTGCCCAGCTTCTACAGCTGTGGCTAGTTTTGCATTCTGACCTTCAGTAGCTTTATTAGATCATAAACAGTACAGCACCACAAGACAGCACTTTAGAAGACATCAGGGAGCATTTCCTTCCCAAATGACTTGTCCTCCAGGCCTCCTTATGTCCCTACCCATTCCTGAAACCTTCCAAGATTGTTTTCCCAATCCCTAGGCAATACCTGTGCATTATCACAAGCAGCACAGATTCAGCAGTAAACACCTCCTCCATGAAAGCCACATATTGTATGCTTCGATTTTTGTGAAATCCTATAAGTTGGCAAATCCATGAAGATAGAAAGTGGATCAATGTATACCAAGGGTTGAGCTCAGGCAGAGAGAACAGAATGTGGTTGCTATTGAGCACAGAGTGAGGAAAATGTCCCCAGCTGACTGTGATAATGAATTTATTACCTGGTGACTATGTTAAAACTACTCAGATGTATGTAAGCCTTTACACATCACACCTAACATACCTGATTTTTACCAAGCAGTTTACATTAGAACACAGCTTAAATTTATGATAAATTAGCATATGAAAAACAATTAGGACAGTGCCTGGCACACAGAATGCATGGTATATTTAGTTTTCTTTATCTTTTCCACTGTAAGGAGCACTATAATTTTCCCCCCTCCAGGATCTAATTTCCAATCCCAATCAACAAGAACCACCTCTGAGAATTAAGTCTTGGTAGGAGGCAAAACCTATCTTGTACAGGAGGAAAAGAATACTACCTCGTCAAACATCTGGTACAAACACTCCACTAACACATGGTCTAATCCCAGCTACTCTGATCAGAACTTAGAATCCTAAATGCAGTTGAGGACTCAGCTTAGGCCTCCTGCTGTCCCTGCAGCACAGCCTTGACGGGACTCCTGCTGTCCCCACCCCTCTTCTTTGTTCCTGTACTCAGTATTTTTCTATTGTATCTATCCATCCCATTAATATTACTGTGTCTAAAATGTCTACAGTGGGACTAAAGTATGTTTCTTTCGACTCTTTCAGGTTTTCCTATCAATTTTAATCATCCCACCAACCCCCACCTTTTTAGTTTTTCGAGACAGGGTTTCTCTGCATAGCCCTGGATGTCCTGGAACTAGCTCTGTAGATCAGGCTGGTCTCCAACTTGGAAATCCATCTGCCTCTCTGCCTCTCTGCGCCTCTGCCTCTCTGCGCCTCTGCCTCTGCCTCTGCCTCTGCCTCTGCCTCTCTGCCTCTCTGCCTCTCTGCCTCTCTGCCTCTCTGCCTCTCTGCCTCTCTGCGCCTCTGCCTCTCTGCGCCTCTGCCTCTCTGCGCCTCTGCCTCTCTGCGCCTCTGCCTCTGCCTCTGCCTCCCGAGTGCTGGAATTAAAGCTGTTCATCACCACTGCCCAGCCCCATCGTCCCTTTTTAAAGCTCGATGTTCAGAAAACCAGGGTCATTCACACACACTGACAAGGACAGTCAAGGAATACTTTCACTCTCACAATAAACTACAACAGGAGAAAAAATTCAGCTCTAAAAGATCATTTTCCAAAATCTGTACAACGGATTATATACAATGCCTTTGAAAGGTGTTCTAGATACAAAAAAAACCCAAAAACAATCAATTATTAATTATTTGCTGTTACCATTAACCTTTCATTACAGAGCAAAATTGTAAAGACTTTTAAAAAGTAAACATTCATGTCTTTATTAGAACTTTATGAGTTTAGATAAAATATATCAAAATATGTCATGTGCTCCAGAGATAGCAACCTAATCCTACTTTCCAATAACTGGTTTTATTTAACCTATACAATCATTTCAGAGCCAAATAGTGAGTTATCTGAGTCTAGTTAAGTTTTTCCTTTTCAGAGAAATTTCTTTCCCTACGTTCCACTATTCATTTTACTTTGTTTCATATGATTTCCAACAATAAAGGACTAATAGGGTCTCATATGTCCCAGGCCAGCCTTACATTCACTATGTAGCCACAGACAATCTGGTACTCCTAACCTCCTGCCTCCCCCTACTCCTCCCAGAGCTGAGGTTACAGACGTGTACCACCAGCTCCTTTTCAATGCACAGTGGGTACTCACTTTCAAACTGCAGAAACACTCACTTTCCTTTTGACATACTGTAGTAGAAATTGTTTTCTTAATTGAATTATCTAAAGTTAATCTGCAATGTGTACATATCCTTTAGATACAATGTTTATTCTGAGAATATTGAAATGGACCACACATAATTCTTTATCTTTTACCGGATTGATCACTATCACTTTCCTACGATTCCATGTTTACACTGAATTTAGTAGTTCTAAGGATAAATATTTTTAAAGGATGCATGCTTAAGAAGAATTCTCTTATCTGGATTCAAACTCTAACCACTTACTGAATAGAGTATATTCCCACTACGGGCAGTCTCTGGAAGGACTGCACATTGGTCCTCAAACTCTAGATGATTGGTTCTCAACCTGTGTGGGTCCTGATCCTTTGGGGTCAAACAACCCCTTCACAGGGGTCTCATATTATACTGCATGTCAAATATTTACATTACAATTCATAACAGTAGCAAAATTATAGTTATGAAGTAGGAGTAAAATAATTTTATGGCTGCGGGTCTCCACAACATGAGGAACCAACTGCAGCATCAGGAAGGCTGAGAACCACTGCGCCAGAGCTTCTCAATACCTCATGACCCTTATGTCTTGAAAATGTATTGTACCCACTTACTTCTGTAGGGTTTCTGAAAGAGTAACCACTATCTCAAAAAAAGAAAGGGGGGGCTTGAAATGTCTGATTCACACAATCCATCAAGCCCATCACAGTAAGACAAGGTGTGGCCTTATTGGAGGTGTGCCCCTGAGGGAGGCACTAAGGCTTTACCACACCCACACAATTAGTGCATGCTTGCTTGCTCTCACCATTACACACACCTCTCCTTTGCAGGGCTGGGCTTTGGGTTTCTAGAAAAGCCCCGTAAGTGCTCAGTTCTGTAATTAATCCTATGTGAATCATTAAACTCTGAAAAGAAAATCATTAAAGTAATTGGTTTCTAAAAATGCTTACAATACACATTGTATTTACTTAAAATAATTTCTAACACTTAAATAATCAAGTATTTGTTTTCTATTTCAGACAAATACCAAAAACAGGGTTTACATTTTCAGTCTAAATCAAGCCTAAATTGTAAGGTCTTTTTTATATCCTAAATTCCCTTTCAGGATTGCTATCCCTTCTCTTGGAAACCCTTTGTCACTCAAGAAGAAATAAAGACTCCCTTTCTCAAGAGTACTGTATTGTCATGAAGGGCAATGCATAGTGTTAGAAGGTGGAACTGAAATAAAATCTTTTAAAAAGAAAACAAAAGCATTAGGAAGAAAATGATGGAATCAATGTTCAGCACCACAACACCTCAATACACTCAAAGTACCTGTTAGGGTAGAAACTAAGAAAGGGTAAAAGAACACACACAATACACAAACTCACTGCTACTCCTTTACTGGCTTCAAGGGACAGCTGTGAAAAAGCAAATGAGTTCAATTTAAGGCAATTAATCAGAAATGATTTGGTACCAGAAAAAGCTCTGAAACAAATAAAAATCATTAAAATTTCACAGAAACGCCTTTTGAGAACATAAGGATATCTGTCTTTTTTGCTCCAGTGATCATGGAATGTTAATGGCCCACACATAAAACAACCAAAAACAAAGTCATACTCATCACTACCTTATTCTAAAGATTCAGTTTTAAAACATCACCTACCTTGTACTGGTTAATTCATAAATATTCTAAGGGCTTGGTGAGTAAGAATGCACATTTTGTAGTGTTGTTAGCACTTAACTGTTTTGTTCTTGCTTCTTTATGCATATGGCTATTACAGACAGGTAGTGTCATTAAAACCCTAACACATTCCAGCAGAATTACAGAGAGCTCTGAATGCTTTTATTAACTAGCAGAATTCTATTGCAGGAAATACTGCTTAAAGCTACATTTTAGCCATTCCACATTTCTGCCTCCAGGACAACATTTTAACTATTTTACTTGTTAAGGAGCAGGACTGCTGGACAGGGGGTGTTAGCACAACTTGGAGATATTAAAAAGGCTGCCTCTTAGAAAACAGGATGAAATAGGCTGATGACTCACAAGCCACATGCGCTGGCTGACTTGCTGGCTCCCTTGCTCCCATTATGATGTTCCAGAAGCTGTTTCACACAGTGTATTCAGAAGCACTGACACTCAATCTTTTTGTTCTTTTCGCTTTGGATTCTCATTTCTTTCATCATCTTCAGTCTACAAACGGCTATCTTAATGGCTGAATGTCTGTCTAACTTAAGAAGCCCCTTTAGTTCTCATTCCTCAAAGACATTTCTTGCTACATAACAGCATTACAAATACAACTATTCCAATTTTACTGTTTTGGTTTTTTTTAGTGTTCATTCATTCATTCATTCATTCATTCATTCATTTATTTAGTGCATGCTATCAGGCTAGTTTCAAGTGCCTTCACCCACTGAGCTATCTGTATGTCCCCAAATTTAAATATTCTTAAAATTAATTCCTGGGCAGAAGAGATGGCCCAGTGGGTAGAAATTCTTGGTGTTTTATCTCCAAGGCCCACATTGTAAAAGGAGAAAACCAGCTCTTCAAAGTTGTCTTCTGATTTCTACACCCACACCCCAAAAAATGTTAAAAAAAAAAAAAAAAAAAAAAAGGCTAACCCCTATATTGTCCTAATCAGTCAAGGTCACAATCTTGAAATCCTCATTTATCAATCTACAATCCTAATTCCAAACCACCTTCCCTCCTCTTAAATAAGCAAAACTCATTCTGACTGCACCCACATACAGCAAACAGGCCAAGGTCTGTGTGAGATAAGAAAATAAACACAAGACATGATGTTCTTTTCCTTAAAAACTTTAATTCAAAAAAAAAAAAGAGGGAGCTAACTGATGATTAAAATTGCAACATACTGTGTTCTCACTGTGTGAGGAACCATTTTTAGGCATTATAAAAATAAATACGGTAGACAATTACAATTGAGAAAAATAAGACCTTCTGAACTGGAAGTGTCCAAAGCGTACAGGTTCTTCTGTAGCCGGGTTTGAATTAAATTAAAAACATTTGACCAGAGCCTTTTCAAGCTGCAAAGAAACAATGCAACTGTGAAAAGGAAGGCACAGACAAAAGCAACAGCTGGTACTGAGTAGGCTGCTTAAGAACCAATCATTTAGGAAACAGGCCATGCTGGCTCATACCTGCAATCTGCACTCTTGAGAAACTGTGATAGGAAGACTTCCCTGAGTGGAGCTACAAAAGAGTTCCAGGCTGGCGGGAAGCTTTAGTGAGGCTTGGTCTCTTACAAGAACAGACTCACCTAGGAAGCCCACTGAAACAAATGTTCCTCAGTAGGCCCAATCTTTATTTAAGATTCCACACACAGTGTACAGAGTAGCTCTGCTGCTGTGGCCTTGGTGTTTGCTCAAGAGGTGGAAACAACAGTGCAAGGCCACCTGGGCTACATGGGACTCAGTATTTAAAAAAACAACAACAACAACAACAACAAAACAAAAAACAAAAAAACAAAATAAAGAACAAAGCAAAACCACACTCCTAAGTCCTACTCACACTCATTCACTGCTAAAAACAGTAGATCTCTCAATGCAGGTCAGAGTTGCTGCTACACACCCAAGCCCTGTTGCTTGACCTCACTCTCCTACATGCAGTCCTACTGCATTCCACTCAGTAAATGTACTAAAAGCCATGTTTTCAGCATATCACTCTTCTTGAGAATTTGGATTCCCTACCAAGCAGAATTCTTTTGCAAGCAGTTTTGCTGACATATAAAAGCTGGTACACAGTAGGTGTTGAAGAAATATGTTAGTTCGCATTGCAAAATCTAAATTTACATTATGCTATCCAACAGCCCAAAACTCATGAAGGAGGCAAGCAGTCCAAGACAAGCAGCCACTTGTCCCATCAATCACTGGTGCGCACAAAGACATCTTTCCTTCCTTTCCTCCCTTGGTAAAAGGTCTCCTGTGCTTCTAGCTCCTTGAAAGGATCGCTCAAATCTGACAATCATTACAGCTTGCTTGACATCCTGACCACAATCACCAGTTTCCTTAAGACCTGGAAAACAGCTATTACTATCTAAAAAGCACAGATCTAACATTTGATTAACTGCCAGTATCAGCTGGTTGTGGTGGCTCAAAACAGTAAACCCAGCACTCAGGAAACCAAGGCAAAAGAATCACCGCAAGTTCAAGGGCAGCCTGAGTTACACAGTGATTTCCACTACTCGGTGAGACTATTCAAAAAAGGAAAACTGAAAGAACACTGCCTTTATCCTCCACCTTTAATTTTTAGTGTTAGGATTACGATTCATGAGGGCAGTCTGGATTAGATATTTTACCATATTGTAAGAATGAATGGCTTCCTGGGAAGTATAAAGTAAACCTCTCAACCACCCTCAAGTGACAACTGAATAAATTAATTCTTTCCCAACCCAAAATACTGAAATGATTAAAAACTGTCAAGGCAAGTGATTTAACCTCCTGGAGCTTAAGTTTCTGGTCTACATAATACCCACTGCTCAAGGAGAAGGGAAAGGGTGAGGAGCTGATACACAGTGTTCAGCACAGGCTTGCACATGGCTCTTACTAAGCACTAGCTATTTCCTGAGACACCCTAGTCTTTTTTTTTTTTTTTAAAGTAAACAAGGAAATTCAAACATCCAGGGGAAAATCTATAGAAAGACAAAAAGATTCCACTAACTGAATCAAATTCATAAGGCTAGGATTACTTTTGCAGTATTACTTTAAACAAGAATTAAGTTGAATTAATGAATGATGTATAGAGTTCTCTGAAAGGGGGCTCAAAGAACCCCATGGGCTTAAAATACAGAACTTAGTTCAAGCAGCTACTCCACCACCCACTTACTAAATTGTATTAAAGGTAGCATTATCTTTTCTCACATGTAAGGAGCAAAAAGAGCTGTCACAAATTAAAACCCTGGCCACCGAATTCACCACCAACCTTTCCCTTCTGTTCTTAAAATAAAAACACAATGCATCACAAAGTCAGTATAGGTAGCATGAGCCTGGCAGGCAGTATAGGTGTTAGCAGGAGAGGAGAGTCCTAAGAACCTGTCTTCTCAATGGCACTGTACCTTATACAACAAAGGCAAGTAATCAAGAATAAGAATTTTAAAGAATCTTTGTTATCAGGATATTGCGAGTGTTCCTGCCTTGTATACTATTAACGCATTATGAACAGAATACAAACAAAAAAGATGAACTTCTTAAGCATGATTTCACTCATCCATGCTCTCAAACACATTCTTACTAACTTCTAGGATTTGGCCACAGGATGAATTATAAAGACCCTACCAATGCCAACAAAAAATTTGTAATTACAGAAAGACTGTTTTAAAAAATATGTATGTCTGTATGTATAGATAGATATTGAGTTGAGAAATTCTGTAACTTATCTAAATATATCCAAGACTTGTACAATAAAACTATATTAACCTGTCATTTAATCGATGGATATAACAATTTAATGATAAAACAATTTCTCAGTGGGAAGAAAATAAATACATGAAAAGAGAAAAGTTCACAATGCAATGTTAGAGAAATTAGTGAAATTAGCAAAAGCTCACTTAGGATAACTGTATTTACCCTGGCATTACACCCTTTTAACTAAGGCTTTAAAATTTGCTTTTCTCATCACTGTCCTCAGTCTGTTTGACTGGGGTCTGAAACAGGGCCTTGTGCATGCTGAGATACTCTAGCTTAAGCTCCACTCCCAAGTCCTACATTTTGTTTTGAAGCAACCAGTTTTCTGAACAGGAATTTTATTCTTCGATACTTTGCCAATACAGACCAAAAAGCTATGCTGACATGGTATGGCTATGAAGAAAATATTTCTTTCTTAGTTCTTTAGGTATTTGCAAAGTACTTTGTGACCTGAACCTGGATCATGATGATGAATGTTTGATGGTGAATTATGCTGGAGGAGTCCTAATTTAAAGTTCTGGAATTAAACTCCATGTGTCCTAACTCTTACAGCTTCTAAGACCACCACAAGTTTGATAGACTACCCCTTTTTGCCTAAGTTCTTTAATGAAATGGAATGGTCAACCTGTAAATGTTTCACCTATTCTGTAAGAGTAATGACAGAGACCTAAGAGGTGAGAGTAATATCGAAAGCATGGGGATGGGGAACAAAAACTAAAAGGGCACCTTTGCATTTGTGGAAGTTATTTAGATGTAAAAGTCCCTGTTAGTCATTCTTGGATATGCTAATTACCCTGCACTGAGAGAGGACCTAACTAATAAAACTCAAGGTCTGACTTTCTAAACTGCTAATATTTAATACTCAACTTGGGGGTTGAGGGTAGAAGGACACCACGCAAAATCCTTTTGAGAAGCAAAATAAATAAAACTCTAAATTGGGAAATTCGGGTTGTGATCAAAGGTAAAAACACTAATAGAGAAGATGACTTTAATCAGTTCTACCCTTCACAATAAACAAATGCCCAGCTAACTTCTCCTTGAAAGGTGAGATCAGTGTAGCAATGTAATGATTTAGTAATTGAGATATTAGACGGAAATTGCCTACAGAGAAGCTGTGCCTACTACTCCTCCTGGTCACTCAGAGTGTGTTCTTAATCCTTTCAGAGGGAGAGAAATAATGGAACAGTTGAGTGAGTTACCCAATACGACTCACTCAAAAATAACCAAAACTGCATTTCAGAAGAGGGAAATAAACACACAAAAAGAAACATCCTATGTAAGCTGTCCAGCATTATTGTGGTCATTGACTACATGTCTTACTGACAATGACTTCTAAAGCATGAAGTATTACATAGCAGAATCTGTAACTTCAATCCAAGACACTTGAAAAGTCCTATCCACTCTGGTCAATTCTAATTTAAACTGTCGCTAACATCTATCTACTCAACAATTAAACTATGAAAGGATAAACTTAAATATGCATATATAAACATTTCAGGGGAAAGAAACTGGACTGGAAGAAAATCTAACTTTAATAGGATGTCAACTAAGAAAATGTTTTCTAAGAAAAAAAAAAAATTAGACATCCGTTGTTTCCGGCTGTCTGGACAGCCTGTTGGAAATAAAGGCAGGAGACTTAAGATTGGAGGGGGGGAGAGCATCTTTTAAATTACTGTGGTATAGTGAATAAGATGAAAAAGGCTGGCAACTGTCCTCAACACCACTGATGTGTCTGATGACTGGAGATCAGCACAGACGTCTTCCTCCACAAAGTATCTGAACCTAGAACATCCTAAATAGAGTCTGCTCTCCAAGTCATTACACAGAGCAAGTTGTCGCTTTAGTCCACCGCACTACTATCAGAAACAATTACTTTAAGTCAAACACACTCCTTTATACCTCGATGCCTCCTTTCGGCTTTCAAAAAGATACTGTCACAAAACGAACGTAAGCGTTTAGTTTAGTTTCCAGGGTGCGTCCCTTCTCCCTCTCGGCCTCCCTCAAGAACCATTTTTTTTTTTTCTAATTCAAACACACTGAATTTGAACCTAGCACTCGTAGTCCACTCTTTTCGTAACCTGCTTAATTTTGAAAGTTCTAATGAGACGTGTTAAGGCTGGAGACGAAAAACTACCTTATAAGGCTATAAAAGACGGAAAGCAGGAAGCGGCTTTGACAAAACTAAGGAAGTTGCAGCGCGCTTGCTCATTAAGGGACTTTTTTTTTTTTTTTTTTTTTTTTTTTGAGGGCAAGAGCAATAACCCCATGAGATCGCCCTCGCTGGAACCGGAATGTGGCTTGCTTCGCCGGGCAGTGGGAGACGGCTGGGGACGGGGTGTGGGGTGGAAAGGAGGCGGCGCGTGGGTCCTCTGCAGAAGCCCCCGGATCTAAGCTTCCCATTTCCCCAGCCCGCTCCTTCCCTCTCTCCACCCACACGCCCTGGGGACTGAGGGTTGTCACTTCGATCTTGCAAACCCTGCAAGGGGCGCTTCTCCCCCACACACACACCCACACCCACCCCTGCTCCGATCCTGCGTCTGGCGGTCCCCACGATCACGTGCAGGAAGGGGAGAGGAACCCCAGGTGGGCCGGGCGGCCTCCGCGGGAGCCAAGGGCCTCACGGGATCCCCGTCCCGGGAGGCTGAGGCGACCCGATCAGGGAGGCTCCCGGCACCCCCCGTCACCAGGCTCGGCCCGTTTCACCTCCCTCCCGGCCCGGCCTCGGTTTCCCCCGCCGTACCCCGTGCCACAGTCCACCACACAGGCCGGCAGCCGTCCCGCCATCTTCCTCCTCGCCCGCCGCCGCCGTCCGTTCCGTGCTGCTGGAGGCCGGGGATGGAGAGGGAGCTAGCTGAGCATGCACCGGCCCGGGCCGCCCTCGGTCCTCAGGGAGGAAGGGAGGGAGCTGCGGGGAGCCCGAGCAGCAGCGACTGAGCAGCAGCCGGGTACTTCCGCAAGCCCGGCAGACAGGCTGGCCGGCCGGCAGGCTGTCCCCGCCCTGCCCTGCCCCGCCGCGGCCTCCTCCTCCACCCCTCGGCTCTCTCGGCCCTCCTCCTCCTCCTCCTCCTCACTCCCGCCCCCGCCCTACAACTTCTTCCCTTCACACTGCCTTTTCCGCGAGTAGCCAAGATGGCCGCCGCTGCCGACGCCCCGGCCAGGCCAGGCCCCCCAGGGCCGCGGTCGCGCCCACTTCCGCTTCCGGGTGGGAGGGGCGAGTGCGCGTGCGCCCTAGCGTGCGGCCGCGCGGCCTCCGGACGTGCAACAACTCCACTTCGGGTTTTCAGGTGGCTAGAAGAAGCGGTTGCACATGCGCGCTGGCGTTGCGGCCGTATCCCGCGACTCCGGTTCCGACTCCGGGAAATGCCACTTCGTATTTTCCGTCGGGCGAAAGCCCAGGAGCCAGGCTGAGTTTCTGGCTCAGGCGCTGCCTTTTGGCGGTGGTGATGGTGACGAGGGTGATGGTGGTGGGTGTGTGGGTGTGTTCCTTCTCTGCTAGCTTGAAGAAGGAGCAGAAGGCGTCTCTGCTGCGGGGGAGAGGGGCTAATTGCAAACGTGATCAGCAGCATGATGAGCGGTCAGGAAAGGGATGAACAAAGGTTTGTGTCCTGAGATTTATGTCAGTCATACTATTACTTTGTAGGTTACGAGCTCCCCAACATGCTGGGCCTGTGCTTTTAAGATAGGCAAGCGTCCAAGAGTATATTTAATATACTCTTCACAGGTGAACCCAAAAAAAAAAATTACCCCAGGGATTTGGCATTCTAGGAGTCAACCCAGGCAAGCACTGGACCAGTGAGATGGTACTTGCCACTATCCTGAGTATGATCCCTGGGGACCCACAGAGACAAATGGAAAGACCCCGGCATGTTGTTCTTTGATTTTGCACAGCCCTCTCTTCCCCGCATAAGTAAATGTAAAACAATAAAGATTCAAAAGCAAGCTTTCCCAGAGGTTATGTTCTACATAGCCTGCACAAGTGGCCCCTATTTGGATTCTGGACTGATGATAGTCTTCCTATAAGAGTAGTAAGATTCTCTTGAGCCTTTGAGAAAGGCCAGGATCCCAGAGGTTGTGTTCTACATAATAAATTGTGCGAGCGGCCTGTATTTGTGTTGGGGTATTGATGGACTTCCTTCTGTAATATTGTTAGCAAGATACCAGCTTTTTGTGGTAGAAAGAAAAAGACAAAAGATAAGTGTGTTTTATATTATCAACCTAAAAAAGCAATTATTTTAAAATGCAAATTCATCGGAGTAACATAGAAAGCTTAAAGTACGCTGTTGGGTCACATCTCCAGGGGATTCTGCAAAGACAGCAGAGCCTGCGCATTTTCTTTCTCATAAGAAGGAACCTGGAAAGTTATTAGCTTTCCTTTTTTTTTTTTTTTTTTTTTTTTTGGTTTTTCAAGACAGGGTTTCTCTGTATTGCTTTGGAGCCTGTCCTGAAACTTGCTTTGTAGACTTATCCAATAGGCTTATCTTTTATTTCTTCTTTAACAGCTCCATACATGTAAACAGTGTACCTTTTTTGTTTCTTTTATTTATTTATTTATTTTTTCATACCATGATTTTCTTATTCATTCTTTGGGAATTTTACATCATGTACCCCAATTCCTCTCATTTCCTAGTTCCTTCATAGCCACCCTTCACTTTTGCAGCACCCCCCCACCACAAAAGAAAATACAAAAAACAAATAAAAACAAACCGAATCAAACCAACCCAACAAACAACAACAAAAAATAAAACCCACTTAGATCCTCCATCTTTCCCACCTCTCCAAGACCTCTTCGTTCATTTAGAGGCCTTGGGAGCCTCAGTGTGTCACACAGTATCCTCTTCTATCCTATTTTACTTTACTTGCAAATGTTCGTTGCAATCAGTCATTAAATAATGTACCTTGATCAATTTACCCTGAGCCCTCTCTCCAGTTCCCCTGGATACCCTAACATGATCCCTCCTCCCTTCATGTCATCTCTCCTTTTTCCTTTATCATTTATTTTTTGTAACCCACTGAATCTAATCAGTTCAGCCTGCTGGCTGATGTTGGCTTGATCTTCCTGTATCCATAACTATCGTGTCTGGACTGCAAAGTCTATGTCATGCCCAGAAGACGGCACAGTATTTCACTCCACTCCTCTCCATCCTCTGGCTCTTACATTCTTTCCAGCTCCTCTTCCAGGGTCTCCCTGAGCTTTGTGGAGGGGTAAGGGTTGGTATAGATGTACCATTTAAGGCTAAGTACTTATTCCTGGCACTTTGAGCAGATAGGCGTGTCTGCTTTAACTGTTAACCACTGCAGAGAGAAACTTCTCTACCCAAGCCTGAGGGCAGCACTAAGCTATTGTAGAAGTATCAATATTTAGAAGGTTGTGGTATGACAGTTCCATTTAGCAGGGCAACAGTGGTAGATTTCGTGCTAGGACCTGGCTTTCAGACAGGTTTTTTTATACCAGGCATAAATTCCCTTCTGCAGAGCAGGCCTCAAATCTGGTCCAAAAGTAGTTGACTATGCCTATAACCTCTGAGCTGTTACTGCACTGGTAGGCATATTTTGAATAGGCTAATGTTTTACTAATTATTCTAGTTTGCTTATATAATACTATAATAAAAATGTATTAAGAAATGATGTCTTAGCTGGGCACTGGTGATGCACACCTTTATTCCCAGCACTCAAGAGGCAGAGGCAGGTGGATCTCTGTGAGTTCGAGACCAGCCTGGCTTACAAGAGCTAGTTCCAGGACAGCCAGAGTTGTTACACTGAAAAACCCTGTCTGGAAAAACAAAACAATAAAAACAAAAAAAGAAAGAAAGAAATGATGGCTTATTCAATGTAAAATATTATTAGGTGTTAAGCTTACCTGAGGGGTATAGTATTATTTTCCTTTTATTAGAATTAGTCATTTGGCAGAAAAGTATTTCTCACCTGCTCCATATGGCAGAGACTGCACTGTCCCTGCATATACTGGGGTGCAGAATTGATAAGAAGTGTGATCCCTATGCGTGAGCAGTATCAAGAGCAGCAGAAAAGGGCTGAGGACTGAGAAACAGGTGAAGAGTGGGAGAGCACCAGAGCAGTAGCACCTGGACAAAGTAAGTAGTTTAGCTACAGCGTAGGAAGGGAGGCCCCCAGGAAGAGAAGGTGCAAGGACCCAACCTGAGAGGAAATTGCGGGAAGAATTCAGTGGTTAAAATGAACACAACCAAAGAGGATGTAAGAGGATGTGATAAAAAGTGAACCGTGAGAAACAGGGTGGGTGCAGAAGTTTGTAGAACCTTCCCTCTAAGCATACTCAAGCTTACCCCAAAGCAATTTGGAAATTATCAAAGGTATGGGGGGGTGAGAATTGAACTTTCTGTAAGAGTGGCATCTTACATGGAACCTTCTAGAAGGCTCATTAACTAATTGTAACTTGCTTAACTGTGAGAGGTTAGAAAGTCATGACACTAATTACAATGTACTTTGGGCTATCGTTACCCACCTATATAGCCATCCCTTTGCCCATGGCTGACCTAACATGTTTGTGACCAACAGGAGAAACCTTTTGGAATATATTAACTTAATAAATCTCCGATTTCGATCCACCAAAATAAGCTATGGGTATCAATCAGTTATCTGAGGCCTAGCGGTGATTTTCTTTACTTGTCTCCAGTGTCTCCACTAATGTATTAAAAACAATGTATGACTTTGTTCTGTTACTGTAAAAAAAATCTCATAAAACTGTTACTACATTGGAGCACAAATTTGATGATGACTGATCTGTGTTCCTGGGACACAGTCACTCATAATTAGCTCCAAAATGAGCTCGCGTTTATCCCTTTGGGGTGAATCTGCTTTGTTGAGAATGGGTACAATAGAATCCAGAGTGGATACAGTATGTTCCAGAATTCACAGATAAAAAGCAGTGAAGCACCAGCCTTCCTATAGAGCCTGCCCAAGAGTTTCTAATGCTGGGATGACACCATGACCAAGAAGCAAATTGGGGAGGAAAGGGTTTATTTGGCTGACACTTCCACATTTCTGTTCATCACTGAAGGAAGTCAGGATGGGAACTCAAACAGGGCAAGGACCTGGAGGCAGGAGCTGATACAGAGGTCATGGAGAGGTACTACTTACAGACTTGTTCTTTGTACCTTGCCCAGGCCACCTTCTTATAGAACCCAGGACCACCAGCCCAGGATGGCACCACCCACCGTGGGTTGGGTCCTTCCCCCATTGATCACTATTGAGAAAACTCCTTACAGCTGGATCTCATGGAGGCATTTCCTCAACTGAGGCTCCTTCCTCTCCGATGACTCTAGCTTATGTCAAGTTGATGCACAAAATCAGCCAGTGTAGGACCTGACATACAGAAGGGCCGCAGGGCCAGTTAATGTGGCATGTACTCACAGCTCATCGTCCTAAGGAAAGGTGACAGAGAAGTTGCCTTCACAGCAGTCAAGCAACAGTGGTTCTTCTTTCAGACGCATTGCTGCTGGTTTTCCCCGTACATTTTAGAAGATGCTTAACAGTTTTCACACAACCTCTTTTCACCAGGTTATTGGGGTTCTATGTGGGGGAAACGTGCTCCGAGACCATCTTGGACAGAACATCAATAAACATCTTGATACAAGTAGATAGATTGTTTTCGGCACATAAGGGTAGTTAAGGCAGACATGGAAGATTCTACCAAAGTTCTCCTAAGCATGACTTAAAGGGACCTTGGAAATGTCACCAAGAGGAGCTCAGACTGGCAGTCCCCAAGAAGACTACCCAACACCGTGACCTTGGACAGTTGTGAGGAAGTAGTTACAGCCAAAGCTAGAAGGTGTGTTTGTGTGTGTGTGTGTGTGTATGTGTGTGTGACACAGGGTCTTATGTAGGCAATGTCTGGTAGCCAAGGAGTGCCTTGAATCTATGATCTTCTTTCTTTACCTCCTCTTCACCAATGCTGTGATCTCTGGTGTGATCGCCATGCCCCATCTATGCAGTGGTGAGGATTAATCCCAGGCTTCATGCCTGCTTACCAAGCACTCTGCCAACCGCCAACATTCCAACCCAAGGATCAGAGATTTCCAGTTCTGGTCTGGTTTGTGATGGGTGACATGGGCCACCAGGAAGATGTGGCAATACATAGCACCCACACCCAACAGACGGTAGTAACTAACCAACCGTTGCTATGTCGGAATGTAGGCCTGCCTGATGTTGCCAGAGCCTTCCTCCCGAGAGAAATTTGAAATCTGTGTTTCTTTGTTAAGTGCTATTGTTTGAATATAGCCTCCAAAGTGGATATGTTGGAAATGAAACCCCAAGGTAGTGATGTAGAGAGGCAGAAGCGTTGAGAAGAAATTATACTTTGAGGGCTCTGGCCTCAGGGATGATTAATGCTATTGTCTTAGAGTGGGTTTCTGTGTTCTTAGAAAGATTTATCTATTCATTCATTTGTATTTATTTTATGTTTGTGTGTCTGGATGCATGTGTTCTGAGGTACCCCACCGAGGGCAGAAGAAGTTGTCAGAGTCCCTGGAACTGAAGTTATATGCAGTTGTGAGCCACTTAACATGGGTGCTGGGAACAGAACTCTGGTCCTCTGCAATGTCTCAGCCATCTCTCCAGCCCCTTTTTATTTATTTATTCTTTGAGAGTTCCATACATTTAAACAATGTGTCTTGATGATATCTTCCCCGGATCCTCACACTTCTCCTCCCAGTCACCTCCAAACACACCTTCTCCCTTTTTACATTTAATTTTTGTGACTCCCTGAGTTCAACCATTGTTGCCTACTGGAATGTTGATTTATCTTGTCAGTTTGATCTTGTGTGTGTAGCCATAGTGCTGATGAGATCATGTCATGTCCAGAAGACAGGCTTTCCCAGAACCCTTCCCCATCTTCCAGGTCTTATGTCCTTTCTTCCCCATCATTCAAAATGTTCCCTGAGCCTTAGGGAAGGGAGAGAGTTGCTATCGCTATCCAAATTTAAGATAGCATTCAACAGTCAGTCACTTATTCCCAATACTTAACCCTGGTTATGCTCTGCATTAACCAGCTGGCCCCTCCTCCTGTGCTGTACTTACTAAACAGGCTGAGTGAGGTTCTGGGCTATGACCATAGTG
>JANBXA010000367.1:14275000-14380000 GCA_030556225.1 Cricetiscus sungorus | reverse complement strand
ACTTCTTTAAATAAAGAAGTACAGCATCAGTTCTTTGCAGTCACACTGTGACCTAATTTTCTGACTAAAGCCCAGAGCAACAGCCCCTTGCAGCAGAGGGGTCCTCCCTCTAAAAGTAGGTATCCCAACATTTTCACTCCATGTACCATTTCGTGCAATTCTTACCAAAACTTCTACTTCTTAAAGTGGATCAGAATTTTTTTATTTTAATTTTTATTGCTTCCCCACTCCTCCTCTACTTCTTAGGTTGCTGTCTTCAAAAACCCACAAGTAAAGGACTCAGGCAGACTAAGATGCAGCTCAGTGGTAAAGATCTTTCTGACTGGGGTTTCATCACACTCCATAAATATAAAAAACGTTCAAGCTTGAGGAGCGTATGATCAAAATGTGACCCATACTTGTATGAAACCGTCACCATGGAACCCTTTGGGTATAAAGTCAGTGTGTACTTCATACTAAGAATTAAGAAATGGAAAATAACACTCAGGCTCCTCATCTTGGTTCTAGTCTGACGAGGCAGAACTAGATGTGACTACATTTTTTTCTTTCTGGCACATCTATTTTCATCTTTTGGTAATTTGATGTCTTGTAGCAGTCCCAACATTTCAGGAACAAGTCTCCCAATTAGAGATGAAGCTAATCATAGTAATATGATGAATTTAATTATCTCTTTTAGTTTAACCAAAGTAGAATATTTCACAGAACAATAGTTTTGTAGAAAAGACATCTTATGGAAATGAGGAAACTAGGAACCAAGAGGGTAATGGACTTAACCAATCATGTAACCAATAAGTGAAGTTACTTGACTTAACTCTAATGCTGCAGCTTCCGCAGCAGAAGCCACACAGGCATCCCACCCTGCTGCTGAAAACCACCAGACTCATTGGTTATATAAAATCTGGCACTGTGTCTTAGTGGACAAGACACATTTAATAGTAAATGAGAAAGAACAGTCTTACAACAGCTTAAGAATGAAAAGGCAGGCCGAAGAGGTGACTAAGTATTCAAATATATGAGCCTGTGAGGGACATTCTTATTCAAACCACCGCAGTTTGTTTGTTCGTTTGTTTGTTTGGAGAAAGGATCTCATCTCAGGCTGGCTTCAGACTTACCAAGGATGATCTTAAACTTCTTATCCTCCTTCCTCTACCTTTTGAGTTCTGGGACTGCAAACATGTACCACCATGTCTATTTTATATGGGGAAGGAACTAGGAAAACACCATACCCACTAAGCCAGATCCCCAGTTCCCAGATGCAACCTTTCTCTTGTTTTTGATTGCCCTGTTGACTTGGCTCTCTAGCAGCTACACTCACATCGACAGCCATGGCTCAGCTTCTACCAGTTGATCAGCCCTGACCGTGAAGAGTACACATCTTTCTCAGTAACCCAGACAAAGATGCAGGATCATCTTGGTCCAGATTTACTTCTTGAGTCCCCCATTGTATCTCCACTTGGCAAAGATGGAGTCTACACCCCATCTCTAACACTCTGCCCACCAAAATGAACCAGGTGGGCAGAGAAGGAGGAAGGGGAGTCACAGAAGTCAAAATAAATATTATCAAAAGAAAACTCATGAGAGGCAAATAAATACAGAAGAAATTGTCTGTTGCTATGACAAGAGCAACTCAGGGGAGAAAGCTTAACTGTGGCTTACAGTTCGGTATAGCCCATCAAGGTGGGGAAGCCAAAACACAGAGGAAGCCTGTCACATGTTACCCTTAATTAGGAACAAGGAGCCATGATGCTCCGATTCAGCTGGCTACAGTGAGGAGGGCACCCTCAAGTAGCCCCACTCACAGCTAAATGAGCCTTCCCATAGTCAATAATATAATCACAATAATCCCTCAAAGGCATGTCCAAAGGCAAAATAACCCCTCACGGTTTTGACTGGAAGTTTGTCTCCTAAGTAATTCCAGGTTCTACTCTTCAACCATCATAAAAGTCTATTAAAAGACTCATTTCAAGGGGCTGGAGAAATAGCTCAGTGGTTGAGAGCACATATCACTCTTGTAGGGGACCTGAATTTGGTTCCTAGCACCCACATTGGGCAGCTCACAACTGCCTCTAACCCTAGCCCCACCAGATCTGATGTGCTCCTCTGGATTCTGAGGACATCTGCACTCACACATCCCCAAACCCAAACCCATAATCCAAAATGAAAAACTAAATCTTTAGTTAAAAATTCCATTTCAGTTTACATGCTACAGTTAAACGGTGCAAATTAAATGTTGATTTCTTGTTTAGTGGTCAGGGCTTCGTAATATTTTCATTAGGAAAAAAAAGTCAAGTAAAACAAAGGGGAAAAATAAAAGATGTACTCTGTGTATATTTTATATGGCTAAATCCCTAAATGAATGCCAAAGCAAATGAAAAATAAAAACATTGGACATCTTCCAAACATTACATTAATCTAAGTGTTTAAAAGAGTCCATCAACCCTACACCAAAAAAGCAACAACTATATTTATCTGTGTATTTGGGTTCCGTCAACTCTGATAATGAGCTTGTGCTAGCTAGACTCACCAGTATCTACTGGAAACTTTCTAAGTATTCAGTTCAAGAGCAGCCATTTCTTGTACACCAATGCCTCTGCTCACTCACTTACTTATATCATATGCCAGCTATGAATCAGGAATAAGGGTGGGTACCACAATTAATTACATGAGTAATGTGCAGCCCCACCCCAAAGGAGTCAAAGTTCAGTAGAGACTGACGGACGTGCACAGAGAGAGAGAGAGAGGGTTTACACAGGGCTAGTAAGTAGGGACCACTCACGTAAGAGATGGGGGAACATCAAAGAAGGTAGAGGGCATGCTTTTCAGGGTGGATAGGAGGAAGAAAGGTAATTCCAGAGCAGTGTGGAATGACACAGAGGCCTGAAGATGAGTTGCAAGTCTGACTGATGTAGGGTGTGTACCAGAGACGAGTCATATGAAAGACCTTGTGTGCTAAGCTTGAATTTCACGCTGTGACTCCAAAACCCGGCCTCTCCAACTAACCCAGGCTGCCAATTGCAGAGCCATCTGGAGAAACTGTTAACACAGATTCGCCAGGCCGCTTCTGGAAAATTCTGCCTCAGAAAGAGTGGATGTTTAAAGAAAATTCATTCCCTATGGAGACCTACACAAGATTAAGCCAGCCAGCATCCCATGGTGAATCAGGGTGGGGCTCAAAGGGGTCCACCCCTCCCTGAGGAGCTATAGGCAGGCTGATGGCTGTTGGAATAGGGACAGATATTTTCTCCAGTGGTGTAGCTACTGGCAAAATGCTCATACTCTTGGGAACAAACCCTGACACACATTCCTGTAAATAACTCTTGTATGGCACTACCCCCAGAGCTGAACGTAAGACAATTTGTGTCTGCTTACAAAGGATCAGCACAAGAGGACATATTGAACGTTGTTGTTCCCTTAGAGAAGGAAGGGAACATCATGGTTGTTGTTCCTTTGGACATGGTCCTGTGGGTGGCCTTTGGATCCTCATCTGAGGGCCATGCCACTCCCCCAGCCACCTGTATGAAAATTTGCCCTAATTATACAATATGGCATTGGAGTCTTAGGAGGAGCGGAGACACATAGGCTTAGGAAGACAAAGACTCCATCTATCAGCTACGGTGAAGCCATCATCCATACCAGGTGAAGACTCTCCAGTGAGGCTGCTTTGGGTCATCCACATTTCTACCATTAACCACAATCCTCTCAGCAGCCTCTCGGTACTCAGGCTTTGTAAGCAAGCGCAATAAATTCATTGGTTCTCTAGGGTGAACTTTGGTGAACTCAGTCTTTGGTTTGTCACTTGGGACCCTATGAGGAAGGGACAAACATTGCTTAGTCCTGCACCTAGGAATAAAACTCTCACACAGTATATTACCTAAATGAAGCCCACACACAAAGATATGAGAGTAGAGGGGAAATCGTTGGGAAGAAGGGCATTAGCTTGAGTAGGAGGGGACAAGAAAGGGAAATGAGGGTTGTCGTGATCCAAACCCACCATATAATTGTATAAAATATCATAGCGAAACCCATTATTATACATAATTAATATCTGCTAATAACAAACTTTCCCTATTGATTCTTAGCTACATCCGAGTTTGAGGTGTACACCATGTGCAGGTAATGAGGATGCATAGACGTTTCTGGAAATGTGGATATAATACTTTAAAGCAGACCCCTTGGCTAATGGATGGCTGCACAGGAACAGGTCACAAAAGGAGTCATAGAGACCCAGTTGGAGAGTGTTCTCATGGAACACGCCGGAAATGGCAAACATCAGCAGCGCAGCAGAGACGCTGGGGAGGAGGAGAGGGAATTGTTGAGGGAAGTGCTATCTACCAGGCTCCATGACTTCCTTGATTGAGCTGGGAGTAAGCAAAAAGCAGGAGAGATGTAACTGAAGGTAGAGTTAGGCCTGGAGTTTGGCTCTGAGTTAAGAGCCTGGGACTTGGGTTTGCCAAGGCCCAGATGCTCAGATCTGAGTACCAGGAGGCTGGATATTGCTGACCTTTGAGCTACTTCTGGTCCACCGATGCTAGTCACTTCCCACTGCCCCATAGCCAGGCTGTCTCACCCTCTGAAGTGAGAAACCATGGCTCACTCATCTTTGTGTTTTCAGAGCCTAGTGGATATTGCTGACCTTTGAGCTACTTCTGGTCCACCGATGCTAGTCACTTCCCACTGCCCCATAGCCAGGCTGTCTCACCCTCTGAAGTGAGAAACCATGGCTCACTCATCTTTGTGTTTTCAGAGCCTAGGCTAGTGCCCACACGTATTTGATGTGCCTTAATAGTGTCCAGGTGACTGAATTGCATTAATCGACTAGATAATTATAGCCGCAACAACCTCATTAGATCTCAGTAGGCTTTGGCCTCATTTTTGTGATGGTAATTATATAAATTTGTATTTTCATGATTCTATGAGATTTTATTATTTCCATTTCTGAAGGAGCAAAGATGAAGCAAAATACAATTCTTTCTCCCCAACATTAATTATTTCAGGTGCCTGTGTAATTAGTGTGCTAAGTATTGCCTACAGGTTCTAACTCAGATCTCACCAAAAAATGCTTGCTATGTGGCCACACATGCTACACACGTGCACACACACATAACATTCATGTATGCTTTCACACACACAGACACAAGCACATACACACGTATACCGCACAGACATATTCATGTGCACACACATGTATGTGCATGTTGCTTTAAAAATATTTTTAAAACTTGCAATTGAGTTAAATACAAGGAGTAGTTTTCCATTTAGCTATCCATATAAAATATTATGATCCAGGGAGATTATTATTTTTAGCACAACTATTTTTGTTTTGTTATGCTTATCTATTGTGGGAGAGTGACGCGTATCTACAAGCCACAGCTCACTTGTGGAAGTCAAGGACAAATGACAAAAAAACTAAAATTTCTGATGTCCTTTTCTCCTCCCATTAGACTGGTCCCGGGGATTGGACTAAGGCTTGGTGGCAAGCACCTTTACCAGCTAAGCCATCTCACCTGCCTAGGGAGATTATTTTTAGAATGTTACGTAACTTCTGAAGTATAGCTACCCTTTTTCTCACACAGTGCTATGTAGAGTAAATAAAAGAGCTCCAAAGTAGTCCCTACGAGGAACAATGAGCAGACAGCATAGGGAGGGACAACACATAAGGCACATTTGTAGGTTAATCTCCGTGCCTGCACTTTCCTTCTGTGCATAGATTTCATGGTCCGTACTTTATCTCTATCATCTTTGCCTTCCTTGGAGATAAGTACGAGACAGAACAGCCTATTTGTAGAGAGAGGAAATCAACAGAAAATTCAAATAGCTATAACTCCTAGCATAATCGCCCCTCTTGAGAAAGAAAAGACAAACAGGTATCAGCAGCAATTTTAAAATTCAGTTCCCAAACAGATGTGGGGTTATCTGTGCTTCAGAGATGACTCACTGGGGAAAGGATCTGAGTTTAGGACCACAGCACCCACACCGGAAGAGATGTCATCCCAACACCAGAGGGGAAAAAAAAAGGAAAACCCCAGGGGCTCACTGGGAAGTCAGCAAGTTTAGTTGAGTCAGAGACCTCCAGGTTCAGCGAGAGAGCATACCTTAAAAGAGAAGTCGGAGAGCGATTGAGGATGACATCTGATATTGACCTCTGACCTCCATAACTTGCACACACCGGTAGGTATGTGCACACAAATGGTAAGAAGAAAAACAAAATGGAGAACATTTTGGCAACAACTAAGAAAAAGGCGTTTAAATGAGTCCACCAGACCCAAGGTGAATGATGATTAGGTATTTATTAGGGGAACACTTTCTGCTCCAGAAGATGCAGTCTCTGCCCTTCTGATGCTCTCAACGCAACCCACGTGAGCAAGTCCGCCCCTCCTCTACCTTATAAGGGGTCATGTCTGAACACCTGAAGCCACGCCCATAGGGCGTGGCCACCATGGCAAGTTCACTGGCAAAGCATAATGCCACTGCACTCAAGTCTACATTTTAAGCTAGGTACTCGGAATGAATTTCTACCTTTGGGTGATGAGTTCTTCCTTACTCTCCTGTACTTGTTGATTTTTTCTTTTTTAATTCCTCTATATCTTGATATAGGCTAATTTCAACATTTCACGACTTTTTGTTTCGTCTGATCATCAGGAGATTGTTTTAGCCTCTCATAATTTGTGATGTATGCACTGCCTATATACCGACCCACAGCTACTTAATGACTCTCAGTTATTAATTTTTCTTTTCCAGACATATTTGCTTCATGTATACGAGTGTTTTCCCTGCATGTATGTGTGTGCATCCTACCAATGAAGATCACTGGAAGACAGTGACACATTCCATGGAACTGGAGCTGCAGACAATTGTGGTGCTGTGGGTGCTGGAGGTTGAGATTGAGCCTGGGACTCTCTGTAAGAGCATCAAGTGTTGCCAGGCAGTGGCACATACCTTTAATTCCAGCACTAGGGAGGCAAAGACAGGCGGATTTCTGTGAGTTCAAGGCCAGCCTGGTCTACGGAGTGAGTTCCGGGACAGCCTCCAAAAGAAAATCAAAAGAGTATCAAGTGCTCTCAATCGCTGAATCATCTCTGTGACCCCTTCCCCTCTTTGTTGTGCCTCAACTTGGCCTAGAACTTTCATATAGTCATGGATATTCTTGAGCTCCTGAGCCTCCTCCCTGTACGTGTTAGTCATTTGTCCCATTGCTGTTGCAATATACCTAACAAAAGTAACTTATGGAAAGAAGGGCTTATTTGGGCTCATACTAGAAGGGTACAGTCTATTGTGGCAGAGAAATCACAGGCAATCATGGCAGAGGGAGTGTGAGGAAGTTGGTCAATTGGCATCCAGTCAAGAAGCAGAGAGGGATGAATGCTGGTACTCAAACAGCTTTCTCTTTCATATCCAGCCCAGGATCCCAGACGATGGACAGTACCATCCACATTTAGGATGGGTCTTCCCACTTCAATGAACCCAGCCTTGAGAGTCCCTTACAGACATACACGAAGTTTGTCATCTAGGGGATTCTAGAGCCTGTCAAGTTCACAATCAATTATACTCCGCATCCTGAGTCCTGGGATTACATGGGTACCACTGTGCTATACACAGGGTGCTGGGGATCAAGTCCAAGACTTTGAGCACCAGGA
This sequence comes from Cricetiscus sungorus, assembly GCA_030556225.1. Lineage (NCBI taxonomy): Eukaryota > Metazoa > Chordata > Mammalia > Rodentia > Cricetidae > Cricetiscus > Cricetiscus sungorus. The sequence goes on along the minus strand of JANBXA010000367.1, from coordinate 14,372,366 downwards.
AAGCAATCTGCCAACTACTGCATCCCAATTCTCCCACTCTTTATGTGTACCCAACATGTTTGCCCAGCTCTTGGGTTTGGTTTCTATTAAATGTTTTGGCTCTTTCCTACCCAGAACCATCGTACACTAACCTTAATGAAATACTCAAGTGCCTGCTTGCTCTCATGGGCCTGCATACCTTCCCTGCTCATGTTATTTTCTGTAGACAGGCAGCTGATTCCTTCCAACTGCCTCTCAGGCTCGTTTACCCACGCTCAAGAGGATTTGTGACAAAGATGGATAAAAAGTTAAAGGAAGGCTGGGAAACAGGGCGGACTCAGTGGTTAAGGAAACTCTTACAGAGGACCCAAGTTTGGCTCCCAGCATTCACATCAGGTGGCTCAAAACTACGTGTAACTCTGGCTTCAGGGATCCAACGCTCCCTTCTGCCCACCCTAAGCACCTGCACTCATAGTCATCCGCCAAGACATGAATATACACCAAGCTTTAAAAGAATAAAATAATTCTGAAAGAAAACATTAAGTGTGTATGAGTTAGTATGAGCTCCCCATCCCTACCCACCACCTCCATGTTTCTCCCTGGATTCCATCCCCTGCTCTAGTTGAGGCAGCTTCTCTAAGAGGTGCTTTTCCTCTTAGTTGCTATGCCTCTTCTAGCCACAGGAGATTGCTTCGCAGCTAACTGGGCTCACCATTGGTCTGGGTAGGCGGAGAGCTGGGTGACAGAGGCATTTTGCTGTTACTTCCATCTGAGCTGAGCCCCCCTTGCCTCAGACTGACTTCCCTGCTTTGTAATGGCTTTATAACTCTAGGGTATGGTTCAAGCTATCTACCTAGGGAGGTGTCTGATCTGGGGCAGGTGTTCTTGGCCTCTTATACAAAGGACTGAAAATAAGGACTCACAAATATTTGCAAAAGTAGCAAGATGACTCTATTCACAGTGAGTGTTGAAGGGCCCTGATTACTTCCTTTTATGGAGTTTAACAGAAGGAGGAACTGCATGTTAAGGGATGAAGATTGGGTGGTTCTCTACTTTGGTTGATAGATTAGATCATGCCTACATTTTCCTATTGATTATCCTTTCCCATAATCCTTTCTGATTTTAATCATATGCACACCCATAAGATAGCAAATAGGTGGCTCTCCCTGGGAGGATCTCAGAGCTTTACCTTGTTGCACATGCACCTAAAACCAGTTCAGGCTGGGCCAACTGTTGCATTCTTCCTGTTGGATATGTTGCTAATAGTCTTGAATAGAAAATGTCTCAATTTAATTTTTGCTAAGGGTAGAAACAACTACCTTATTGTTTAGAGATGGGAGTCTGTATACCTTGATTCAGGAGCTTGCCTGACTCAACAAGACCCCCATCTCACACACTGGGATAATACCTAGCAAGATGCAGGCAAAGGACAAAATAATTACCCCAACCCAGAAGGGCTCATGTAGGCACTGCAAGATACAGTCTCAAAGGAACATGCTATTGAAATGAGTACAAAGGGATGATTATATTTTCCCTGAGCCTCGTTCATTTAATTCTTAGCTTCATCCTTCAGTAGGGTATGGAGGAACATGTACAAGGAATGATGCCCACACTGAGACTAAAATAACCCTAAGTGACTTTGCATGCACAGAGGAAAGAAAGGCCAATCATCCCAAGAGTTGGTACCGGAACACATTTAACACCACAGGCCCTCTAAGACTCCTGCTGCTCTCCCTAGGAAACTTGTTCTCTCTCTGCCACAACAGGACCCTTCCCTGACACAAAAGGATTTAATGAGGCAAATACTGCAATAATCCACACAAGTGAAGCTTATTATATCCAGTAGTCCAGGATGGTGAGCAACAACCTAAATAACCTATGAGCCATCATCCTTGGAAACAGGCTTTGAAAAACAAAACAAAGTCAGAATAGGTACTCAATGCAGCTAAGCTGGGAAAGTGGATTTGATCTCCAGCACCAAATAACCAGGCACAACGGTGCATGCCAGAACTCAGAGGCAATAGAAACAGAAGTTCAAGGTCACCCTCTGCTATGGAACAAGTTGGAAGTCAGCCTGAGCTACACAAGATCCTGTCCAAAAAAAAAAAAAAAAAAAAAATCTCAAACCAAGCAAACAAAAAGACCTGGAGAGCAGATAGATGGCCTAAGATGGCCTATCAAGTACAGGCACTCGCTGTGTAACCCTGGTGACCTGAGACCAAACCTGGAAGCCACACAAAGGGAGAAGGAGAAAGCTGACTCCACAGAATTGTCCTCTGACCTCACATGTCTGTCCAGGCACATGCATGCACATACACACATTATAATAATTAAAAGGAAAAAACAAGCTTCGATGCTATATGAGAGGTTGAGCCTGTGGTTTCATGGCCTTGGGCAAAATAGGGTTTATCATATTTAGATTCTCAGCAAGTCCTTTTCTGTTTTTTGTTTGTTTGTTTGTTTTTCTTTTTTTAAAAAACATAACTCTTTATTGATTCTTTGGGGATTTCACATCATTCACCCCAATACCAATCCCACTCACCTCCCAGCTCCTCCAAATCTGCCCCTCACCCCTGCAGCATGCCACTCCTAAAAATCAATGAAAAGCAAAATGAAACAAGCAGACCAGCCACCCCCATCCTCTGTCTTTCCAACACCTCTTCATTCATCATTGGGGAGCTTCGCTGTGTCACACAGTATACTCTTTTCTCCAATCAGGCCCCTGAAAAATGTTCATTGCAATGAATCACTCGTCTCCTTCAAGGCCTCAGGCCTCATCCCTTAGACGCTCACTGAAACTCCTCTGGGATAGCCCGCTGTTGCCCTGAGTCATGAAGATCCTGCAGCTACCGTTTCATAGGACTAGACCCTTGGGGTCGATGCTAAGGTGGCTAACCTGAGGCCCAGGATGTGGGTCTGGGTGGTAGCCAACCCAAGGCCCAGGTGAGGGACAGAGCCAGCTCTCCTAGGTCCATGCCACCCAGGGCGAGGGGTGTGACCATCTCTCCTGAGGGGGAACAGCTCTCCCATTGGGGAGATAGCTGCAGGGCCGGCTATCCCAGATCCAGTGAGGGGCAGGACTGGCTCAGCACAACCTGGACCTAGGCATGTCGTTGGCAACAGCTTGGACTGGACATTGCCATGGTCCCAGTGGCAGCTTAGGCCACCCACATCAGTATGCCCCCGGCAGGCAGTAGCAAGACCCTCAGACACTAACATGGCCACAGGTTTCAGCCCACACCCCAGGCATCCATGTGGCCTTTGGTGGTACCACGGGCCACGGATATCAACATAGAACCTGGCTATGGTAGGATCACAGACCCAGACATGGTCCTCAGTAGCAGCACAGGCTTGGATGTCACCACAGCCTTAAGTGGCAGTGCAGGTTACTCAGATTGGATTGGTCACCATGGCAGCATGGCCCTCAGACACCAATATGGCTCCAAATGGTGGCCCAGACACCTGGCATCTCATGCCCTTCGATGGGATCAGGATCACAGACATGGCCCTCAGCAGCCCCAGTCCCGAGGACACCATGGCCCAGGTGGCAGATCTTAGAAACTGGACAGAGCTAGATGCTACACTGAAAAGTGGGGGGTTTTATCTGTGTTTGTTTTGGCTTGCTTTTCTGAGATGGGGTCTTACCACATGGCCCAGCAAGCCATGAAGTCACGATACCCATGACTGGGCCTCTAGAGTACAGAGATGACAGGTGTGTACCACTGTACATGCGATTTCCTGCTCCTTTGATATTAGTGCTGTTGTTTTACTTTTACTGTGGCTTGAATCAAACCCAGAGTCTTACACCTCCTAGGCATGAACTCTATCACTGATTCACAATGCTCAGCCCTACCCTGTGTTCTTCAACCAGTGGCACGCGATGCTATTGTCGTCATTACACTTATTTCTTTATTTAGTGTGTGTGTGTGTGTGTGTGTGTGTGTGTGTGTGTGTGTAGGTTTGAGGATGACTTGTGAATTTGATTCTTATATAGGGCTCAGGAATTGAATTTATCTCATCGGGCTTGACGGCAAGCGCCTTTAGCCACTAAGTCATCTTACTTGCCCCGGTGTGTTTGTACTGGGGATACTGTGACAAAATCACCACAGGCTGGATGGCTTAAGTCTGAGTCTGAGCACAGGTGGGTTCGTTCTCCTTGAGGGCTGTGAGGCAGGAGCTGATCTTCCCCAGGTGTCTGTGTATCTGTGCCTGGAAACTGTTGCTGTGCCAGCCTCTGAGTCCATGGGGCACCCACGGAGATTTTAAAGTTCTTTCTTCATCCTGCTTGTGTTTGTATGAGTGGGTACATATGTGTGTGTGGGGGAATCTGTTTGTAGGAGCCTGATTTTGGCAAGTGTCTATCATTCTTCTATCTTATTCACGGAGGCCGGGTCTCAGTGATCTCAGTGACTCAGAACTCACCTTGACTGGTCTCCCCTGCCATCTTGCTCTGGGATCCCCTGTCTCTGCCTCCTCAAGGCAGGAATTACATGTGAGCTGCCACGCCCACCCAGCATGTAGGCGGGTTCTGGGGATCTGAACGCTGGTCCTTGTATTTGCACAACAGACACTTTAACCACTGAGCCATCTCCCCAAACCTCTGATTTCCAGGTTCTCTGTAAAGAAACAACTGAACCAGACAGTGATAGAAACAGACAATTAAGGAAGAAAAAAAAAAGCAGTCCCAGAATGGAAATAGGCCAGAGAGGTTGGGCAGGTCAGAGGCGCAACAACACAGGCTTTTTTTTTTGTCCTTTTCCCAGCACCTGCCTTCTCTGGAATTTGGAGCGCCAGGGTCTTTATGCGCATGCTCTGCTTTATTGACCAAAGCCCTGGCGGGCGGGGTCTCCAGGCTTCCTACCAATCGGTTTCTTTCGCAGGTTATCTTGATGTTTCATTTCCTTGGTCCCACCACCCTGCCACATGGCCCCCACCTTCCTCTTGACGAAGCAAAAAACACAGCTTTCACCACCAAGGGGCTAAGGGATTGTTTATTTGGAGGCAAAGTATGAATGACCATGGCCCTAGAACACAAATTCAGTTTTTCCCAACTGTCATGTTCTAACATGGTAGAAGCTTTTATAGTGACATAACAAAGGAAGTCATAAGTAACGACACCTTTCAAGCACATTTGTGGAAACATCAGCTAGTTTGGTTACCGCAAAGTGGGGGTGTCTCTGCTGTAGGCTCGCGGTGCTCACTGTTTGTTTTGGATTTGTTTGTATACTTCAAAGTGTTTACCTACCAGCCACAAAGGTGTTAGGTCAAACACAGGGGTGTGTGATAAATGGCCACAAAGCAGCTCAAGACCGACTGTGGGCTCACAACACTCCAACCTCTCCACAATCATTGTAGTTATAATCAGCACATGGGGAAGGCGGTGAGTCTTCCTTCCAGGAATTTTCGCCCACAGTCATTACCAGGCACAGTCCCCTCTTTATGCGGCCACACCAGTAACGATGCCAGCAACTCAGGAGGCTTCAGTAAAGGGATCTTGTGCATTCCAGCAGTCCGTGGTTCAGCCTGGACTTCCTGAAACAGCTGTTCGTTGCTGTTGTTTTTCTTAATTCCCCTTTATAAAGGATTTTTTTTTTTTTTAGTAGACTAAGACCCACCTACCTAACAAGCTCCTTCAAACACAATTACCCCTGTCTGGGGTAGGGGGCGGGGTGTGCCAGCCAAACCCTGTAACAGGCAGGAACCAAGAGTTGCTGGGAGAATGAACCGGGCAGCCAGACAGCCAGGCCTGCTGTGATATATTAAACCACACGGTGTGTGTTCTGGGTTTGAGACCTAACATAATATCCACAAGTAAGACCATCTTTGGAGGTACTGGTGGGAGTACTATTTTAGTACTTTAGTAAGTACTTTTAGTACTTATCCTTGGGGGGGGGGGAGGGGAGAAATTCCACCCGTACCATTTATACAAATGAACTCACCATCTGCTTCTCTCACTGCTTTCCATAACAGCCTACACTTTCTCCCCCACATTGTCCCTAGCCAGAACCTGTGGTCAGAGAAATGTCTGCTCAGCTCCTTCCCTCTGAGACATCAGTGACAGAGCTTGTCTCGGTCTATTTATAGTCTTTCAAAAAAAAAAAAAAAAAAAAAAAAAACAGTAATGGCAAAAAAGTAAAAAAGAAAAATCATAATTTGTTGTCCCTTCTAAAAATAATAAATTTTAAAACATCACAAGTTACGCCCATCATTCTTATGACAAAAAGAAAACGTGGATTTTTTTTTTTTTTTTTTTTGAGCAAATACTTGTTAAACAACCTTCCATTTTTCATTGTAAATGAAATAAAAATGAGCTGGGGGTGTGGTGGCTTAGTTGGCGGCATGTCTAGCGTGCACAAAGCTTGAGTTTAAACCTCAGCACTAGTTAAAGCTTGTGCTGTCTGGTGACAAACACGTGTGAGCCCAGCATGTTCCAGGGAGAGGAAGGAGGATCAGAAGTTCAAGGCTGATGCCAGGCGTTGGGGGCACACACCTTTCATCCCAGCACTCAGGAGGCAGAGGCAGGAGGATCTCTGCGAATTCAAGGCCAGCCTGGTCTACAGAGTGAGTTCCAGGACAGGCTCCAAAGCCATACAGATGAACCCTGACTCCAACAACAACAACAAAAAAGTTCAAGGTTGTCCTTGGCTACATAGTGAGTTTGAGCCCTTCACGGACTCACGAGACAGGGAAGGAAGGGAGGAGGGGAAATTTCTGGGCAGGAGCAGAGGTGACAATCAGGTCCTAACAGGAGATACAGGGCTTTCTCTCTGTGCCCTAAGTGCCCTCAGAAGGTAGAAACTGGACATCAGTTTGAGCATGATATTCTCTCTCCCCCTTTTCTTCTTGCCAGCCTCCTTCATTCCTGAGCCCGGTAGCCCTCCCTATCCCTTCCTCTTCTCCACTCGGGGAGCCCGTGGGAGCCCCGGCCTCAGCACTGTCCTTATCTCAGTCCAGGAGCAAACCTCCCCCTTGGTCTACTTTGCAAACCATCTGCTGGGAAGTCACCAAGGTTCTCCGGAATTTAAGCCACTTTAGTCTCTCTCTCTCTCTCTCTCTCTCTCTCTCTCTCTCTCTCTCTCTCTCTCTCTCTCTCTCTCTCTCTCTCACACACACACACACACACACACACACTTTCTTATTTTACATATCAATTTCAGTTCCCCCTCCCTCCCTCCCTCCCTTCCTCCCTCCCTCCCTCCCTTCCTCCCTCCCTCCCTCCCTCCCTCCCTCCCTCCCTCCCTCCCTCCCTCCCTCCCATGCCCCCAACCTCCCCCTCCCTCTCCACAGGGAGGGTAATGCCTTCCAGGAGGGATCATCAAAATCTGTCAAGTTATTTGGGGTAAGGTCTAGGCCCTCTCTCCTGACTCTAGGCTAAGCGAGTATCCCTCCATGGGGAATGTGCTCCCAAAGTCCTTTCCTGAACCAGGGATACATCCTGGTTTCACTGTCAGATGTCCCTTAGACTGCCAAGTCTTCTAACTAAGACCCCCGTTCAGAGGGTCTGAGTCGGTACAATGCTGGTTTCCCAGCTATCACTCTGGAGATATGGCTCAGTGGTTAAAGGCTAGGCTCAAAACCAAAAATATAAGCCACGTTAGACTTATGAAGTTCAAATGTCTGGTGCTGCCCTACTGTTAATCATACTCCGCCTGGGGTGGGGCGGGGGTGGGTGGGGGTGGGATGGGAAGAGCTAGGAGGCATTGGGTTTGAAATTGCAAAGGCTCCTTCAGCTGGACCCAGCTGTGCTAGCCACTGGGCCTACACACAGTAAGCTGAGGCAGGCGAACTGAGAATTCTGGGCCAACTTGGGTGACATAATAAAACGTGTTTCACCAGAATGTAGGGGAGGGAGGATGGAGGAGGAAGGGAGAGAGGAAAAGGAGAGGGAGGGGGCGGGCAACTATTTCTGATTTGAAAGAATCAGACTGGGGAGATGTCTCCTCGTGCAAGGGTGCTCGCTGTCCAAGCATGGGGACCTGAGTGAGAATCCCTAACAGGAACGTTGAAAGCAGGCTTCCTGCAGAGGTCCAGCGTCTGTGAGAGCTCTTGTGTCATGAGAATAAGGGAGAGTGGGAGAGCAGGAAACTTGGCCTCGTCCCTTTTCCTCTGTACTCACCTGCACATTAGTATTCGTGCGCGAGCATACTGTGCATGCTCGCACATGTGTGTGCTCATGCATGCGCACACACAGTCAATTTCTTTTTCTTTTCCTTCTTAAAGCAATAAAGGCAAGGGACTAGCCTTGTGAAGAGTCAGGAGTCGAGGAGAGGTTGGGCCTAACCAGAGAGAGCAGATCAGAGGGTCAGACAGCAGGGACTACGGACTTCCCTTTCACACACGGATTCACTATTCTTTCACTACACCGTTCCTCAGGTCATTGCGAAACTTGAACAGGCTTTATTTAAAATCCCTTCGATCTCCCATAGCCCGGGCTAGCCTGGAACTCCCTTTGTAGCTGGGGATGGCCTTGAACTTCTGATTCTCCTACCCCTACATCATAAGTGCTTGGATGACAGGTGTCTGACACCACCAGGCCTTAGAATCCTACCCTCCGCTCATGGACACCTGTGGGGTTACCTTGCTGTCCACATGTGAACCAGTCCAAGCAGAGGTAAGAACTTATACTGTTAGAGACTAAAAAATATGTTCTGAGAAGACAGTACAGAAATTAATCTCCCACTGGAATTTGAATGACAACCTGGACCTGTTGGAAGAACTAAAATCCATTGACAAGGTCATACCAGTCTGGTCTGAAATTTGCTATCCCCCTGTTTCAGCCTCCTGAGTGATGGGCTTACGGATATACAGTACTATCTATACTAAAGCAGTTTTTTGTTGTTTTTGTTTTTTTTTTTTTTAATGAGAATAATTTATTTCTTTGCAAGTTTGTGTGATTTAGGTATTTTTAAGTTCTATTTTAAATTATATATAACTATACATAATTAAAACATATACATATATATATATATTCTAGTTTGCTTTCTATTGATAATAAAATATCAAGACCAAAAGCAGTTTGGTTGGGAAAGGATTTATCTGGCTTACACATCCTGATCTCAGTCCATTATGAAATCAGGGCCGGAGCCTGGAGGAGTGCCGATTGATGGCTTACCCAGGACTTTCTCTCTCAGTTTGCTTTCTCATATACCTCGGCACCACCCGCCCAGGGATGCCACAGCCCACAGTAGCATTAAGTGTGTAAGTGCGGGAGCCGGAAGAGATCAGGGCTCTCGGAGCCCCGGAGCTGGAGTTACAGGCAGTGTGAGCTGCCCAACATGGGTGTGGCTCCTAAACTCTTACTTTGCCAGAGCAGTAAATGCTCTTAACTACTAAGCCCTGGGGATTTTGTCACCCCCCCCCCACTGCTGTGAGTGACACGTATGTGTACATGAGCATGTCACCTCTATGTCAATGACATATATGTGCGCACATGCATGCATGCACACCACATGTATTTGTATGTCTGCAGAGGCCAGAGGACAACATGAGTTTATTTCCCCAGGAACCATCAACCTTAGGCCTCTCACCAGCCTGTGATTCGCCCATAGTCTAGTCTGGCTGGCCAGGGAACCCCAGGCCTCCCCCTGTCTCTGCCTCCCCGACACTGAGATTAGAAGAATGCCCAAACTTTTTTAAAAAAGGTTCTGTGCCCTCATGCTTGTGCAGAAGGCACTTTACTGACTGAGCAACCCTCCAGCTGCTGTTTAGTTTTTAATGACAGCAGTGCTCATGCTGGGAGATGGAGGACCTGGGTTCAATTCCCAGCACCCACATGAGAGCTCACAGCTGTCTGTAACTCTAGTTGCAGAGGATAGGACACACTTGTGCAGGCGCTCATGCAGGCAAAACGTCAACGCACATAAAATACAAAGAAATAAATAAAAAATTAATAATGACAGTGTTCAATAATTGATTTGTGAATTTTTCAACAATTTAAGAATCACCTCTTAAAAACTGATGTGAGCACAGCAGTGATTGGACAGATAGGGCTGATGCCAGCAGCTGCACAACCACTTAAAGGTGGAAAGAGCCAGAACGTTTTTTTTTTTTTTTTTTTATCTGAAATGTCCTCACAGACAACCTAAGAATAGTTACTGCATCTGCTCCAGATATCACAGAAATTAGAAGTAATAGAGGCAGAGAAATCACAGCCCGGGGCACAGTGCCTGCTGCAGCTTACTGTCCAATAGTGAACTGGTGTCACCAAAATGATGACAGCAATTATTGCATAGCTGCATGGTGATTATCAGCAGTGCATCTTACAGGAGCTGGAAGAATTCAAAGGGGTCCCGAGTGCACAATCAGCTGTTATAATGATGGTTATCATAACTGTTGTAAAAAAAAATCACAGCTTACCAACTGGGGAAGGGGGACTTAGTGGCATTTGACCTACAAGCCTGATGATCTCTACAACCCACATGGTAGAGAGACTCAGCTCCAGAAAGTTGTCCTCTGAACTGCACATGCGCACTGAGGCACACACGCACGCACACGTGAGCATTCGAGGGCTTGCTAAATAAATAGTTACAATATTTTTAAATTACAGGTTATGCCAGGCACAATGTCCATCAGTGACAGTGACCCACTTTATAGATCTTTGGGTCAGTGTGTGTCCAGCCTGCCTGCCATCTTTATGGGTACAAACGGTTCCAGTACATGGAATAATTCTTCCAAGCACAGTTGTGACGCTGGCCATTATTTAACTTCCACCAACAGGTGGGTTCTAGGACACAGTTATAGTTCAGGCTATGGAGAGGCTGAGGCACGAGGGTCACCTGAGCCAGGAGTGTCAGGTCAGACTAAAAACCATAGCAAAATTTTGCCCGGGGGGCCCGGGGATGTTTTTAAAAATTGCGTGGCAGGGCCCAAGGATTTAGCTCAGTTTGATAGGGCTCTTGCCTAGCATGCATGATGCCTTGAGCTCCATCTCCGTAGTGCATAACCCAGGAGCAGCCAACGGTCCATACCAACAATCCGGACAGTAAAGAGCTAGTGGCAGGAGGAGCAGAAGTGTGAGGTCCTGCTCTGATGCACAGCAAGTCCGAGGCCAGCCTGGGATGATAACATGGAATCCTTAACCCAAAAGACAAAGCCAGTCTTAAAGTAGCCTAGTAGACGAGAATGGAGTAAAAAAACTCGTGTTGGTACCTCCCATCGAAAAGGACCGGTGTCACTAGAGGCATTTTAATCTGCCTAGTGGGAAAGCAGCAAACGGTTCTATACTTGAAATCATAATGGGAACATCTCCGGTGGAGGTGGGGTTGCAATAGGAGAACACAGAAGAATAAAGGGAGCAATGTGTACAGACATGCAGGGAAGGTTTTCCGGCAGATGCCTTATAGGCTGCAACAGCTCTCAGAGAAAGGAACAGTAAAATAATGCTCAATGACTGATGGATGCCTCATGGGAAAGAGATTTTTCCAGGCGGTAAAAATCTTTCACTTGCATGAAATCTCCAGGCATACTGAATGTTTGGTTTGGGCTATATGGCTTTAGCAAGCTTGCTATACGTTTTCCTAAAACTACCGAGGCAGCACCAGCAGCCTCATTTATCTTGGAGAATTCTTCTCCCGCAGGCTAATTTTGTTCTCCCTGGATCCTGCCAGACAGAAAATAAGCATGAAAAGTTGCTTCTTTAACAAGGAGCCACTCTTGTAACCACTCACTCCTGCTCCAAGAGGAGGCCAGAACAGGAAAAAAGATGTGTCAGCCACTCCCACCCCAATCCCCCTTCTCTGAGTTTGTGGCACTTTAAAGTACTTTCAGATGCATGGCCCCGCCTGAATTCTAGTGACTGCCAGCACAGAAGGAGCTTTCTGTAGTATACATTTTATTCACTGCTTTGTGCACATCAAATTCAGTAACACTTTTGACATAATTAGCTACTTCCGCCTCATCTTCCTCCCTCTCCTGTCTCCTCCCTCTCCGTCTTTTCTTCCTTTTCCTCCTCCTCCTCTTCCTCCTTCTCTTTTCTCTGACAGGGTCTCAGGGATCTGTGACTGCTCTGGTATGTGCTATGTAGTAGAGGATGACCTTGAACTCCTGTCCCCTATTTCCAAGATTACAGGTTTACATTGCTGTGCCAAGTTCATCAGCTTCTTGTATTTTCCAGTTATTCAATGGGGTAACATTGTAAGAGCTAGAAAACAAACAAAAACAAATAAAATAAAACATGTGCATGGTGTGTATGTGTTAGACGGCAACACTATAGAGTCAGCTCTCCCCTCTCATCGTTATGCGGGTTCTGAGGATCAAACTTGTTGGAACCTAATTCCGGGATCCTGATGGGCCGGTGGGAGAGCCCTGTGACACAAACACCAAAACCAGGAAATGCAATAAGCAAGAGGTGTTTATTAAATGAGTGCACTCGGGTGACAGAAATCTCAGGAAAAGCTGCACACCCCCCAAAGGGTACAGACTTCTTTTTATAGAGATAAACCACAAATCAGCATACATGCATGAGGCACCAGGTGATTGATTACAGAGTATGATCTCATGTTTGAGAGTTCACCCAGGTATAACCTGTTCTTATTCAAAGGATAAACCATAGAATGACTTGGGAAGTTCCCAGACTGTCCGTTGGCCAGGAGTGACCCAAACAGTGCTGTTCATCTGGGACCATTTGTTCCAGTGTTGGGGGCCTATTTCCTTGTTGTGGGCCAAGACCTGTGAGAAACTTCTTTCACATTCTGGCTTTCCCTTGGCTGAACTAGCCCTATTTAACATGGTCAGCCTAGCATATAACCATTAGCTCCATCACCATAGTAACCTTTCTTGTTCTCATAATTCTTGATCTTTCCATCCATGTCAACGTCCATTCTTTGTGATTTTCTATATTTTGCTTGCAAGAACTATTTTTCTTCCTACATCCTTGCTCTTCAAACTAAAGTCTTTCAAACTCAAGCCATCTGGCTCAACCATCTTTACTGAGTGAGCCATCTCAGTGACCCAGAGGTGGCTTTAAAGGAAGACAATATTCAACATCAGATGTTATATGTATCCAGTAATATTGTGTAATGATCCTTCCCTACACTGTGAAGATAGATGTGTTGCTGTCATTGTTCAAAAGCTGATTGCCCAATAGCTAGGCGGGACTGTCGGGGCAGAGAGAATGCTGGGAAGGAGGGTGGAGTCTCCAAGTCCCGAGGAGATTCAGAGAACACCAAGATATACATGTGGTGCTAAAAGGAGGTACATGGCAGAGGGTAGATAAGAAATCTGGGTTAATTTAAGTTGTAAGAGCTATGCAGTAACAAGCCTAAGCTATGGGCAAGCATTTATAATTAATAATAAGTCTCTATGTGGTTATTTGGGAGTGGCTGGCAAGGCAGAGCTCACCAGTAGTTCCAAAGAAAAACTGCCTACAGAGTGACATCTGTGGTGTCCTGCTTAATGATAAATTTCCTTTAATCTCAATTGTGAACATTTTAGGTACAATTGAGTGCCTGCTGTGTAGTGGGCATTGAATGAGTATGTAAGACTCATAGAAATAGGAGTCACCAGGGCAGAGGAGACATAGGCTGCTCTGATCTCTAGATGAGTGGTTCTCCACCTGTGGGCCGTGATCATCACAAAACACATATTTCCAATGGTTTTAGGAGCCAAGACACCCACCACTCAGTAGTAAAACTACAATTATAAAGTAGCAACAAAAATAATTTTATGATTGGGGATCACCTCAACATGAGGAACAGTATTAAAGGGTTGTAGCTTTAGAATCACTGTTGTAGATTGAAATAAAAATGGATTGACCCACGCAGACAACGTGGCTTAGCAGGTATAAGTGGCTACTGCTGAACCTGCTGACCTGAGTTCACAGTCAAGGACCCACCTGGTGGAAAGAGAAAACTGACCAACAGCTCTTGGTTATCCTCCACAAATGCTCTCTCTCTGTCTCTCTCTCTCTCTGTCTCTCTCTCTCTGTCTCTCTCTCTCTGTCTCTCTCTCTCTCTCTCTCTCTCACACACACACACACACACACACACACACACTTTTTTTTAAAGCAGAGAGGGGTGGGATGCTGTTGGTAAGGTCTCTTTAGTCTCCAGCACAGCATAAACAGTGTGTCCATGGCCAAATGAGCCAGCTCAGGGAGAAAAGTACAGGAACTGTGTGCTCAGCCCACAAGAACCCAACTTCATCCATGTGAGCCCTGCCACAGAGAACCACCACACCTCCCAACAGTGCCACCAAATGCCGTTTCCCAGACACCCGCAGAAACAGGGAAGTTGTCAGCACTCGAGCAGGTAGCACAGTTCCCTATTGGTCACAAGGCACCTGCATGCGGTGACCTCGGGATGATCCAGTCACATATATTGGGTGTGACCACCAATTAGCCTCCGCCGAAGCATGCAACCAACCACAAATCCAGACATCCTCAGCAGAACATCACGATCACATTTGTCTTTCTAATATGAGAAAGGAAACAAGCCAGTGGTGCCCACCTAACAGAGATTCTTTGACGGCACCAAAGGCTGTTTCCCACACTGTTCCAGTAACCCCTGCCCGCTGAGGTGAAATTAAGTAGTGGAAATTTACCGAGTTATCATTCCATTCCCACAGATGGTTAGTCAGACGGTACTAATGGAGTCTTATGTCACGCTGCCTTTCTTTATAGCCTACCGAACCACAATGCATCCCTTCTACACCAGCATCACAGCTGGGTTAGAAATGGAACCCTGTGATAAGGTGCACGTCTATCCATGTAACCACACCCATTCTGTCCCTCTTGACTTTGGTCACTTTTGGAGACAACCTGTCTTCATGTTCCCTGGCATCATTGAGAAGCTACCTGGTCAGGAAGCAAGGTCCCTGAAACTCAGACGTTAACAAGAACACAAGTTCTCCCTTATACATATATTCCAGCCTACATGGTATGCATGCAGATATGTAAACAGGTATAAGAGTGATATGTGTGGCATTTAGGAAGGAGAGCAAGAGAAAGTAATATTGTGTGGTAAGCGTACAACTATCTTTTTTTTTTTTTTTTTTCTGATTTCAACCCCATCATAGCTCCCACCCTACATGGATGAGTAATGACCATGTAACTGCTAGGGAAAGTGTCAAACCCTAAGCAAAGCTCCATGCCTTTAGCATGGACATTCTGACTGGACAGAAGTTCACCGAGGGGCTGGGGACATGGCTGGGCAGTTAAGGGCTCCGGTTGCTTTTGCTTAGGACACAGGTTCAGTTCCCAGCATCCACAGGGAAGCTGACAACTTCTGCAGCTACAGTTTAAAGGGATCTAATGGCATCTTGTGACCCTGACAGGACATAACATGATGCACCCCTCTAATTCTTGCACTGGGATAGTGTCAATAGGTGGACACCTGGGGACTTACTGGACGGCCAGCCTTAATCAGTGATCTCCAGGCAAATGAGAGGCCCAGTCTCTAAAAGCAAGGTAGAAAGCAATGACATGTGAGGTTGAACTCTAGCCTCCACATACCTGTGCACATGTGTGCACTTCCTCCTTACACACACACACACACACACACACACACACACACACACACACACAGTGGGAATATGGCACAGTAACACTTGAGAACCAGTGGAATAAATGAAATGGTGTTAATGAAAGTGCTGTCTTTTAAATGTGGTGTGCCAGAGTGAGCACTATACCATGAACAAAATGAGGTAAACATCGTATGGTAACATATATTTGCTGTGTGGGGTATAAAATTGTGAAACACTAAACAGCAACGAAACCCAAAGGATGTGTTTATAACATGTCACCATTAAGTGTTTGTCAACTCGACACAAACGTGGATACCTGGGAAGAGGGACTCTCACTTGAGGAATTACCTTCACCAGACTGGAATGTGGTTATGGCAGTGGGTCATTTCCTTGATTCACGTGGAAGGACCCAGCTCACCATGGGCAGCGCCATCCCTGGGCCAGCGTTCCTGGGTTCTTTAAGAAAGCAGGGTGGGAAAGCCATGGGGAGCAAGCCAGGAAGCAGCATTCTTCCATGGCCTCTGTTCCAGCTCCCGCCCTAAGCTCTTGCCTTTTCCCTAGAAATGAAACTATCTGGGGGAATAAAGGGGACTCTGGAAGGAGGAAGTGTGAAAAGGGGGAGAGGGGGAAGTGGGGGAGGGGCATGCATAGAGTATTTGTACATATTTGTGAAAGGTTCCTGAGCAACACAATGCTGTGTGAAAGGAACACGTACAATGGAGTTTTACAAAGCAAATAAATAAAAATTAAACAGCAACATGGGTGAAATCCCATTAATGCTGCACGGAGTGAAAGAAGCCAGAAATGTATGACCCCTACATCAAACATCCAGAGTCTGCTTAGAAATGAAGACAAGTCTTTGGATTTGCCCCTTTGTGGCAGTAAAACTTTTTCATCAACTTCTCCTGCGCTTGCTTTGGGGACGCTCATCCTGGCTTCTTTAGTGGGCACACGCGTATGTTAAAATAAAGGGTGGACAGAGTGGGAGGAGTCCACGAGGCTCCGCCCCTCCTTGACCAGCCATCGTAGGCATTTGATGTTGGCTGGGTGGGGGGTGGGAGAAGCATTTTCTTCAGTGTTGTAGCCACCGGTACACTGCACATGCTTCATTGTCTTACCCTAATTAAACTCATAGGACCATCAGAAAACAAAGCAGGAGGGTGACTGGTTGGGAAGAGAAAGGGGATCAGTGGGAGGGAAAGGGAATATGGTCAAAATATGCTGTATATGTGTACGACAATGTCACAGTTACACTACGTGTAACTTATATAACATACAGATGGATGTTTGGCAGTGTGCTCCTCTTTATAAAGCGGCATTTTTAGGGGGTGCCGAGTGAGACACAGCACACATGTGAGGGCGGAGGGCCACTTGTGTGACAGTCAGTTCTTTCCTTCGACCGTGTGCATCCCAGGGCTCAAACTTTGAATCTTCAGCAGCGCCTTTGCCTGTGAGCCATCTTGCCAGCCTGAGCAGTGCTTCTGTTAAATGTTCTGGCTAAAAGTTTTTCCTAACAGATTGGGGAGAATATGCAGGGTGCACGTGCCCCAGGGAACCTGTGAGGTCAAAGGCCAGCCTCACCTCGGGTGTTGGTCCTCACGATTCACTTGGCGGGGGTAGAGGCGGGGTCTCTGTTGCATACTGCTTTGTGCCAGGCTAACGGGCCCGCCTCCTTCCAGCTGTTCTCCATCTTCTGCCTCCCATCTCCCGGTAGGAAGAGTGGGATTGCAGGTACCTGCTGATGCATCTGGCTTTACCCGTGTTGTGGGGATCCGAACTCAGGTCCTCGTGCTTGTTCATCAAGCTCTTTACCAAGCAAGCCTGAAGTGTGGAGCCTATGGCGGCCTCAAACTTACTATGTAGTCTAAGATGGCTTTGAGCTCAAGACCATCCTCTTGCTGCAGCCTCCTGAGCACGAGGATTAAAGGTGGGAGTCGCCATGCCTGTTTCAAAAGCATAGAATCTTGAGAAAGGATGATCAATGCTGAGCTGATAAAAGTAAGTTTTCAAAGTGTGGTAAATGTTGTGGTGGAGGTTAAATAGAATAGGCGGTCTGCTGGGCCATCGATGGATCGTAATTCTTTTAAGATCTGAGTGGTAGGTGGATGTGTGTTCTCACCTCACTTTCTGCTCTTGCCTGGCTGCTTAGACTAGTTCTCATTTTCGGTCGTTTCCTTTTAGGCAGGGTCTTCTATGACCCAAAATGGTCTTGAACTTGCTATGTAGCTAAGGCTGACCTTAAACTACAGACCATCCTGTCTCTACCAAAACCTTCTAGGATTCTAGCATGCATCACCATGCTCAGTTTACATACGCTGGGCAAGCACTCTGCTAAGCTACAACCCTGGACACCTATCCCTCTCTTCCCCTCCCTCTCCCCTTCTTCCCTCCCTTTTCATCTCCCTCCCTCCCTCTCTCTCTCTCCCTCACTGTCTCTCTCTCTCATACACAGTCATTATTAAAACATGTTTGCAGCTGTACCCTTACTATGTAGCCCATGACAGCCCCAAACTCCAAAACAATTTTGGAAGTCAAAGAAGAAACTTACACAGAATGTGGTGCTCAGAGATACAGACTGCATTTAACAGAACAGGAAGTTACAAAAACTGAAGTGGGTTTCCTATAAACGTCAAGAGGGGAACTAAAACTACTGAGCCATCCGCTGTGAGAGATGGGGGGGGGGGTGTAAGAGGCCGGGGCTCTTGTCTAACAGACCAGGAAGGAAGTCTTGGCCAGATAACATCTCATCTCGATAAATAAAGAAGTGGCAATAATGTAGATGTATTGCTTAGCGATAGGGAAGCAGCACCCAGAAGAATTAAACACTGCAGATGCTTAAAAATAAAGGCAGACTTGCTGCAAGGTTTAAGTAGAAGGAAAAGTG
Source organism: Cricetiscus sungorus (assembly GCA_030556225.1). Lineage (NCBI taxonomy): Eukaryota > Metazoa > Chordata > Mammalia > Rodentia > Cricetidae > Cricetiscus > Cricetiscus sungorus. Next base: position 14,354,044 of record JANBXA010000367.1, on the reverse strand, counting down.
CGGATGGAGACAGGAGGGAGCAACAGGATCCTGGCTCTCACAGTCCGATGTTCAACACAGGGTTTGTTCTTGTTTCTCTCTCTCTCTCTCTCTCTCTCTCTCTCTCTCTCTCTCTCTCTCTCTCTCTCCAACTTGTTTTTATTGAGCTATACATTTTTTTTTCTCATTCCCCTTTTCTCCTCTCCTCTTCTACTCTCCACATTCCTAGATTACTCAGGAGATGTCTTTTTCCCTTTTTCTAGGTGGATCCATGTCTCTCTCTCAGAGTCCTCTTCATTACATAGGTTTTCTGGTGGTGTGGACTGTAGGCTGATCGTCCTTTGCTTTATGTCTGATATCCATTTATGAGTGAGTATATACCATATTTGTTTTTGGAGGGTCTGAGTTACCTCACTCAGGATGCTTTTTGTTTGTTTGCTTTGTTTTGTTTTTTCTAGTTCCATCCATTTGTCTGCAAATTTCAACATGTCATTTTTTGTTTGTTTGTTTGTTTGTTTTACCTCTGAGTAATTCTCCATTGTATAAATGTACCTCATTTTCTTTATCCATTCTTCAGTTGAGGGGAAATGGCTGAAATACACTTAGGGAAATGCTCAACATCCTTAGTCATGAGAGAAATGCAAATCAACGCAGCTCTGAGATACCATCTTATGGCTACAATCAAATACACTGATGACTGTGTATGCTGGAGAGGATGTGGAGAAAGGGGAACACTCCTCCATTGCTGGTGGGAGTGCGAACATGTACAGCCACTGTGGAAATCAAATGGTGCTTTCTCAGAAAATTGGGAATCAATCCACTTCAAGACCCAACAATACTACTTTTGGGCAAATATCCAAAGGATGCATACTCACACCACAGGACATTTGTTTAACCATGTTCACAGCAGCATCATTTGTAGGAGCCAGAACAGGGTTTGGTTTTATCTGAGACAAGGTCTCACTGTGTAGCCCTGGCTAGCCTGAAACTCATTATGTAGACCAGGTTAGCCTGAAGTTCACCTATCTCTCCCTCCCCAGTGCTGAGATTAAAAGCACACCGGGCCATGGACATTCTTATAATCATGTGTCCATATGACATTGACACAGGCTTGTCAAAAAAACAAATTGATTATTAAAATGTAGGGTGAAAAATTATTTTTAAAACCTGTAAAAGGAAAAAAACAGGGTTGTGGATATGGATCCATAGGTAAAGTGCTTATAATGCTGCATGAATTTGATTCCTCCAGAACCCACATTATTTTTTTTTTAAATCCAGTATTGGTCAACTGGTAGCATAAAGGCACTTGCTGCCAAGCCTGATGGTCTGAGTTTACCCTTCAGGATCCACATGGAAGAAGGAAACCTCAGACAACTCCAAGTTGACCTCTGACCTCCTCATGTGTCCTGAGGCATACACATGCCCCCACACAATAAATAAATGAAAATGTAACAATAAAGAAAGCCAGTCGGGGTGGTGCACACTCCAGTCCTGGCCATTGGGCAGGTGAAGACAGCAGGACCCCCAAGGCTTACGGAGCAGCCAGTGTGGTTGAACCTGTGAGCACCAGCCTCAGTGAGGGACCTTGTCTCAAAAGCTAATGTGGATGACAATTGAGCAAGACCCCTAAAGGTCAGCCTCTGGCCTCTACATGCATATGCACATATGCAAATGCTCACATGCAAAGAAAGAAGAGGAAAGAAGAGGGAGGATGTGGTCAACGGGCAGAGCCAGAGCACAAGTGGGATCTGGCTCAGCCCCAGCCACAGAGGGGATATCATCACCCCTAATGTAACAGGCCATCGACCTGAGAAACTACATGTATGCAATATTCTAAGTCACTGCTCCCTCCTTGAGCTATGCTGACGCTGCCTAATCAATTATTCACACCTCTATCTTTTTACTGCATCCTGCAATTAACCTATCTACTTTCCTTTTCATTTCTTTTTTTGTGCTTTGTAAACATTGTAGAAATGGTTTCTCCTTAAACTCGAAGATGATGCCTCCACGTATGGGACATTTCTTTCGGATGGACAGTTAACGTGAAATGGGGTAGTTTCCCCGTAGTGAACTGGGTTTTAAAATGTGCCTGGCATAAATATGCAGGGAGGAAACTGGACATTGGAGGTTGGGGAGTCATGGGTTAGCACTGTTTTATTGGGAGATGGCAACCTGTGGGAGTCAGCTTTTTCCTCCTACTGGATGGGACCTCGGGGTCAAACTCAGGCCATCAGGCTTGGCAGCAAGCACCTTTAATCATGAGACATCCTGAAGCCGATTTTTAGTCTCACTCACTCGCTCACTCACTCACTCACTCACTTGCTCATTCACTCACTCACACACTCACTCGCTCGCTCACTCACTCGCTCACTCGTGTTTATTTGGCACTGGGGATCAAACCCAGTGCTTATGCTTTGCTAGGTAAGCTTGTTCTTTGTCACAGAGATCCACCCCCACTTCCAGTGTGTTCTCTCAGTCCCAAAGCAATGCTCCTTTTCTAATATACTCTGAGCTGTAGAATTGTTCACAGTTCAATCTGTTTTCTTTATCGTTTCAGCTTTGTGTTGCTATTAGAAAGGTCACCATTGTGATGAGTCCTGGGGAACTTCTGAGATGGCTCAGTGGGTAGTCACACAGGCACGAGGAACAGCATTGGGACACCTAGAACCCATAGAAAAAGTTGGCCCAGTAGTTCAGGACTTTAACCTCAGCCAGAGGGAAAAGCAGAGACAGGTTAATCCCAAGGTCTATATACCTTGGAAGTATATAGACCAACAAGGAGAAACCCGGTCTCAAAAAGAGTGGGAGGCAGTAACTGACACCTGAGGTTATCCTCTGACCTCCACATGCAACTACACACACACACACACACACACACACACACACACACACACACACACACACGTAGGGATGCATGCACTTGCTTAAATTTTTGTGAATTTTCTGCATAGTAGTTTTGTAATTTGCTTTTTATTTTATTTTATTTTTTGTTTGTTTGTTTGTTTTCAAGACAGGGTTTCTCTGTGGCTTTGGAGGTTGTCCTGGAACTAGCTCTTGTAGACCAGGCTGGTCTCAAATTCACAGAGATATACCTGCCTCTGCCTCCTGAGTGCTGGGATTAAAGGCAGGATCTTAAACTCAAAGTCAGCCTGAGCTACGTAGTGAGATTCAAGCTGGCCTAGGTAATACAGAGAGATCTTGCTGCTAAATAAATACATGTAAAAATAAGTTCAAATGTTTGATATTTTTGAAGTTTTTCAAGGCCGATGGTAATCGGGTTGTCATAAAATTAATTTTATTTCATAATTTGCCATGAAAGCTATGTGGGATATGTAACACATACGTATTTGCTCATCACAGAGGTCTCTCTAGCAACCCAGTCCGTAGTCATGATTTGTTGCCAAGTCTAAACTTCACTCTGCTGCTGGCTTCTCTATCTGGCAGGACAAATCTAATCTTCTTGCAAGATCTTTTAAACAATGAAGGAACTAATACTAAGTCATCTGTTCAAATGCATGTATCAGTTAAATTCAGAGGAGGTCCCAGTTTCTTCAGTCTGCTTGCTTAGGCGTTTTACTTGACAGGTTTTTACTGAGCAGGAGATCTACGGCAGAGATGGGTCTACCGTCTGAGTGTCTTACAGAGAGAAAAATAAAAGTCTATGTCCCCGAAGAGCTAACGCATATTTAGCATTTTTCATTTGTGTGTGTTTGTGTGTGTGTGTGTGTGTGTGTGTGTGTGTGTGTGTGTGTGTGTGAGAGAGAGAGAGAGAGAGAGAGAGAGAGAGAGAGAGAGAGAGAGAGAGAGAGAGAGAGTGTGTCTTCCACCAGCCTGACATTTTCCAAGTAGGCTAGGCTGGCTGTGAGGAAACCCTAGAGATCCATCCTACTGTCTCTACCCCTCCTGAGCTGAGACTACAAGCACACACCGCCATATCCAGATTTTTCTTTTCTGTAAGTTCTAGGGGATGGAAATAAAGTTTTTGTGGGGCAATGAGAGGGCTCAAAAGTTAAAAGCACCGGTTGGCAAGCCGGATGACCTGAGTTCGATTCCCCAGAACTACATATTAGGAGAGCATAGATTCATCAAGTTATCCTCTGACCTCCACCACGTGTCCATCTCCAAGCGCCCCCTTCTATTTTATACAAAATAAATCCAACAGGCTTTTATTTTTAACTTCTTTTCAAGGTGAACACTTGACTTGCTGAGCCATCACCTCTGCTGGCCCCTACTATTCATTTTCAAATACACACTGCAATGTAGTTGGAATTTTCTATACTCACAGCTCCTTTTCCTTGCACACGGTTTTTAAAAAAGAAACAAAACAAAACAAAAACCTCTACAGTTTTGTTTCTCCTTTTTTATGCAAAACCACTTTTTTTTTTTATTTCTTCCATGTTTGTCTTCTAAAAATCTCTTCATGAGGGAATTCCTTACTAAGGAGCTTAGGACTTTATGAGTAAAGCTAGTTCATAAAAATCAAGGTTACAATTAAGCTAGGGACAAATACAGATTTTCTTCACACATTTATTAAAATAAACATCCATTGCACATTTTGCTGCTAAAATTAGTAAAAAGTGTCTACTCGGCACGTCTTTCTTTGGGGGGAACTTTCTAGAACTTCTGCTTTTTTGAGTTTCAGTTAGAAGCGTGTTGATTTTTATTTTGACACATGACATCCATGATAAGTGCTTTCTCCCTGTTTGTCATTATCACTTCATTATTGATTTTATACATTAAAGGTACTTGGCCTCTGCTGTCTGTGCTCAGTACAATTCCAAGGTATTGGGCAATCCTGCCAAAATCAATACTGGAGCTGTTAGGGTCAGAGCTTGGCCCCTTGCAGCCCTAACAAGCTAGATTCAGCCATCCATCCTCAACAGACCAAATAAGCAGATGAGTGGTAGTGAAAAGCCGAGGAAGGAAATGTACTCAAAACAGACTGGGTGATTGATAAAGAATGGAAATTTATTTCTCACAGTTCTGAGTCTGGAAGTCCATGATCAAGGCACCCATAGGTTTGGCATTGGGGAGAGGCCTGGATCTTTTTCAAGATGAAATCTAGATGCCCCATCTCCAGAGGGGATGGATGTTGTTACTTACAGGGAAGAGGAGCTGGAGCAGAGGACCAATCCCAACAAGCCCTGTTGTATCAGTATTAATCCATTCATGAGATGAACGCCTCCTTTTACGTCCTAGTTTCTGGTGCTGCCATAGGGATCAACTGGTCAATACACGAAACTGGGGAGACAAAAAGATTCAGACTAAGGGCTGAGAATACAGCTCAGTTGACGAGCACTTGCCTAGTGTGTACAAGGACCTGGGTTTAAGCTCCAGGGCCAGATAAACCAGGATTGGCGGCTCATACCTGTAACACCACCATTCTGGAGGTGAAGACAGGAGAACCAGAAGTTTAAGTTCAGGTTACAGAGTGCGTCTGAGGCCAGCCTAATTTAGAGATATGAGAGGCAAGGGGAAAAAAAAAAGATGGAAGGAAGGAAGAGAGGGAAGGAGAGCAGGACAGAGGGAAGGAGGGAAGGGGGAGGAAGAGAGGGAGGAAGATTCAAACTGCAGAAACTCATTTCATAGGGTTGTGAAAATTAAAATAACTAAAATATGTAATATAAGTAGCTTTATATTTGACAATAATATGTATCAGTTAATCAACATTACTACTGAGACATCTATTAAGGTCATTTGAACTAGGCATGGTCTTGAACACTTGTGATTCTGGCACTCGGGAGTCAAAAACAGAAAGATTGCCCAGGAATTCAAGGCCAGACAGGGGTACTGAGCGAGAACTTAATTAAAAAACAAACAGACAAACAAACAAAACTGGATTACCAAGAAGAATGGCTTATTCAATTGATGGGCTAGGAGTATTGTGAGGACATTCAAAGGAATAAAGATTTTAGAACCCTCCTGGGAAATCTGGAAAAGTGAGTGAGTCAGGTCCCCTAATACGTTTCCTCTTCTAGAACTATAAGTCAAAGCAAACTCTTCCCATACAGTGCCTTGGTCATGGTGCCTCATCAAGCATCTAAAAATAATGACTACAGCACAAAGCCTGCAAGCTGGGTAGGGTAGAACACCATAGAGCAGATGTCGTGATGCTCTCTTAGAATTCTGCTTACCACTGGAAGGGGCCCTGTCCAGGTATGATTGGTTTCTGTGATAAAACACTGACTAAAAGGAACGTGAGGGGAAAAGGATTTATTATATCTTACAGGTTAGAGTATATCATCAAGGAAAGCCAAGGCTGGAGGCCAAAAAAAGAACCTGGAGGTAGGACCTGAAGCAGAAGCCACAGAGGAATGCTGCTCACTGGATTGTTCCTCTTGGCTTTCTCTGCCTGATTTCTTATGCCATCTAGGATGGCACCGCCCACAGTGGGCTGGGCCCTCGCACATCAATCATTAATCAAGAATGTGTCCTGTAGAATTTTCTACAGGCAAATCTGATGGAAGCATTTTCGCAACTGAAGTTCTCTCTTCCCAGATGACCCTGGCTTGTGTCAAGTTAACCAAAACCTAACCAGCACAGACCCACTAATACCTCCATCTTCCTGATGTAGGACAAGAAGTCGCAGTCCTACAGCTCGGAAGGAGCAGAGCTGGTATTTGCGATCCACTTTCCACCACATTGTATGTCCTTAGCAACATCCAATTTTTCATTGAATTAAAGTTTTTCTTGATGGGAGATGTTATTCTGTAAATATGTTTCTTATATTGGTTAATGAATAAAGCACTGTTGGCCAATAGGAAAGCAAGATAGGTGGGGCCAGGAGACTAGGAGGAAAGAAGAAGTAGTTAGGAGGAGTCAACATGGAGAGCCTGGAGAGAACAGCATGCCAGGCCGACACTCTCTGGTAAGATGAGCCACGTGGAAATACTTAGAATAGTAGAAATGGGTTAATCATTAAGACAGAGCTAGCCGATAAGAAACAAGTAACTGGCCAACAGCATTATATCAAATACAGAGCCTCAGCGTGTTATTTGGGGCTGGCACGGCAGTGGGACCAGGTGGCTGGCGGGAAAACATACTTGTTACATTTTCTCTCTACTAAGAAAGCTGTTTTCATGCTCTCTACTGACATTCATGTTTGCTCTTTGTCCCTAAACTGTTGACTAGTGAAATATTTCATATAGGTAATTTCACCTAGTCCTCCAGGTGAAAATAAAATCATCAATTTTTGTTCTTACTGTTTTGAGGTTTTGTTTGTATGCTTGCTTGCTTATTTTGAGACAGGTTTCTTATAGCCCAGTCTTCCCTCAGATTCACCATGTAGTTGAGGATGTCCTTGAACTTCTGATCCTCATATGTATACCTCCTGAGTGCTGGGATCAGCTACCATGTTGGTTTATGCAATACTGGAAAAGGCTAAGTGAGTATCTTACTCAGAGCTACATTACCAGCCCCAAATTCTTCTTAGTCCACCAAAGGAGCCAGAGCCCATTCACATTAATATTTTTTTCTGCATCAAGTTACAGACTTAATGCCATTCATTGATTAAATTTTTTTTTTAACATTTTTATTGGTGCATAGTCATTGCACATGGAAGTAGGTTGTAAGGACATAATCATACAAGCATTATCTTTTAAGGACATTTTCATACTGGTATGTCATGAATTTTGAAGAGTACCTGCTTTTGAAATACCTGGTTTGGAAACCACTGGGAGGTTATAGAAGGAGAACTCAGCTTTGAAGAGATCTCAACCCCAGCACGGCTTCTTAACTGAAGGTAACCTTGGGTTACCTTGGGTGAACTGTGTAATTTTTCTGAGTCTCCCTTTCCTAATCAGTACACAGTAGGAAATGTTGCCAGGGCTGGATGTGTAATGCTCTTGAGGCCATTGCCACATTCATAACAGGAGTTAGTGGCTACTCAGGACGTGTTGGCTGAACAAGTTAATACGTTACATGGACACAGCAGAGCTCGGCAGTTGCTTAGTCAAAGGAGTCAATCCTCGTTATTTTCCCAAGCTTTCTTTTCTGATTTTATCATCTGGCTCGACAGTGATACCTGCATTTCAATTTTCAGAAAGACATGAATCGGGGAGGATGGCTAAACTTGGTTAGGGAAGGTGGCCTGGTGAGATGACTCACTCAGCTGGTTAAAGTGACAGTTGCATCAGTCTGAGGAGCCGAGTTGATCACATCTGTAATCCCAACACTCCTTCCGTGAGATGAGAGGTAGAGATGGAAGACTTAGCCAGAAGAAGTTCCAGTATGTAGCTCAGCAGGAGAAACAAGAAAGTCACTGACTCAAAACAACATGGAAGAGAGACTAACTCCGGAAGACGTGTCTCTGACCTTCACACACACAGACACAAACACACACACACACACCTCTTTTTAAAAAGATTCCTGTAGGGAACAGTTGAGAGGATTTTATTTTACCCTATATGTATTATACTCATTCTAAGGATAATGCATTTGTGTATTAATGAAAAACCATTTTTGGTGTTAGCCAGAAGCTTCACGATATAATGTTCTTCCACCAGAAGAGAGGCTTGCTTTGACTTCATACATGTAACTGCACCCCCTCCACCCCCCGCATATGTTCCTAACAGTGTCCAACTTTCCATCTAATTGATATGCTTGTCTTTCCACAGAGCACGATGTTCTGAAGCATGCAACCCACTTCTCTTGTAGAGACGTCGTGTCTTTTTCAACGGCTGCCTCGCCCTCTGTCATCCAAACCTGTTACTATGTGCAGAACCACACTGACTAACTCATTTAAGCTCTTTATCTTATCTCACTGGGAAAGGCTCTGGTTACCACATCTCCTTCTCAGTCCTGCACACTCTGAGTATCGTTGTATGCGGTTGGGCAGTGACCTTTGAACTCTTCGGTGCCTGGAAAGTCCCCCTTTGACAGCTATCAGTTTCCCTCCTGGCTCTTGGGAGATGGCTCAGTTAGGAATGAGCTTGCTACACACACACCTGAATTCAGACCTGAAACACACAAGTAAAAGCTAGGTGTGGCTATGGCTGGGTGTGTCCCTGGCTTAGGAATAGGCTGAGACTGAAGGGCCCATGGAGCTCACTGGGCAGCCAAGCAAGCTTCAGGTTCAGTGAGAGATCTGTTCAAAAAGTAAGACAGAGAGTGAAGCAATAAGAAGATACTGTCTTCAGCCTCTGACCTTCATGTGCATAGAACATTTTCACTACATACAACACACACACACACACACACACACACACACACACACACACACACACAGAGAGAGAGAGAGAGAGACAGAGATAGAGAGAGACAGACAGAGACAGAGACAGAGACAGAAACAGATATACACAGAGAAACAGACAAACACATACAGAGAAACACACACACACATAGAGATAAACAGATACACACAGAGAGAAACAGACACACACACACACACATACACAGAGAAACAGACACACACATATAGAGATAAACAGATATACACACTCAGAGAGAAACAGAAACACACATACAGACATAAACAGATATACATACACACAAAGAAACACACACACACATATAGAGATAAACAGACACACAAACACACACACATACACAAATACACACCCCGTACACATACACAGACATGTACACACCCACCCATCACAAACACACATGCACATATACACATGTACACACAAACACACATGCAAACTCACCTATCCTCCACATTATTTTCAGCCTCTACAATTTGTCTCTGATAGAATAAGTGTGGCTAAGAGGCATGTTTCCCTTCCTGTAACATATCTCCAATTGATGGTTCCTTTTCAAAACTCTAACTTCTGATTGAGGTCTGACGTCTTCATGCTCCAATTTCCTTGGCCCAAGTCTTTAACCCTGTGCTGAACCAACTGTTCCTGCGAGACTTCTGTTTCTCTATTAATTTAACCCTGTGGTGAGTTGTACACGGGAGGCTTCTGTTTCTCCTCTATTAATCTGAGTCAAGACTTCATTCGTTTCTCCACTCATTGTCATATAACAAGCTGACTTTATAGTTCCTTTTCAACAACTAAATCAGTAACTCAAACTACCTTTGAAAGTGTTTTTGTTTATATGTATATGTGCACATGTGTTTGCTTGTCCGTATGTGCACACGTGTATGCAGTGTGTACAGACACCAAGAGAGGGTGTTGGGTCCCCAGAACTGAAGCTAATAGAAGAGTTTGCACAGATGTACCCTCCCCTCCCGTTTTTTTTTTTTTTTTTTTTTTTTTAATGCCAATGCCTCAGTCATTGTTACATTGTTACTTTGTGTTGCTGGGGTACTCTGGTTTTCAAATACTCTCCTTGAAGGAACCTTATACAGAGCAGTCAACACAAGGAAACAGAAAAGCTGAACATAGTTGGAATGTCAACCCACAAAACTGGACTACAGATCACAGCCTGGACACACCCAGGAATGGTGACTCCTTAGGATACGTGTCAGTTTCTGGTCCAGGAACAGCTAGCTCCTCGGTCCTCTCTTACTGCCTCTCAGCAGCGTTTGGCACAGTAAGTGAAAGGCTGGGACAGGGATGTCCTAGGGCATGGGTATCAGACCCTCTGCTGTGACCAGGCACAATTGCTTTGGCTCAGGTGGGTTTGGGAGAAAACTGCAAACTAAAGACTATAACTAAGACACCCTCAGGGTGAGCCTGACCAGGATGAGGTAGAGCCGAACGGAGGACTCACCGGAAGGTGGTAGAACGGAGGACTCACCGGAAGGTGGTAGAAACCCCTGGGCTACAGACATACCAGCAGGGAGACCTTGTGACAGGATGGTCCTGCAGCCTTCCTGCTTGCTTATCCCTGACACTCATGCTCTCCAAGGTTCCTACCACCAAAGCAGCTGGTGTAAACACTTTAGTCTTTCTTTTTCTGAGAAAAAAATTATAGGCTATGTCTTCCCTTGTCATTTTTTTTTCTAAAGAGGTACCAACTTCTTTATATTTTTATTACTTACTACATTTTTTTAAAAGCAAGATTTTGTAGCCAAGGCTGGCCTCAATTCACTGTGTAGCCGAGGATGACTTTGAACTTCTGATCCTCCCGCTGCCCTTTCCTCAGGGTTATAGGGTGAGCCACCATCCCTAACGTATGTCTCGCTGAGGATGGAACCCAGGGCTTAGTGCATGCTGACCAAGCACTCTGCCAACCTAGGCACATTCCCGGCCCCACTTTATTTATATAACATTTCAAAATGTGTATGCGTTTCTGTGGGCGTGGGGGACGTGGGTACAAAAGAAATATTGTGCCTCTGTGGCAGTCAGAGGACAACCTCATGTGTCATCCACAGGCACCTTGTAGCTTTTGTTTGAGACAAGAACTCTCACTGATCTGGAGTTCTACCATTTTGGATCAACTGGCTGGCCCTCTAGCTTCCAGGGATCTGCTGATCTCTGCCGGTCATCTTGCAGCACTGGACTTACAGCATGTGCCCTGGCCCTGGGGATGGAGCTCAGATCCTCATGCTTTCAAAGCAAGCACTTCACCATCTGATTCTGGAGCCCTAAGTTAAAAACAAACAAAAAGAAAAACTGTTTTTATCTTTTAGATAAAGTCTTTGGGAAGATATCTTGTAGTCTTTGCATCTGATAATATCTTTATTTTGTTTTGTTTTTTGTTTTTTTTTTTTTTTTTTCAAGACATGGTTTCTCTGTATTGCTTTGGAGCCTATCCTGAAACTAGCTATGTAGACCAGGCTGGCCTTGAACTCACAGAGATCTGCTGCCTCTGCCTCTTGAGTGCTGGGAGTAAAGGTGTGGGCCCCCAATGCCTGGCTGCATCTGATAATATTTAAAAGTGGTTTCCCAGTGGCTGGAGAGATGGCTGAGTTAAGATTACTGGTTGCTCTTCCAAAGGACCCAGGTTAGATTCCCAGCACCCACAAACCATCTGTAACTGTAGTCCCATGAGATCTGATGTCCTTTTCTGGCCTCCATAGACACTGTATACATGTGGGGAAATTTTTAGAGAATGAGTTCCTATAACCAAGATAGGAGGGTTTGGCTTATGAGCCAGGCCTGTGAGCTGCTGCCTTAACAGTAGAAGAACCAGGGTGGCCTGGTGAATAGAAAACTATCCAACATCAGAATCTTCTACCATATTCAAGCTGTGTTTCGCAGAGAGGACACTTCAGTGCCTCATCTGGGGGCAGTCGGGTGATGAATGTATCCTGAGCCCACAGATGGGAAAGGCAGAGGGACCCAAACCTCAGCCTGGGCTGTCTCAGGTGTGAATCTGTGTACATTAATTTCATCTATTTTTACTACAGTTCTCTCAAGGTCAACAGTTTTCTAGTGTCTAGACCTCACTTTCCCCAATTCTGAAAATAAACCTCTACTCTTTTTGCCAAATTAAGGATAAGACATCCAAGCATTGAACACTCGCTATAGAATGTTCCTTAAAGATGGATGTGGTGTTAGGATCCAGAGGCAGCACAAGTTTGGTAATGGCCTCTCTCCCTCCCCTTCCATAGGTGTGAACAGAGACATGGTGGGGGGGGGGAGGACAGGGACCCCTGTGGGTGTCAATGTCAACAGTGACCTGCAAAGAGATCAGAATGACAAGCAAGTGCAGACTGATCTCATCAGACCTCACGGAGTCTAACGCCAGGCAGTTCATTGCCAGCATATTTAAAACACAGTGCGTTTTGGAAAAGGTTTCCAGGCAACAATCAATCCACTTCCAGGTGAACCATAAAGTTTAAGGTGTGTCTCCTTAGAAATTCCTTTACAGGGTACACGTGACCATGAAGATGGGTTTTATAGCTAAAAGGTCTAGAAACTAGTGTGGTCTCTGACCAGCAGGCCATAAAGTACTTGTGACATCTCCCCTAAGGATGGGTAACAATGGTCCAGGGAGGGAAACATCTGGGATAATCACACTTTGGGATTTGGGTGAGGTCTGGCTTATCAGATAGCAAAAAGGTTGCCAGATCATTAACAAAACTCATCCCCAGGCATCTGGGCAGGAAAATGGGTATTTATTTCCTCCATTGAGAAAAGGAACCTGTGTGTTTAACATTCCTGGTCACTCTGATGATCTGCAGGCACAGGGACCTCTGTGCTCCCAACAGGCCTGAACTGAGACGCTGTCGGAATCTGTAGCTCACAGACTCCCAGGTGCCAGCATCTGACGTGGGGATGTGAGTTTATATCAAAGGGGACATCGGTGGCCACACATACTGCACATCCCCTTTCCCACTGGCCTGGGAATTAGAGAGCTTGTATTGCAAAATCTCCCCCATCCTCAGAAATCCATGAGCTTGAGCCACATGGATGCCGATTTCCTCTTCAGCATCTCTCATACTGAGGCCTAACTCTTCTCGGAGCCCATGCCACGCTGTCACTTACCATCTGTCCCATGGTGTCAGTCACTTTCCCGACAGCTTCCGTACCCACAGTATTCTGTCTTAGTGTCTCTCTTGAACCCCCGTTGGAGGCCTTTCACGTCCATGCCCGCTTTCCCTGCACTTTAACTATTGGTGTCTAAGCCTTTGGTCATTCTATGAATCAGGTCAGGTCTTAGTTTTCTTTGCAGCCCGGGGCATTCAGTCCTCTTATCTCCTTATTCCATCTCCATGCCCTCATGTTTACCAGCTTGCAGATAGCCCTCTGTGTCTGTGACATTCTAGCCCTAAAGCATCCCTCCATTGAATAGTTTAAATAGAGTTTCCAGAAAGCAAGAAGATGGAAGTGCCTATTAAATCCCCTATTTTTACACAGCTCTTGCTTTTCATTTTCTATTTATGTGAAATGTGTTATTGGCTTCATAATTGAAGCTAACTTATAATTTATTTGTGATATATCTAAAACTGACAGATGGCTACAATTACAACGGTCTTAAAATAACACCTTTCAGAGCTGGAGAGATTGCTCAGTGGTTAGGGTTGCCTGCTATGCAATCGTGAAGATTAGAGTCCAGATCCCAGCTGCCACCTAACAAAGCAGATGTTCGGTATCTGCCTCAAACCCCAGCTCTGTGGTGTAGACCTCAGTGGAGCTGTCTGGTTTCCAGCCCAGCAGAGACAGTGTAAACCTGAGTTCAGGGAGAGATGCCACCTCCGAGGAATGAGCAGAGAGGAACAGAAAAGGACACTTGATGCTCTCCTCTGGGCTCTGAACACACACACAAATGCGTGCACCCACCCACAGATACCCACACATTCACATAAATAAGTCTTGAAAAACCCACAACCTTCCTTAATACACACACACACACACACACACACACACACACACACACACACAGAGAGAGAGAGAGAGAGAGAGAGAGAGAGAGAGAGAGAGAGAAACAGAGAGAGAAACAGAGAGAGAAACAGAGAGAGGGAGAGAGGCAATTCACTACTGACCCATCGCAAGGGACACATGGTCATATAGGCAGGATTAACATGCCTAGGAAGATTCCTTGCAAGCACCCGTGTGCCCTTGCTACAACGCAGATTGCATACCAGCCTTAATAAGAAAATTCTTCAGCCTGCACAGACTTGTGGGAGAGGGTTAGTCATACATAATCTCACACTCAGATCCACCGAGACAAGGGACACCACAGAACTCACTCATTGCAGTTTTAGTCCCGTACAGCAGCGCAAAGCTAGAAACACAGGTGCTCACAAATTGTTGTCAAGTTAATTGCTTTCCCCCATTGCACCAAAAACAGAGTACCGGCTTCTGAAAACCCGTTGCTTAGCAGTCTGTCTACTAATTAGATGATACGTCACATCTCAGACAGGTGCTAATCATTCTGTAAGTCAACATTACTCTCTAAAGCTGCCGTATTTTCCCAGAGTTCCATTCTGCAGCCTTCTTGGGGGAAAGCCTGGCTTCTGCAGCCAAAAGGAGCCCTAACAACAGCACACTGTGATGCTGCCAATAATCAGGGGGGTGTGTTGTCAGCATTTCTAGCTCCTTCTGAAGGGTCTCCTTGTGCTCTGTCTGAATCTGGGATCTTTCCCCTGGCTTTAATAAGGAAAGAGAGAGAACTGTAGGTCAGTGGACCTACAGAAAGAAGGAGGTGTGTAGGATGAGCAAATCTAGAGAGTGAATGTACTGCTGCAGGATCATGAGCTCTCTTTGGAAACGGTGTGAGTAGAATCGACTGCTCTACACACACACACACACACACACACACACACAAAAACCCAAAGGTAGCTGTAGATGATGGGTGTGCTCACTTGCTTTCCAGCAAATAAACTTTGACTATGTGTGACTTAATACTGTTCTCTGCACCCTAAATATATTTCCTTTCCTTTGAGACAGGGTCTCAAATGTAACCCAGGCTGGCCTCGAACTTACCATGCTGTTAAGGATAACTTTGAACTTCTGATCCTCCTGCCTCTACGGGAGGTTACGTATGTGTAACCACGCCTGGTGTGCTGGCTAGTTTTATGTCAACACAAGATAGTCATCTGAAGGAGGGAACCTCAACTGAGAAAATGCCTCCATTCGGCTGGACTGTCAGCAGGCAGGAAAGATATTTTCTTAACTAATGATTGATGTGTGAGGACTTGTGGTCCTGAGGTCCATGCAAAAGCAGGCTGAGCAAGCCAGTAAACAGCATTCCTCCATTGTTCCATGGCTTCTGTATCAGCCGTTGCCTCCAGGTTCCTGCCCAGTCTGAATTCCTGCCTTGTCTTCCCTCAATGTGTGTGTAAACCAAATAAAGTCTTTCCTTCCCAAGTTACTTTTGGTCATGGTGTTTCATCACAGCCATGGTGACCTTAACTCAGAAGCCTAGGGATTGAACATAGAGTTAGAGTTAGCAACCAAGTTATATCCCAGTCCACAATAGAGTGAATGATAAAGAAAAAGGCAGATGTGGAAACTCATCCTTATAAATCTAAGCACTTGGGAGGCTGAGACTGGAGGTTTTGATTTCAAAAGCCAGTATGGGCTACACAATGAATTCTAGATTAGCTTGGGCTACATAGCAAGATACCTACAACAACCTCAAAAGAGGAAGCAGAGAAGAAGGAGGAGGGGATGGAGGAAAAAGATATCCTCTGTTAATGCTAGAAAGATTACTGTGACCTCCTGGACTTAAGGTAACTTACAAAACAATTCATGCATAATGAGGCTCCACAGGAATGTCTGTTTCTCGCCTCAAAACCCAGCATGCTCTCTTTAATTAATTCTTAACTGGTCATTAGAGCAGCACACATTGATTCACTATTTAGATACTGTCCTACAACTTTATAAGTTATTAACTATTTTAATGGTCACGATAACTGTATACAAAAGCCACTCTTTGTTCTTTAATCCTTGTGTTGGTGTTCATGTGTGTGAGTGAGTTCAAGGCACATGTGTGTTACCGTACACATGGTAGAGGTCAACAATGGCTATCCTCAATTTCCACCCTGTAGTTGGCTGCAGTGTACACCGGGCTAGCTGGTCCTGGTTTTCAGGGGCTCTTCTGTCTTCTTCATTTCCTGTCTTCATTTCCTGTTTTCATTTCCTGTCTTCCTGTGGAAGTGTTGTGATTACAGACACAGGCCCGGCCACCACATCTGGCTGTATGTGGGTCCTGAGATCTGATCCCAAATCCTCTGTAAGAGCAGCAAGTGCTTTTAACGGCTTAGACATCTCTCCATTCCCCTTTCAACCACTTTCAAATATTGACTCCAGAGAGGCAAAATAGCTGTGTCAATAAAAGAGTTCATCTCCGCTGAACTCTTTTATGTACACCTCTTTGCATGCGTGCATGTGCGAGCACACGTGCACTCACACACATACACACTTAAAATATGTGCCTACTATTGCTGATGTAACCTCATACATTTAGAAATTTTATCTAAAATCTCAAGAATCAGTATTGAGAAATAAGGAACAACAGAAGCTACATACCAAAATTTTGGGTGGGATATTTTTTACAGAGAATAATAATTTGATTTAATTTCTTCCTCTGATGATGATGATGACAATGATGGCGTGTGTGTGTGTGTGTGTGTGTGTGTGTGTGTGTGTGTATGTGTGTGTGTGTGTGTGTACATGCCATGGCATTCGTGAGGAAGTCAATGAATACCTGAAAAATCTGGTTTTCTCTTTCACCACGTGGGCCCTTAGGCTCAAACCCAGGCTTGGCAATAAGCATCTTTACCCACAGAGCCATTTCACCAGCCCTTCTTACTGAGAAATTATAAGACAAACCTGAACTCTGATTATTTTTTAGATATTTTGGATTACATATTTTCTTTTATATATTATATATCATTATGTATCTATATCTATCTATGCATATGTACCTAGATATACATGTATACATAACTGCATAGACATAGATATAGTATATAAAGATACACATATATATGTATATACATGGATAGATAAGTATAGGTATGAATCCAGAGCTTCACAAGGCCTCTCCTGCTGCCCTTAGGATAACCCTGTGTACCTCCTCAGCTGTATGCTGGTGGATAACACTCTCTAGCCTTAACTTCTCTCTTGACCTCCTTTTCTGGGTTTCCCACATTACATTTTAGCATTCCGACGTTAATGTGGCTAAAGCTAAGTTTTCCACCCCTCCCTCTGCTCACTCGTCTGTTTTTTGAATGTATGCCTACACCATGGCTTTCTCGAACATCCAATGCTTAGGTCCTCCAAGTGCTGGGTTTCCTTCCCAGCGGTGGCCTTTGCTCTTGTCCCGGAGCCTGAGGAAGACCAGGTGGACAGTCCAACAGGATGGACCGGCATGCAGAAAAGACTTCCTGAATGACTGCAAGACTTCGTCCTCTATTTCCAGACTCTTAGCTCTGCAACACTCTCCCAACTCATTGACTTCCTTCTGTTTCTGACCTGACTAATTCCCTTGGCTCCTAACCTGGATCAGCAGCAGGAGGTCAGTGGGTTTGATAGTTAAACTGTAACTAAAGCCCATGAAGGCTTCAGCTAACCTGTAGGAGAGGTCACATGCTTTCCAGTCAACAAGAACAGTGTGTGTGTGTGTGTGTGTGTGTGTGTGTGTGTGTGTGTGTGTGTGTGTGTGTGTGTAGGCCACAGGGACAGCCTCAGCTGTCATTTCTCAGGAATCTTCTACGTAGTTTTCTAAGATAGGGCCTCTCGTTGACCTGGATCTCACCAGTTAGGCCATACTGGCTGACCAGTGACCCGGGGACCCATTTCTGTCTGCATGCCCAGTGCTGGGATTGCAAGCCCGCACTACCACACCAACACTATTATTGACACGTGGTCTACTTCATGGCCTCTTCTCTTCAAGACAAGCGCTATCAGCTAGTCCCCAACTGCTGTGGCTCTAACATTGTCAGCATAGCTGTTGGAATGCGGAGATCCCAGCCAAGGTGAAGGGCAGCAGTTAGGTTTGTCCCTGTGCCTCTCTCTGTTGTTGTTATTTCCTTGGCTTTAATTGCTCTAGAACAAACCTCTCAGTTGCTGGCACTCGTACAAACTGTCCTGTCAGTTATTCAGGCCCGAGACATACATAATACCGCTGACTCGTGTTCCCCTCAGTCTTCATCTAATTGATTCAGCCATTTTAAAATGTCGATTATAGCTAGGAATAGGTTTCATTATAAAATTTTTTAAAAGATTTATTTCATTTTAGTGGGTGTGCATATGTGTCTTCCTCTGTGTGTGAGTGTGTGTGTGTTTGTTTGTATGTGTAGAGTGCACAGACATGATTGTACAGGTATTCATGGAGGCTAAAAGGAAATGTCAGTGTTTTTGAAGCTGGAATTACAGACATTTACGAGCTGTCTGATATTGTTCTATCCAATCTCTGGTCCTCTGACAGGGCAGTAGACATTCTTTTCATATTTATATATAATACAGTTTGGGCACATTTTGATCACTTTTGTTATCCTCTCTTATTTTTTGCCTACTGATCTCCTTTCTCTTTCCAGCTAGTTCATCCTTTCTTTTCTTTTCTTCTCTTTTTTTTTCTTCTCTCTCTTTTTTTTTTTTTTGACACAATGAGTTTTAGTAGCAGGGTAATGTACCAGAGGACACACCACTAAAGTAAATACCTTCCCCTCTCCCAGCAACCATTAACTGCCTATAGATAGTCAGAGGGAGTAGGTCTCTGTGAGCGCTTCCATTTTCCATGGTCAGATGTTGACGGAGCAAATGTCTTGCAGGTCTTGTACTTGCATGATTCAGGCTTTTTGGATACATTTTTCTGCCTGCCTGCCTGCCTGTCTGTCTGTCTGTCTGCCTGTCTGTCTGTGTCTTCCATGGAGTACAATTTATGAGGACGTACTGATGGAAGGATGTTCCAAGGTACCAGGAAGACAAGTCGAATTCCTATAACTTGAGGCAAAGGGGGGCATACATATGGCTTAGGGGAAAAAGAAGCTTCATCCTAGTTGAGTACACATGGCTTGTCTTGAGCTACCATGAGCACCAGGAATAATCCTGAATTAGGCCTCATGGCAGAACTCCACGTACCGCTGCAACACTGCCCGTTTGTAGTTTGCTGGGGAAAGACAATCAGAGCTGTTCTGGGTAGCCAAGATGCTCACAATTCAGGGTGTCAAGTAGAACACATGTAAACACTGTTGATTAAATATACACACTGCCTTCAACCAAAACAAAGAATATACGTCATTTTATTATAAAAGACACGGTGGTCCTCTACATCTGGCCAAGAATCCATGCCAGTCAGGAAGGCCTAAATTTGTGTCCCTACGCTCACTGATTAGTACAGTTCTCACACCTCATCAGTGGAGTTCCTTTGTGTAGTGATTGGTGGTTAGTGCAAAAACTCACGACTGGAGAAAGTGCAGGTAATAAATGTCTGTGAGTGTGCAGGTAATGGGACAGCCATGCAACACCTACTACCACTAAACCTCAGGGGCCGTTGGCGAAGAGGGGGAGGAAAGATAGGAAGAGTCAAAGATCCGGGGCCCAGAGTGAGACAGAGTCTCAGGACACGATGCGATGGCCGCCACATCTGCACACACAGGGAGCTGAGATTGCATGCACAAACCCTGCACTAGCAAACCAGTCAAAGCTTGGAAAGGGGGTGGCCCCACGCCTAGCCAAGGTGCTATTGGTAGTTGATAGCTTCTGGGGGTGGGAGAGTCCGTTTTCTGTAAGGACATGGTCCATGGTAGGTTGTAGGTGCGGTCCTACATCAGCGACCATGTGGCCAGTGCAAACTGAACTTGGGTATGAGGGGTTATGTAAGAAAAAGGACACAGTGTTGGGAATGGGGTAGGGAATGGTTTTAGGAGGATTTAGGGGGAGTGCTGGCAAATGAATGTGATCAAAATACATTGACTACACATTCATTAAAAATATAAAGCAAAGAAGGAAAAATGGAAGTCTGAGAAGTTCCCAGTAAATAGCTGAGGAAGAAAGCTAGAATTGGGGCATCTGGCATCATATGCCTCTATCACAGTTCACTGTCTGTTTAGGACTTGGGCCATTGAGGTACAGTCTCGGGCCTGTCATATACATCTGACTCTCACATCTCTGAGGTGGGCACAGTCACCTTTCCTTCTCTTGGTGACAAATATACATCTGGGTTGTCTGTATCAACCCATCACTGGCTGAAAAATTCACTTCCAGTGAATGAACCTGATTCTTTGTGAAGTGTAGGAAAAGCAGAGATCAGAAGGAAATGAAAAGCAAAGGAGGTATAAACCGATAGGGTGAACGTCACAGTTCTCTTACCCTTGCGTTCTATTAGCATGTACTGTGAAGGTTGCCTACTGTTCAGGTTTGCTTCCTGTTGCTGTGATAAACAACCTGACTTTCTTATTACAGGTGATAGTTGACCAGCAGAGACCATGAGGACATGGCTTACTGCCTTGCTCCCAGGCTCAAGTTCATAAATCTTCCTTATGCAGCCCAGGTCCACCTGCCCAGGGATGGCTGTGCTCACAGCGGGCTGGGCTCATGCTTGGCTAGCTCTTTTATATAGCCTAGGACCACCGGCCTAGGGAATGGTGCCGCCCACATTGGTACAGGCCTTCCTACATTGGTTAACAAACATGACAATCTGAGACAGACATGCCCACCGGCCAATATGATTCTGATAATCCTTTCATTGAACTGGCAGATGCGTCCAGGCTGCGTCAAGTGGAGTAAAAGTAACTGGGACAGTCTGGTATCTTTCTTAGTGATGGTCTAAGGCTGAGTAAATAAAAAGGAGTCCCAGTGGGGACCGTGAGGTGACTCTGTAAGTAAGAGTGTTTGCTGTCAAGACTGCCCAGTTTGATCTGCGGGAGCCACTTAATGGAAGAAGGTAATTGTCTCCTGCAAATTGTCCCTTGACTTCCACATGTGCCTCCCCCCACCACGTGGATGAATAAATAAACAAATAAATAAACACAATAAAAAATTTTAGTGGCTGGAAAGATACCTCAGTAGTTAAGAGAATGCACTGCTCTTTCAGGGGACCTGGGTTCGGTTCCTAAGAGCCGCATGGCAGTTTATAATGTAAAGTCCGTTCCAGGGCATCTGGGGCCCTTTTCCGGCCTTCTTGGATGCTAGGCACGCATGCACATGGTACACATACATACATATAGGTAAAACGCCCATACACATAAAAATTTTTAAATCTTAAAAAAATTTAAAGACAATCCCAGTGCCCCTTCTATCCTGGTATTTAACAAAGGCACCACTGATGAATTCCCTGGGAGCCAAGGCAGCCTTGGAATTGTGTCTAGAGGGCTCTGAGCTTTTTTTTTTTTTTTTTTTTTTAAGAGCTTCTGCTCATCCTTGTGACTCCTGCACCAGGCTTTGCAGTGGGATACCTGGATCAGAGCTCCATTTCCGAGATCCTCTCCCTTCCCAGTTCACACTGGGATGCTCCAAGCTCATGCCGAGTCCTTCTCGTGACACTGAGGCCAGGGGTTTACCAGAAAACTAATGAGGCTTACATTTCACCTCTTATTTAGACAGATTTTTTTTTTTCAAAACTGTCGATCCACCTTTTTTTTTTTTTTTATAATTTTGCATATTTTCTCAGAGAAATATCCCCATCCCTGGGAAGATGGCTCAGTTAGTAAAGGCTTGGCTTGCAAGCATGAAGACCTGAGTTCAACAGTTAGTACCCACGTAAAATATAAACAGGCATGGCGCACACACTTGCAATCCAGCACCGGATAAGTGACACAGGGGGATCCCTGGCCAAACAGCCAGACTGGAAAGGCCCACTTCAGTGAGAGACCCAGTCTTAAAAAAATAGAGAGCAATTGAGGAAAACACCTAATGTCAATACCTGGCCTCCCCCACAACACACATGTGCACATGTTCCATATACATATATACACACAAACATACTAACAAAAAATGCATGAGTATACTTGTATGTGCCTTTATTTTAAATGCATTTGTTTTTATTTTATAGGTACATATATATTTACATACTTCTAGATGACTTTGTACACGATAGTACTACACAGTGATGTGTACATCTTTGCAAATATAGGTTAGCTCTGAAGAATGTTGAAAAATTGTGGCTTCAGAGAAGAGACTAAGTTGCTGGGAGGCAAGTCCTTTCTTTGGTATACTTTTGTGATTGCAGTGTGTGTGTGTGTGTGTGTGTGTGTGTGTGTGTGTTTATATGTGTACATGTATAGTGAGTGTGTTTGAGGTGTATGTGTATACGTGTTGTGTGGGGTATGCTCCTGAATGCATGCATGTCTGTGTGTGGTATGTATAATTGTATGTATATGTTTAGGCATGTGTGTATGTGTGTATATAAGTAAGCATGTTTCTATGTGTGTATATAAGTATACATATGTACACATGTGTATATGGATTTATGTATGCATGTGTGTTATGTGAACCATGCAGGTTTTATTTATCTGAAAAATAATTAAAATGGAAGGCAATGCAGTGGGTTAGAGAGACTATCCAGAATTGGTAGGAAAAAGTGAACATTTGTTCATGACATGAGTGCGAGCAGATGGGGTGGGAACTTGTGCTGAACAATTCCCCAAATATAGATATAATGTGAATTTTTCTTTCAAAGGCAGAACCATGGACAGGAAATTGGAGAAAGTCGGATAAATGTGGCATGTTCAAAAATCTGCTTCCATCTTCGAATCTTAAAGGGTTTCTTTTTCAGGGTCAGTGTTTGCCTGTGTTGCCGAAGCTAATCTCAAATTTGTAATCCTCCTGTCTCAGCCTCCCAAGCCTGGGGATTAGAGATTTGCCACCATGCCTGTCTTTTTGTTTTTTTTTTTTCTAGGTAGGGTTTCTCTGTGTAGCTTTGGAGCCTGGCATTCATTCGTACCCCAGGCTGGCCTCTAACTCACAGAGATCTGCCTGCCTCTGCCTCCCAAGTGCTGGGAGAAAGTGTGTACCACCAACACCCAGCCACCATGCATGTCTTAAAAGTTGTCTTTATATTTTTTAATTGCATTTAATTATTTGTACGGCAGCAAGGCATATGCCAAGGCACTTACATTGAGGTCAGATTGTAGAAGTTGATTTTTTTCCTTCCATCCTGTGGGGCCTGAGGCTTGAACTCAGATTATCAGGCTTGGTGGCAAGTGCCTTTATCTTCTGAACCATCTCACTAGCCCAGTGGTTTCCTTTCCACAGAGTGAGGGCAATTTCAAAGTTAATTTCTTCCTTTCTTCTTAGTTTGAGTTTCTATTGCTGTGATGAGATCCCACAGCCACAGAAACTCTTATAAAGGAGAAACTTTTAATTGTGGTGGTTTACGTTTTCAGAGGTTTCGTCTATTGTTGGGACACAGAAGTGTGCAGGCAGACATTGTGCTGCAGAAGTAGCTCAGAGTTCTACATCTTGACACTCAGGCAACAGGAAGTGGTCTGAGACACTGGGTGGTTTCTGGAGCATGTGTGAGACCTCAAACCCTGCCTCCACAATGACACACTTCCTCCAATAAGACTACATCTACTCCAAGACCTCACCTCCTAATTGTGCCACTGTCTCAATATAACCCACACACCACTCATTACTACACAGACAGGCCAATATAGCCATGTTCTCCTTTATGGAATGTATATTATTATACAACTCTGTTGTGTAAATATGGCAAGAAATCTTTGAGATTCATTTCAAAGAGAAAATTTGGATTCAGAAAGGTCTGTGTTCAATTTTTTGTTCCAACAGCCATCTCTGGACCCCACATGAACCTTCTGCAGCTGGAAAGGAAAATCAGGAGAAGGTGGGGGGTGGGAGAGGACCAAAACCCTCTGGGCCCTTTGCTCTTCATCCTCTTAAAGGAATCGTCCTCCATGCTTAGCTGGGAATCTCTGCTTCTGCTTTCTTCAGCTACTGGATGAGGACTGGAGGATGATGACATTTAAAGTCTCATTATGAGGGAAGGGCATTTAGAGTAGCCTCTCCACTATTGCTTAGAGTCTTAGTTCAGGCCATCTTAGTGGGTTCCTGGAAATTTCCCTAGTTAAGCCCATAAGAGCTCCCTCTATCAAGGTATCTCTTCTTGCTCTCCTCTGTTCTTACCCCAACCCGTCCTTCCTGATCCCTCATGTTCTCCTCCTCCTTCCCCTTCTCCTCTCATCCTTCTCCTACCTCTCTCCCCCTCCTCCATGCTCCAAATTTACTCAGGAAATTGTGTCTTTTTCCCCTTCTTGAGGGTTCATGTATGTCTCTCTTAGTGGTCTCCTTTTTTCCTAGCTTCTCTGGGGTTGTGGGTTGTAGGCTGGTGATCCTTTGCTCTGTGTCTAATATCCACTTACAAGTGATTACATATCACGTTTGTCTTCCTGTGTCTGCGTTACCTCACTCCCTCACTCAGGATGATTTCTTTTAGTTCTGTTTGCCTGTGAATTTCAGGCTGTCATTGGTTTTTGGTTTTTGTTTTTTGTTTTTTTTTTTTTTTTTTAACCACTGAGTAGAACTCCATTGTGTAAATGTACCACATTTTCATTATCTATCTAGGTTGCTTCTAGGTTCTGGCTATTACAAATAATGCTTCTATGAACATAGTTGAACAGATGTCCTTGTGGTATGAATGTGCATCCTTTGGGTATATGCCTAACAGTGGAATTGCTAGGCCTTGAGGTAGACTGATTTCCATTTTCCTGACAAACCGCCATACTGATTTCCAAAGTGGCTGCACAAGTTTGCACTCCCACTAGCAGTGGAGGAGTGTTCCCCTTTCTCCACATCCTCTCCAGCATAAAGTGTCATTGGTGGGTTTGATTTTAGCTATTCTGACAGGTGTAAGATGATATCTCAGAGTTGTTTTGATTCACATTTCCCTAATGGCTAAGAATGTTGAGCAATTTCCAGTGTAGAGAGGGAGGGGTGATGAGCACAGGGGTCAACGCCATGCTGGGAAAACCCACAGAAACAGCTGACCTGAGCAAGTGGGAGCTCACAAACTCCAGACTGACAACTGGGGAATCAGCACAGGACTGAACCAGACACCCTGAATGTGATGTCAGTTGGGGATGCCTGGGCAATCTATGGGGCCACTGGCAGTGGAACCAGTATTTATCCGTAGTGTATGAATGGGCTTTTGGAGCCCATTCCCTATGGAGGGATACTCTATTAGCCTAGATATAGGGGCCAGGGCCTCAGTATTGACTCAGATGATGTGATAGACTTTGATGACTCCCCCATGAGAGGCCTCATGCTCCCTGAGAAATGAATGGGGGGGTGAGATGGGGAGATGGTGGGGGGAACAGGAAGATGAGAAGGAGAGGGAAAATGTGTTAAAAAATAAAGGGCTCTGCCTCCAAATATCTCACAGTGGGGACTGAATTTCAAATTTCTCTTGAGGGGTGATAAGCCCTATTCAAACCCTGACATATATTAATTATATCTTAATTTGAGAATTCTCAAGATGTGAAGATTGGTGATATAGAAGATTGTATATATATGTGTGATATATATATATATTGTATACATATGTACATAATATACATATATGTATACATATACATGAATACAGTAAGCCCATATCCTTCACACACTTCTTCCAAAAGAGCAAGGGGCAACGTTTGGGTGCAGAGGAGCATGCCTATAATCCCAGCACTCAGAGGCTGATGTAGGAAGATAGCCAAGAGTTCAAGGCCAGCATGGGCTATGTATTAAGGCTTTGTCTCCAAACAGAGGAGGGGTAGGAAGGAGAAGGGAGGAAGGAAGAGAAAGGAAGAAAGAAAGAAGGAAAGAAAGAAAATAGGAGGAGAGGAGGAAGGGGGCAGAGGGAAGCTAACTCTAGCTTCATCGTTGCAGAAACACAGTGACTACACAGTCTGTATCTCTCATGTGACAGAAAGCACAAGCCAGCTAGGTGCCAGGGCATGGTCCCGACACACCCAGTGAAACTCTTTTAGGGTTGTTTTCACAGCCCGGCTTATGTGTGGGCACGAGGCTGATGCTGCATAACTGGAGATCTGTGATCCTAAGGCAGCCTCGGATCCAGAAAAGCAATTCCAGTCTTAGCTGCTTTCCCATGGCGGTGTAACAACTTCATTTCTCTCCAAGGCGGAGAGGAAAATCAGGTCCAACGGGCCTCCTTAAAGACAGGTGTGGAACAGCATGACATCTGTATGCCAGATGATGACATTGTATAAACAGCTTGGGCTGGGGAGGTAAGATAGAACGAAGCAGAGCATGCACAAATCTGTGGCTTCCAGCCTCGGGAGTGGTGGCACTCACCTGGAATCCTTGAGTTTGGGAAATGGAGGCTGGAGGATCAGTCTGGGCTACCTGAGTTGCTGTCTGAACTGACTTAACTTGAAAAACTTATGTTCTATCTACATCCTGTTTAAAGAGTCGGGAGTTAATGGTGTCCCTGAGATTTGGAAAGCAGCAAACCTATAACCTCTCATTAATTCATTTCCCTCAGTGGCATTGCTGAATAGTCTGGTGATGACAATGATGATTGTGCATTTGTCTAGAGTATCTCAAATAACTCCACTTGTGGTGGAGTCAGGTGGGCTGGTCTGCTGAACTCTGGTCTGGGAAAAAAACCGTCTGGTAGAAAAGGCTGTGTAAAATAACCTAGGGCTGATGGTACACACATAGACTCAGCGCTAAGGAGTCAGAGTCAGGACAACTGCTCTGCTCAAGGCCAGCCTGATCTACATGTGTGATTGAAGGCTAACCAGTATTGCAGAGTGAGTGACCTTGCCTCAAAACAAAAGAGGCTGTTGTGAAACGCTCGAGCTGGCAGGGAAGGGATCTAGAATATAGCGTGGGGCCAGCCAGATGCCTCAGTGGGCAAAGGTGGTTCCAGCCAAGCCCGATCCTCAGAGCCGGTAAGTTAGAGAGAACTAATTTCTGCAGGTTGTCCTCTAACCTCCATATATAAGTGCAAGCAAGTAAATCAACCCTGCTGTAACAAATCCTGGCTGGAAAAATACATCGGTAGTGTGACCTTACATTGGTAACTGTGCTGGATATCAACGACATAAGCCACAATCATCTGAAAGGAACAAACCTCACTGGAAAAATGCGTTCATAAGAGCCAGCTGTAAACCAGGCAGTGGTGGTGCATGACGTTAATCTTAGCACTTGGGAGGCAGAGGTAGGTGGATCTCTGTGAGTTCAAGGCCAGCGTGGTCTAAAAGAGTTAGTTCCAGGACAAGCTCCAAAGCTACACAGAGAAACCCTATTAAAAAAAAAAAAAAAAAGCCAATTGTAAGGCATTTTCTTAATTAGTGATTGATGGTGAGGGCCCAGCCTATTGCCGGTGGTACTTCCCCTGGGCCAGCAGTCCTGGCTTCTGTAAGAAATCATGTTGAGAAAGCCATGGGGAACAAGCCAGCATGCAGCACCCCTCCATGGCCTCTGCATCAGCTCCTGCCTCCAGGATCCTGCCCTGTGTGAGTCCCTGTTCTGACTTACATTCACGATAAACAGCAATATGGAAGTATAAGCTGAATAGACCCTTTCTTTCCCAAATGCTTTGGTGTTCTCTCATTGCAATAGTAACCCTAAAACAGTAATGAACCTCTCAGGTCCCAGAAGCATCTGTGATGACTCATCTGTGGCAGCTGTCAACTTGACATACCTGAGAATAGGAAAACTCATTTGAGGAGTTGTTGCCATTGATTGGCTTTTGGAGTGTCTCTGTGGGCTTGTTCTTGACTGCTAATTGATGTAGGGGAGCCCAGCTCACCGTGGACATTACCTCTCCTAGGCAAGTGGACTTGGGACAGCTCAGTGTGAGTCAGTAAGCCTTGCTCCTGCACAGATTCTGCTTTAAGCTCCCGCACTAAATTTCTGTCTTGGCTTCCCTCACTGATGGATCATAACCTGTAAAACATCTACAGACAGACCCTTTCCTCTCCTGGTCGGTTTTGGGCAGTGTTTTATCCCAACAACAGAAAGCAAGCCAGGACACCATCTAATGCACCTAGATCCTGGTTAATGGTTAACACACCTGTATCTGTGGTGAAGTTATTTTCACTTAATAGGTCATTTTTGCCACATAACTTTATTTGAAAAGGAAAAAAGTATGAGAATCCAGGTATGTCTAGTCTGTGTGCTACATGCCTTGGATAGCTGTGACTGTGTCTCCACACAAAATCATAAACTTACTTCAGTTATTGTGTGTGTGTGTGTGGTATGTCTGTGTGGCATGTGTGTGGTGTGTGTATGTGTGTGTGTGTGTGGTATGTCTGTGGTGTGTGTGTGTGTGTGTGTGTGTGTGTGTGGTGTATGTATGTGTGTGGTGTATGTATGTGTGTGGTGTATGTATGTATGTGTGTGTGGCATGTGTGTGGTGTGTGTATGTGTGTGGTGTGTGTGTGTGGTGTCTGTATGTGTGTGTGGCATGTGTGTGGTGTGTGTATGTGTATGTGTGTATATGTGTGTGTGTGGTGTGTGTGTGTGTTTGTAACTGGATTGTCTAAAGTGTGAGCTTTGTAAATGACATCATTTAACAATCTCAAAAGGTTGGGCTTGCGTGATGCTACAAAAATGTCCCCTGTTGTTTTGTTCTGGCTTTGGGGAGCTGCACATGTCCTCCCAATGTCCATGCTCTTCAGTTCTTTGGTGATGTGCCAATCAATCTAAAAACCTAATTACTGTGGACGTGCTAATTGTTTATCGGATAGTTCCGCTTAGAGATGCTGACTTTGAAAGTGTGTTTCAGGCTGGGGGTATCTGGGTGTCCCCTCGGCAGCCTTCAGTTGGCTTGGTGTATGGCACCACCTTGATGCATTGATGGTTGGTGAGTTGCTGAGTCTGGTTTTCTCTTTATGTATTTTATAGTTTTACCTTGAGTATGATGTATGTGCTTGTTGAGTGTTTGTGTGTGTGTCAGGAGGAGGTGTGCGCAGTCAGAGGCCAGAGGAAGACTGAGAAGCTTTCTCTGTCACTGTTACCTTAGTTTGTTTCCTGTTGTGATACAATATCCTGACACAAGCAACTTAGGGAAGAAAGGCTTTATTTTAGCCCGCAGTTACAGGTGACAGTGCATCATTGCAGGGGAATCACAGCCGCAGGAGCTTGAGGCAGCTGGCCGTAGATATACATAATCCGGAAAAGAGAGCAGTAACTGCATAGATGCCTGCACTCAGTTGGTTTTCTCATGCTGTTCTCCATCCTCTGCCTAGGGAATCTGCCCACGGGTGTTGAGTCTTCCCACTAATCAGGACAGTCCCCCCACAGACATGCTCATAAGGCCAAACTATGAAATCATCAAATTTATGATGAAAAGTAATCATCATAACTATCCTCTTGAGGTGGGGTTTCCCACTGGAAATGGAGCCCATCTATCCTCCTGTTTTGACCCTCCACAACTCTGGGGCTGGGGTTACAGATGCCTGCTGTTTATACGGGCGCGTGGGATTTGAAATCGGGGCCTCGATGCAGCAAACATCCTTGCCCACTGCTTTCCTGGTCAATCAGAGTGGACAAGAGCTCATTAAAGCTTTATAGTCACAACACCAGGAATGGCCCTCCAGAACCAGGTTTTATCTGAAGAAGAAACATCTGTAAATATCTGTGTGCTGGAGCCTTCAGTGTGCCTTCCACTGGTGTTTAATATTGATTGCTTCTTTGTATGCCAACTATGGTCTTGTCATCTTTAGGAAGACTGCAGGAAAAGTCCTATGAATATTTATTGGTCTTACCACATAATATATTTACTATTTGGTTTGAAAGTTTAGAGTTTTGGGTTTCTTATATGAATTATGAATGAAAAAAAATCTTCTGTACTGCTCTCAGGCCAGATGTAGTTTATGCATTATTTAGAAGACCATCACAAAAGTCAGCACTGTTTGTCTTAGAAGAGTCTGACACAGCATGGGAATAACCTAGAATTAAACATGGAGCTGTAGGGTCTGGGGTGTGTTTTAGTGACAGAGCACTTGTTTAGCATGCATAAGGTCCTAAGTTCAATCCCCAATACAAGAACAAAGTACAACAAACAAACACAAAGAGAGTTATTGGGAGGGAGGCATTCATAAGTCATCAGAGCCCATGGATAAGTTCTGTTTCACAGAAAAAGGGAATTAAATTTTCTGATGGGATTAAGGTTTTCTAATGAGCCTACTTCAAAAAAGATGATGGCCTGGGAATGTCAAGAGGATTATGAGATCAAGGCCAGTCTTGGCTAAGAGTTTGAGACCAGCCTGGTCTACAAGAGAATCCATCTGAAAGAAGAAAGGAAGGAAGGAAGGAGGGAGGGAGGGAGGGAGAGAAAGAAGGAAGAATTAATACAGGAAGGAATGGAGATTAAGCAAGAAGGAAGAAAGGATAGAAGGGAGGGAAGGAGCAAAAGGAGGGATTAAAGATATAACAAAGAAGGGAGGGAGAGAGGGAGAGGGGAAAGGGGGAGTAAGTGGAGGAAGAAAAATATGTATGAAGATGTCTGTAATTGTCAGGGTGACCATTGAATGCTCGGGGACAAGGTAGTAGAGTAGCCTTCATTTCTGGACAGTCTAGTTGCTGCTTGGTGGCTTTGCCAGTACTTTGGAATGAATGACCTTACACGTTACCTAATACAGTCACATTAGGCGGCAATCACTATCCCAATTTATAGAAGAATGAACAAGTGTGTTTGTTGCTCAGTAACAGAGTGTGCACCTAGTCTGTGCAAATCCCCCAAGGCCCGGCAAATCCCCAGCACAGACTCGGTGAACACAGAGCGGCAAATGGTTCAGACGGTTCTCACAGCCCTAGAGGCTTTGTTGCTCCATCTGACCCATAGCCTATGGATTTTAGCCATGGGGCAGTGCTTCCTTCCATACGAAAACACAAAGGAAGGGATGTTAGTGTCCCGGGAAGGGATCCTGAGTGTCTGTTGGGAGAGCAGATGTCAGGAAAAGTCCTGTGACTGTCATACGATAACTTAGGCCTTTGCACAGGCTTTTCTTTCCATTAAAAGTTTTATTGTGTGTGTGTGTGTGTATGTGTGTGTGTGTGGTTTGGGTGTTCACATGTGACATAGTGTGTATGCGAAGGCCAGGGGACAAGCTGCCGGAAGTGGCTCTCTCCTTCCACCATGTGGGTCCCAGGGTCTGAATTAGGCCTGGCAGCAAGCACCTTTTCCAGCCCAGCCACCTTGCCAGCTGCTATTCCTTTTCATACAATGTGTTGTGATTGGTTTTGACTCATTCCCCTCTCATCCATTCCCATCTCTGCTGGTTCTCCTCCTCAATTCATTTCTTCCCACTTTCTTGTCTTTTCTGACGCCACAGCTGCTGGGGAGTAGTGGAGAACAGCAGACATGTCATAGCCAAAGACATCATTTCACGCAAGGCACTCCGCCTCGTCCCGCAGCTCCCGCAGTCTTCCTGGGTCCTCTTCCGCGATGTAGCATGACCACGGAGGGGGAGGATATAGATGTCCCGCTTATGGCTGTGATGCACCTTCTTGAGAATGTCGCCTGCATCTCCTACTCATACTTCCTCGGGTATGACTTCATCCACCATGGCCACCTTTCCCTTCGTGTGCTATGGAAGTTGTGGTCCCCAAGTCCATCAACAACAACTTTGTTGCATCTAACAGAATCCAACATACTGATGTTTAATAAGGATCAAGAGAAACAAATAGGTCGAATAGATGTTTATTCAGGGAGAAATAACTTACAACATAGACAGATGAACACCAGCAGGTCCCTGGTCCCAAGGATGCCTCCGGATGTACCCCTGTCCCCGTGCTGTAAGCTTGAGAGTTCTCAGAGCCCCCTCCTCAGCCTTAGTTCCCCCAGGTCACATCCGGCCCTGTCTCCACCCCAATGGGCGTGGTCTATGCCACAGGCGCAGAGGAGGTGACTATCTCACTACACCAACAGCTACTTCTAAGATCTTTACTTGCCGGCCTCCGAGGACACAGTCTGTTTCTCCCTCTGCCCTACGATTTCCGGAGCTATCTTTCACCTCACTTCTGTGACCCTCGCATGGGGGTTTCTCTCTCCCTGTATGTGGTGTGTGTGTGTATATAGGTGTGTGTGTGATCATGTGCACGTGTATGTGACCCTTTGTGTGCATGTGCCATCAGGTGCCGTTCTCTGTCACTGCCTGCCTTATAACCTTCACATAGGATCTCTCATGAAACCTGGAGCTAGGCGGTGCCAGCGAGTTCTAGCCCTCCAAGTGCTGGGGTCACCGGTGTGTGCAATCAAGCCCAGCTTTTTATATGGGTGTTGGGATTTGAACTTGGTTCTTTAGGCTTGCTCAGCAAGCACTCACACTTTCAAGCCCTCTTACTCATTGATCAGTCTTCTTAACCCAGTAGTTCTCACCCTGTGTTTTTTGACCACCACGTGGGACGCATATCAGAGACTTATTATTAATTACAAATGCCTAGCCAATACCTAGGCTTTTTTTTCTAACTAGCTCTTATAATTTAAATTAACCCATATTTCTTTTTTTTAATTCAATCAATTTAAAATTTATTTTACATACCAACCACAGTTTCCCCTCCCTCCCTCCCTCTTCGTTTCCCATTCCCTTCCCGAACCTCCCTTTTACCTCCCCCCATCCACTCCTACCTACCTCATCTCCATTCAGATGGGGTAAGGCCTCCCATGGGAATCAACAAAGCGTGACATAACAAGTTAAGGCAGGACCAAGTCTACCCACCACCATCAAGGCTGAACCAGGCATCCCAGAGCAGGGATAGGTTTCAAAGAGCCAGTTCTTTGCATCAGGGACAGGGCCTGGCCCCACTGTTAGGGGCCCCATGAAAGACCAAGCTACACAACTGTCACCCAGAAACGGATGGTCTAGGTCTGTCCTGTGCAGACTTCATAATTGTCTGTCCAGAGTCTGTGAGCTCCCACAAGCTCAGCTTGGCTATCTCTCTGTGTCTCTCTGTCATGATCTTGACCCCCACCCCCTTTGCTCCACCCTCTCTCTTCAACTGGACTCCCAGAGCTCGGCCCATTGGATCTCCGCATCTACTCCCATCAGGTTCTGGATGAAAGCTCTGTGATGACAATTAGGGCAGTCACTAATCTGATTACAGGGGAAGGGTTTGCAAATATCTCCATGGCTTCTGTTTGGATTTCCTGCCCCAACTTCCCTCGATGATGGATTGTAACGCAGAAATGTAAGTCAAATAAACCCTTCCCTCCTCGAAGCAGCTGGTGGTCAAGACATTTTATCACAGCAACGGAAAGGATGCTAGAACACTGAAGATGAGCTTGAATTCCAGATCTTCTTGTCTCCAGTTCCTTAGTCCTGTACTCACAAACAGGCAGCACAGCCCCAGATTTTACACCGTGCTGGGGATGAAGCCCAAGGCTTGGAGAATACTAGGCAAGCCCTCTACCCACTGAACTACATCTCTAGCATCCATTGCTGATGGGACTAAGAAAAATATATCATTCCATTTTAGGGTAAGAGAAGCAAGTGTTTAGATTTGTCTGGCTGTTGACTTTTCCTCAAATGCCTGAAATGGAAGAGTTCAAAGCACTTCTAGTGTATGAAGACCTCATGGTAAAGAAAGGTCCCCTTCAAAGTCAGCATGAACCCGCTGGTCAAAAAAAAAAAAAAAAGGCCAACACTGGGAGAAAATGTGGTACCAATAGCCCCTCATCCCACCTACTGCTGCAGGCATTAATCACAGCTCTGAAGAGTGTCCAAGAAGACATCACTGGATTGAGTATCAAACCAGTGATCTTTCCAGAGCCCTTTTCTTAACACAGCACAGCCACTCTATTCATCTTGCTGGGAATGATTTTTCCCCCCTCCTCAAAGCACTCAACTCATTTTCCAGCACTGACATGTAATCCAGAAATAATAGAGAGTGGTATAGTATAACTCATAACCCAAAAGGGAAAGTGCCAACACCCAGAAAGAAAAGCTTGGAATTAAGTATTCCTCAAAATAGTTCTCAGTAAAGCAGGCAACATGAAAAGGGCTATTCAGTTTTAGAGGACATGTCTTCTCTTTTTTATAACTTTGACTGCCCCGTGGGAAGAGTGGAGCATGAACACACCCCTCTGGCACAGTCCCTGTAATTATAGTCTAGCACTTTCGTCTGAAAGTTGCTTTTAGTTATACTTTCTGAAGAAAAAAAAATTCTATTTAGTAATGTTAAACGTTGAACTGATTGTGAGGTGTGTGTGTGTGTGTGTGTGTGTTGGCCAAAAGACATTGTTTGGTGTCCTTGATTTCCTGATACCTGACTTTTACTATTGTTTTATGCTAACTTATTTATTTTTATGTGTGAGTATGTGGGGGTGTACCTGCCATGGCACACTCATAAAAGTCAAAGGGCAGCTTGCAGGGGCCATCTCTTTCCTTCTCCAATGTGAGCCGCAAAGATCAAACTCATGGCAGCAAGAGTCTTAACTCACTGGGCCATCTTTCCAGCTTGGTCTGATTCTTGTGTTTACCCTAAAGATTGCCACGTTGGAAGTATGGCCATCGGCATGGTGGGGAGAGGCAGTGGGAGCTTCTGGAGGTAGGATGTCCTGGGAAATCCTCGGGTTGTTGGTGAAGCTGTCTTCAGAAGAGATTCGAGTCACTCTAGCTGGAGTCCTGAGCAATCACAGGACTGATTTTGAACAAGCATTCCTGACCTCTCACTGCTGGAAGTTGTGCTTTTCCACCTTGCAGAGTGATCTCTCTCAGGTTTGTGCCTCTACTGTGAGGCTGCCAGGGCCACGTTAGAAGCTGAGTCAATGGGATTGCCCGATGATGGACTTTCAGTCTACAAAACTGTGAATCAATGAACCTCTCTCTTTTCTTCGTATTTAGCATGTCTTGGGTGTTTTGTTGCAGGTCAACTAACTTATCCCTAAATCCTACTGGCTACAACAAATAAATGTCACTCAATTACATGTTCATTAAGGATCTGGTCAGTGCCACATGCTGTGCCTGTTCTGATACAGAGGGAGATTAGGCACGCTTGTGCTTAAGCAAACATCACACAAGTCTCTCTCTCTCTCTCTCTCTCTCTCTCTCTCTCTCTCTCTCTCTCTCTTGTGTGTGTGTGTGTGTGTGTGTGTGTGTGTGTGTGTGTGTGTCTGTGTTTTAAGAACCAGATACTGAAAGGCAGGGAATATACCATGCCTAGGATGTGTAACATGAGCCACTGAACTTTGTGTAGATTTCAGTATAAAGGTGTATGGAATTGGCTTGAAGTTCATGGTGAAGAGAGCTGCTGAGAAAATGGGATTCCACTAAGGCCGAGCAATTGGAAGATGAGAAGCATTACTAGTGACATTTTAGCAAAACTACCAGCTGACCTTGTGACTGTCATGTTGGATTAATGGGATGAGCAACAAGCATGTGTTTGGCTTCCAGTGTTATAAAATGTCCTTGGCCTCTGCCCAGTATAAAACAGGAACACAGACACACACACACTCACACACACACACACACACACACACACACTCAAACACACACACATACACACAGACACACACATTCATACACATACACACACAGACACACATACTCATATACACACACACACAGAGACATACACACAGACAGACACACACACACACTCGCACACACACCCACTCAACACACACACACATACACACAGACACACACATTCATACACATACACACACAGACAGACACACACACACAGACACACACTCATACACACACACACAGAGACATACATACACACAGACAGACACACACACTCATACACACACTCATACACACACAGACACACACACTCATACACAGACACACACACTCATACACACACTCATACACACACAGACACACACACACTCATACACAGACACACACACTCATACACACAGACACACACACTCACACACACACATATACACAGACACACACATTCATACACATTCACACACACAGACAGACACACACACACAGACACACACACACACAGATATACACTGATACACACACAAGCCCATCCATACTTGTAGAAAGAAAGCCAGGACAACTGACAGACAAGGCAGGCAAGCAGGAAGGGAAGAAGGAAGGAAGGAAGGAAGGAAGGAAGGAAGGAAGGAAGGAAGGAAGGAAGACATCTCTTTTTATAAATGTATAAAATATATTTTGGTCAAATGCTTTTTTCATGTGTAACACCTAAGAGCCACTAGCTCTTCATGAGGGGAGGAAGAGTAGGGTGTCATTTCTTCAACTGCAGCTGTGTTATTTTCATGAATCTTGGAGAGAAAGTGTTTGTAATTATTTATTTTTGGCGAAGGCTCTGTTAACAGCTGACCCTGAGTCATCACTTGAAGAGGTTCCCGGGAAGGAATGACCAGGGTAGGCTGCACCAGAGACTTACTGTTGAAAATTACTGAATTTCTGTAAAGTTTTTCACTACTACTTGTTCATCATCACATCTCCCCCACTTCCTGTGTGTGTGTGTGTGTGTGTGTGTGTGTGTGTGTGTATCTCAGTTAAGGTTTTTATGGCTGTGAAGAGACACCATGACCACAGCAACTCTTACAAAGGAAAACATTTAATTGAGGTGGCTGACTTACAGTTTCAGAGGTTTAATCCATTATCATTGTGACAGAGGAGCATGGCAGTCTGCTTGCAAGCAGACATGGTGCTGGGGTAGCTGAGAGTCCTACCTACATTTTGCAGGCCACAGGAAGTTGACTGAGACACTGGGTGGTAACTTGAGCATATAGAAACCTCAAAGCCTGCCCCCACAATGACACACTTCCTCCAAGTCCATACCCACTCCAACAAAGCCACGCCTCCTAATAGTGCCGCTCCCTATGAGATTAGGGGGCCAGTTCCATTCAAACTACCACAGGGGCCATTTTCTTTCAAACCTCCAGTGTGTGTGTGTGTGTGTGTGTGTATGTGTGTGTGTGTGTGTGTGTGTGTGTGTGTGTGTTCCTGTGTGAAGGCCAGAGGACAATCTCAAATGATAGTGTCCTTTATCAGATGCCTCTACTTTCTTTCTTTTTTCTCCTTCCTCCCTTCCTCCCTCCCTTCCTTCCTTCCTCCCTCCCTTCCTTCCTTCCTCCCTTCCTTCCTCCCTTCCTGTTTTATTTTTTTAAGACAGTGTTTCTCCCTGGCCTGGGGCTTATCAAGGAGGCTGACTGGCCAGGGAGCTCCAGGATCTGCCTGTCCCACATTCCCAGCAATGAGATTACAAGTATACACTACTAACATGTCTGACTATTTTTTTTTTTTAAGACAAAATCTCCTTGGTACATAGTCCTAGCTGGCTGGAACTCACAATGCTTTGTCTGCCTCTGCCTCCCAAATGCTGTGACCTAAGGTATACAGCACCATGCCCTGCTCAAGGGCAAAGTATTTGGCTTATTTTTAGATAATCATTTTTTTCCTGAAGTGCTTCAAACTCAAAGTATGCATAGCCATCCTTTCATAAACATTTACCAATGTTTAAGAAAATGCTGGATGCTTCTATTACAAAAGGAAGCATCCAATATTTTATTAAATATTGGTAGATGGCTATGAATGGATGTTATTTCCTTTTCTCTTGTTTTTTTTTTTTTTGTTTTTGAGATGGGGTCTTTCTACATAGGATGTAGTTAGGACTGGGTCGAATACAGGAGGCCCCAGGTTGATTCCAGCAGGACAGACAAATTTGCATTTGACTATAAATTACAGATTTTTACCAAATCATTTTTCTGTTTTGTTTTGTTTACTGAGAAACAAACATGGTTTCTCTGTGTAGAAGCCTGTCTGTTGACGTGCATTGGTGGAGCATACCTTTAATCCTAGCACTTGGGAGGCAGAGGCAATCAGATCTCTGTGAGTTCGAGGTCAGCCTGGTCTACAAGAGCTAGTCTGTCCAGGACAGACTCCAAAGCCACAGAGAAACCCTGTCTCAAAAATCAAACAAACAAAACAACAACAACAAAGAAACCTGTCTGTCCTCCAACTCAGAGACCTGCCTGCCTCTGCCTCCATTTTTTTTTTTTTTTTTTGAGAGAGAGAACCATGATGGAACCCCTAGAAACTCTTTGAGTTTGAAAACTTCCCTCTTTAATCAATGCTTGTTGTTAGTACTTTCAATTTCAGGTCAGAGAGCTGGGGATGGATCTCGGTAGAGTGCTGACTCGTAAGTGTGTGTGTGTGTGTGTGTGTGTGTGTGTGTGTGTGCGTGTGTATGCACAGATATAGCATGCATGAAGGCCTAGGTTCTACTCAAAGAACCATATAAACTAGGCTCAGGGTCCTCAGGAGGCGAACGTGGGAGGATTGGAAGTTCAAGGTCACCCTTAATCATACAGCAGCCTTTCCTGTATCAGGTAGTTTCTCAAACAAACCAGCCAAAAAGCAAAACAAAGACCTAGACTTATCTGAAACTTTAGTCTGTTGTGATAATCCCTTTGAAATTGTGCACAGACTTAGTTGTAATGATTTATATTGGGATTTTAAAATGAAAAAGGTATTTGTCCCAAAAATATGTCTATGATGTTGATTTTTTGAGATGTATGTACTTTTATTTTATGCATATGGGTGTTTTGCCTGAATGTATGTCTGTGTGTCATGTACATGCAGTGCCCTTGGAGGCCAGAAGACAAGTTTGGATCCCTTTGGAATTGGAGTTACAGTTGTTAGGCGCCTTGTGCATGCTGGGAATCGTGCTTGGGTCTTCTGACAGAGCACCGGATGCTCCTAACCACTGAGCTATCTCTCCAGCATCAGAGGTGCTGACCTAAATCTGACAGTCGTTTATTTATGATAGAGGAACATACTTGATATGACAGATGCTTTTCTAAGTGTAGCCTGCAGAGATGGAATCGAAGAAGGAAGGCCAAATCCTGATGTGCATGAGGTCAAGGTTTAGCTGAGAGATGGAGTGGGGTGGGGAGGGACAGACACAGAAAAAGAGTGAGAGAGAGAGACCGAGAGACAGAGAAGCAGAGACAAACAAGGGGTTCTTGAACGGAAAGATCTGAGATGGGGAAGAAGTGAGGAGAGGGACGGGTCTAGAAACTCTCATCCCCATGGGGACAAGTGTCCCAGCATTCTTCCTGCTCCTTGACGACAAGGCAGCAGAGGTGCCTAAAGGTCCTCCACACAGCAGATGGAATCTAGGCATGAAAGCCTGGGGGTGGGAATGGGAGTGGGCAGACAGGATGACCAGAGGGGAACTGAAGACCAGAGAGGAGACACCTGGATGGTCCTCTGCACAGCGGATCGATATCTAGGCATGAAGACTCGGGGCTAGGAATGTGAGCAGGAAATCAGGAAGGCCAGAGGGGAGCGGAGGAGCCCAGTCCCTCAAGCCTGGCGTGTGGAGAGCAGCCGACCTCGTGAGACCAGGCAAACCAGGTGTTTCTCATTACCCCGTCCCTGAATTGTGTTTTTCCTATTTGCTCGTGTGTATATGCATACTGTAGAGATCAGAGGGCGACTTGCAGGAATGGGTTCTCTCCTTGTGGATTCCAGGGATTGAACTCAGGTCATTAGGCTCAGTGGCAAATGCCTTTACACTCTTAGTCATCTCCCCGGACACAGATAAGTTCTTACAACCGCCTAAGAAAGACACCACACAGGCTTTTACCAGTACTCACCAAAGCTGTGGGCACTCACTATACATGTAGACGAAAGGCATGCCCTATTAGGTAGTGGCAAATGCTAGCAAGTGAGAAAATAAGGCAAGGGATCGGGGGGAGGAAATGAGAGTTTGGGTGTGACAGGAACTGTGGCCAAGGGCGCGCAAACGTTGACCGGCTGGAAAGGTTCAGTCAAGGAATTGAGCTCTGGAAGTTACTGGAAGAAAAGCTGGCCTTGCAGCACCCCTAGCGACAGCCTGTGGTGCATGCAGCCTGTGCGGTGTGTGGGAAGGAGGCTCACCTGGAGTGGAGACAGCAAAGGACAGGCTGGAGGCCATGTGGCAGCAGAGAGCTCACGAGGCCTCGGGCCCTGCGTGAGTATTTTGAACAGATTAATGGCACCGCCAGACTAGAGCTGCCCACTTCACACCAGACTGTGAAGAGGTGGGGGGAGGGATGGGTACTCTGATTACCACAGAGAGGCTGTTGGCTTGGGCTCGGGAGCAAGCACTGAGAGAAAGGAGAGAGAGCAAGAGATACCTCCGAGGTACATTTCAAATTCTATTAATTGTTACATTCGTTTACTGATTTGATTGTGATGTGTGCATTTGGGTGTGTATGTGTGGTCCAAGCCATGGTGTACCTGTGAAGGCCGGAGTCTAGGAATGGGCTCTCTCTTTCCACCATGTGGCTCTTAGAGATTGACCTTAATCTGCCAGACTTGATAGAGTCTTTTCCTGCTAAGCCATCCCGCTGACCTCGGGACACATTTTTAATATGTGTCTATTCTCCTTCCACTCATTCTAAACACACCATTCCCCCCCCCTTCATGTTCTGAACTACACTTGTTCATTTTTTTCCTGTTGTTTTGTTCTGAGACAGGAACTTACATAAGGCAGGAAGGCTTTGAACCTTCGAACTTACTACACAGCAGAAGATGGCCTTGAACCCTTTAGCCTCAGTTCCACAGAGCTGGGATTGAAGTTGTGCCCCGTCACCCACACGCAGCTTCATTTTGAAACACCTCTGATTCAGCGTGCATCGTAAACGTGGTGGTTATTTGTGGTTGTTGTCAACCCTACAAATTGGTGGCCACAACCAACAATCAATCCAGTGAAGAGACAGCCACAGAACAGGAGAGAAAACTTTGCTAACTCTTCATTGGCCAACAGATTAATATCTAGAATTTGCAAATAATTCATGGAATAAATAAGAAAGTGGACAATAAATACACCAAAGAAATGGGCAGTTCTCAAAGGTGAAGTATAAATGGCTGATGAACACATTAAAAAAATGTTCAACCTCTCTAGCCCTTAGGGAAAGTCAAATCAAACCATCAAGATCCCATCTCATCCCGGTCAGAAAATAACCAATGGTGCTGAGGATGTGGGCAAAAGGGACCCCTATACACTGCTGATGTGGGTATAAACTAGTTCAGCCACCATGGAAGCCAGTATGGAGGTTTCTAAAACCATAATAATAGGTTTTTCCATGTGACCAAGCTGAACCATTTCTGAATATTGATCCCAAAGACTCCAAGTCCACACATCACAGAAATGCTTGCATGTTAGTGTTTATTGTAGTCCTAGTCACAACAGCTAAGTGAAGGTACCAGGCTAGGTGTCCAACAGAAGAGGAATAAACAAGGAAAGTGTGATTTTCATCTATGAAGAAGAACGAAGTCATGTCATTTGGAAAATGGAAGCAATCGGTGATAGTCATATAAATGAATGAAATCAGACTCAAAAAGAGCACAGATTTTCTCTATTTGTGGTTACTAGATTTTATAAAGATGTGCACGTCTATGTACATAAGATATAAGCAAAACTGTCTAGGGTAACAAGGAGGACGAAAAGGAAGGGTGTGGAAGGGAGAGTATGGGGTAGGGAGAAGAATACGCTTATAGTGAATTATATACTTGAATGAAATTGTTCATATGAAACTTAGTACTCTGTATAGTGAACAACACCATTGAAAAAAATGCTACATTTTTTAAGTAAAAGCTTTCACGTTGGGCACAATCCATTTTAGTTGGGGATCTCACTTACTTTTATATCCTTTGAAAGTAATAGACTTGGCACTGAAGGCTGTGCAACATTTGTAAGAATTGGATTTTGTTAAATTATATCTGACTAGCTAGCTACAGTTCCTTCTCCTGCCCAATGTAAATAATTGTAGACCTTATCTTACAAAGATCTTTTGGGCACTAGGAAGATTACATTTATTAAAAAAGTCATGCAAGCAAGGATAATGTTTATTGCGTGAGTGGGCAATAAACGTCTGCTGTTTTGAAACCGTGTCTAGCAGTGTAAACGCTGCTATGACTGCATTGTGTGTGAGCGTGCATGTGTGAGCATGTGCGTGTTGGTATGTGGAGATCAGAGATCTGTGTCAGGTGTCTTTCCCAGCTACTCGCCACCTTACTTTTTTTGAGACACGGTCTCTCACCACGGTGACTAATCTTGGTTGCCAATCGAACTGGATTTGGAATCAACAATAACAGAATGCACACAGCTTCATTTCCTTGATCAGCTATGTGAATTGGGAAGATGCAGCCTGACAGTACACTGTAGCTTCTGACGGCAGTGAGAAGGACAGGGGAGAGGAAAGCTTCCTTCTGCCCGTCCGCCCTCATTCCTCCTGGCAACGTCACCTTTCCCATTGCTGCAGCATTTCGTCACTAACAGGGAACCCACTTTTCTGGGGCTCCAACACGGGCTGAGGACCAGCAGCTCCCCAAGAATCCTCCAAGTCTTCAGTATCAGATCGGGGCTGCTGAGACATCCCGTCTCAGAGGATGAGCAACTATCAGAGACTCTTCAGTGCGAGGAAGTCATTGTTGGGCTACTTAGACCTCAGCCTGTAAGCCAATCCAATAAATCCCCCTTTAATGTATGCACAATACATCATACATCAATACATTACATATTACCATATACACAGTCATACATCAATGCATTACATATGAACATGCTATATATTAATATATATTCAATCAGTTCTGTTCCTGTAGAGAATACTGACTAAAACAGCCATTGGACTTTAGCATTGCCAACTCAGCAAGACCGGTTGGCCAGCAAGCTCCAGGAATCCTTCTGTCTTTGGCCCTCAGAGCTGGGATTACAGAAGAATGCCGCCATGCCTGGCTTTTATGTGGATTTTTAGGATCAAACAAATGTTGTTTTCATAATTATGTGCCCAGCACTTTACTGCTTAAGCCCCCTCCTCAGTCCCTTACTATTAAATTATTATTATAAAAAATACGTTTTGATCTCACCTGAAGAAGACATCTGTCTTCAAGCCTTAAAGTGGGATCAGTCTCTTCATAAAAACTTCTAGTGTGTTCAATGAGAAAGAAGGCAGGAGTGAAAAGAGGAGGTAACCTCATTTCATTGTTTTTTTCCTCTGAGTAACAAAGTACTGAGATATCTGTGGTTGTCTGAAGATTCTAAACATAGGAGTCTTCTGACCCAAAAGCTCTCCTCAAATTATAGTTTCTGAAAAAAAAAGTACTGCCAGATTATTAACTCTTGGTGTCAACTGAGGTAGTGCCTGCATCTTTTAGCGGTGTGCAGCGTGTGATCGTATTGATCTGTCTGATGTCATGCTGATCCCATGTCAGTCTGTGACTGTGATCTTCTTAGTTCACTATCCGTTTTCTCTACTAAAGACTGGAGACTCCCAAACACACACTCAGTACCAGCTCCCCTCTAGCTTCCAACGTGTACATCTAAATCCTACAGCGTCTCCAAATGAAATAGTCAACAACAAATACCTAACCATGTATTACAGAGTTTCATCTTTCAGGGAAATCAATATGTCTAGGATCCCTCTGCTAGTCACTTTGCCTGACATTCTCCCTCCTTTGCTTTTACTTTCTGTTTGTTCCCATAAACCAGCCTCCAGCAGATGAGGTCCGTTAAGGATTTATCAGCCAGCAACTTTCCTCCATAGCAATTATTAGACTGAGAGTCAATCGGTCAGATGTGTGATTTTCTGTTTAATGTTATTCCTGCTCCTTTGATGTGCCAGAGATTAATTGTGCTATTTGTAACACCCTCAGGTTCCAAGTGAGTGCTTTGTATATACTGGAGCTTAGTAACTAATTTTTAAGCAAGAAAAACCAAAGAAATATATATTCTAAGTCATTGAAAAATTATATAATTTTACTTATTTATATGTATGACTGTGGAGACCAGCAGAGGGAGTCAGATCCCTTGGATCTAAAAGTACAGGTGTTGCAAGCCACGAAACATGGATTCTGGGAATGGAACTCAGGTCCTCTTTAAGAGCAATAAGCATGTGTAATCCTTGTAACCACTGAGCCTCTCTCCACCTCCAATATGCATAATTTTAAAAGGATTTCTATTTAGTATGTGTGTGTGCGCACACACACAGACACAGACACACACACACACACACACACACACACACACACACACACACACACACAGACTAGAAGATGGCTTCAGTGTCCTCTGTCACTTTTGGCATCCTCTTCTGAAACCAGCTCTTGTCAGTAAGCCCCAACATCCTTCTGTCTCTGCCTCCCATGGATCTAGAGTTACAGGTATTGGCATAGGTGCTTGGAATGTTGTGAATGCTGGCAACCAAACCCTGACCCTCATGACTTTGCAGAAACTACTCTTAACTGCTGAGCCATCTCTCCAGCCCCATTGTATCGTCTTTAACTATCCCATACCATCATCACATGGATGAAACATGTTAGTGTTTTTATGTCTTATCTTTATATAACTAGATGGTTTCATGTTTTATTATTGTAAGAGAATTCTACAATGAACATACTTGTGGTTTCTCTCTCAGAAATGTGATTACCTTGTAGTATCCAGGAAACAGAGACAGCGGGAGATCAAGGGGCTGAGAACACGTTAGAGATCACAAGGGTGTATACTCAAGGGGCTGAGAACACATTATAGATCACAGGGGTGTATACTCAAGGGGCTGAGAACACGTTAGAG
Source organism: Cricetiscus sungorus (assembly GCA_030556225.1). Classification (NCBI taxonomy): domain Eukaryota; kingdom Metazoa; phylum Chordata; class Mammalia; order Rodentia; family Cricetidae; genus Cricetiscus; species Cricetiscus sungorus. The sequence continues at coordinate 14,309,303 of JANBXA010000367.1, read as the reverse complement.
ATCACAAGGGTATATACTCAAGGTCACAGTTCTTCCTGCTAGGTCTCACCTGCTGTTCCTATCATTTCTCACTAGCTGTCTTAGTTAGGGTTTCTATTGCTGTGAAGAGACACCATGTATAAAGGAAAACATTTAAATTGGGGTGGCTTACAGTTCAGAGGGTCAGTCCATTATCATGATGGCAGGAAGTGCAGGCAGACATGGTGCTGGAGAAGGAGCTGAGAGCTCTACATCGTGATCCTCGGGCAATGAGAAGTGAGCTGTCTCACTGGGTACACCCTGAGCAAAGGAGGCCTCAAAGCCCATCCCCACAGCGACACACTTCCTCCTACAAGGCCACATCTACTCCAACAAAGCTGCCCTAACAGTGCCACTTCCTTTGGGGGCCATTTTCTTTCAAACCATCAAATATAAACCCTTCAGAAGACTCATCCACTGATGACATCAGAACTTTCACAATTCGTGTCCAACCGAAACCCATCAGCAGGCAACCAACCAAACCTTTATCACACGGTTTTTTTGGGGTACATTTAGATCCAAACTGGCCCAGCATGGTGGTAGATGTCTTTAATCTCAGATCTTGGGCCAAACCATAATATAAAATGTTATTCTAAATATTAAATGTCCCCCATAACCCATAAGCTCACGTGTTTTAGTACTTTGTCTCCAGTTAGGGGCACTGGCAAGCGTGTGGAATATTTATGAGGTAGAGAACCTTGGGAGGATGCAGGAGTTAAGCCCTCAGGGTTTTGTTTTGTATTACTTTTTTTTTTTTTTTTTTTTTTTTTTTTGAGACAAGGCCTTACTGTGTATCCCTGTCTAACCTGGAACTCACTGTGTATACCAGGCTGGCTCTGAACGCATTGAGCTCTACCTGCCTCTGCCCCTTGAGTGCTGGGATAACAGGTGTGCTATCCCACACCCTGTTGCCTTTAGGTTTCATAGCTCACCACCACTTCCTATTCAGTCTCTGCTTCCTGACTGTGGGTAGGATGTGGCCAGCCATAGCCCACTCCTTCCAGTATAATGAGCTGCACACCGTTTTAAGCAGTGAGCACCCCCAAAACTCTTCCTCCTTTAAATTCCTTCTTGTCAGGTACACAGAAAAGGAACTAATACATAAGGCTTTGAATTAAGTGTGCCTTTCTCAGAGTTAGCCACCAGGAACTGCCCTCTGCCTTTAAACATGGACATTCATTCCTTCAAAGGCAATGCTACTCCTTTATCTCGAAGTGATTGGCTTTTGACCTTCAGAATGAACAGAAGTGGGGGCATCACATAAAACATGGATGCTCCAAACTGACTTAGTGGAGTCCATTCTCTATGGAGAGATACCTTGCCCAGCCTAGACATAGGGGTGGGGGTGCGGTGGAGAGGTGCCTTGGTCCTGCCTCAAAGAGATGATGAGACAGACTTAGGCTTGCCAAGGGAGGCCTTACCCTCTTCAGTGGAGCAGATGGGGGGGTATGGCATGAGAGGAGGCAGGGGAACTGGGATTGGAATGTAAAAAATAAATTTAAAACAACACAGGATGCTCAGTTGCGCTATGGTGTGTGTGTGTGTGTGTGTGTGTGTGTGTGTGTGTGTGTGTGTGTGTGTGATGTGATTTTTGTGCTAGTTCCTGCTCTGAACACTTTGGGGAAGTCTTGAGTTACAGAGATGAAAGGATTCTCTTTTGTGATCCATAACAATTCCTTTCACTCAAAACTGAATTTATGTTGGTGCTATAACTCTTGTAAAGTCCCCAAGGATGGAATCAGCTGTCAAGAAAAACAAGCCCGTGATTAAAAAGTGGGACTTTGGTCCCACCCCTGACCTCCAGGGAGAGAAGAGAAGCTAGAAAAGAAATTCATTTGTGCCAATAGTCAATGATTTGTTCAGTCTGCCTCAACCTTTAACAGAACTTTTTGCAAACTCTCAGAGAGGCTAGGAACATAACTCAGTTGACAGCGGGCTTGCATAACATGTACAAAGCCCTGAGTTCAGTCATCAGTGCTGCATGCAGAGAGTGTGGAGGTACACATCTATAATCCCAGCTCTGAGGCAGGGGAGACAGAAGGATCAGAAGTTCAGTGTCATCCTCAAGCTACCTAGGGTCAGGAAACCCGGTCTCAAACCAGTATCAAAACTGAAGCCAGAAAAGAGGAAGGAAGGCAGAAAGGGAGAGAGGGAGAGAGGATAACACAGAGCTGGGCCGGGTTCTTGCTCGGGAATGCACACAGGTTCTTAGAAACTGGTGATGCTGGAGTGATCAGGGACGCCCATGCTCCCACCCTTATACCTTGCTCTGCAAATCTTGCCCTCTCAAACTTCACTTGACACCAGATGCAGTGGTCCAGGCACTTCCACACCAACCATTTATCAAGAAGATGCCCCACAGACTTGCTTACAGGTCAATCTGATGGGGATGTTTTCGTTATCCAGTTTCCCTCTTCCCAGATGACTCTAGCTTGTAACAAATTGGAAAACAAACAAACAAAAAAACCTAACCAGCACAGAGAACAACAAAAGTAGGGGACAAAGTTCTACTAAAATCAAAAGATATTTAGGGTCTGGGGAGCTGGCTGGCTCTGTCAGGAAGTGCTTGCCATGCAAACAAGAGGACTTGGGTTCAGATCCCCAGCACTGGTAAAAAAAAAAAAAAAAAAAAAAAAAACCTGACACACTAGTGTGCACCACCTACAATCCCAGAGCAGGCAAGACAGAGACAAGTGGAGCCGTGGTGCTTGCTTGCTGCTGGCCTGTCAGCCGCATTGGTTTCCGATGATGATGATGGTGATGATGATGATGATGATGATGATGATGATGATGATGATGATGATAATGATGGCGACGACAACCACAATAACAGTGATGACAATGGTTGGGATGATTTTACGGCTGGGAATGTGGTTCAGTTGGTAGAGTGTCTGTCCTGCATGAGATGCCCTAGTTTTGATCCCCAGTACCACATAAGTTGAGTACAAGCTTGTAATCCAAGCACTGGGGAGGTAGAGACAGTACAATCATGAGTTCAAGGTCATCTTTGGTGACAGAGAGTTCAGGACCAGCCTGGGCTCCATGAGTCCCTGTCATACAATTTTTTTTTCTTTTGAAAATATTTACTGGAGAGATGGCTCAGCATGTTAGTTGTAGAGGACCTGAGTTCAGTTCCCAGCACCTGTGTTGAACAAATCACACCTGCCACTAACTCCAGCTCCAGGGGCGAGGTCTGTACACCTGCGCTACAGTCTGTTCCACTAATTGGGCAAAGGCCTAGAGATTTAAATAAAAGACAAGACAGCAGGGCTATTTGTGCAGCTGGAATGCTGAATGCCAAATGCCTTTGAGAAAGGAGTGGGCTTATGTACTGACTCACAGCACAGTGGAAAACAATCAAGGGTCAAGCGTGCAAGTTCTCGGGTTCAGTTCCTCCCCAGCAGATGTGTGTTAGCAAACCAAGCAGAGTACCAGTAACAGCTCTGGTGCAAGATGTTCCAGCCAACAGCTCAGGCTTGCTCAAGGTGCCATGCAGGGCCCTACACAGGTCCAATGACTTCTTCTGGCTTCGTGTACAGATACACTATGTCCTTCCCCCTCACACACATAATTAAAAATCAAATTCTCCTAAAAGAGAATGAAATATAAACCCCATACATTGCTCATGTGAACAAGTACAGCAGTTTTTTTTGTGGCGATTTGATAGCAAAAGCATCTTCCCTCAAAATTCCACATCTCTGGGTTTTATCTTTAAAACAGTTGTTCACATAAGCTGTGCTGGATTTACAAACACATATGAAAGCAGTAGAAACAATTTAAATGCTCATTATAAAACTGTACTACCCATGGTGTGCGTGCGTGCGTGCGTGCTTGTGTGTGTGTGTGTGTGTCTTATGTGCTGAACTGAACATCTATCTCCTGGAAAAACAGCATTTGCTTTTAACCACCGAACTGCCTCATCATCTTCCCTCTCATGTTTCAAAGCCCAGGTTTATAACAGCAGCCAATATCTAGGTGGTAAATCAATATCTAGGGTGTAAATGCTCCCACCAGAGTTGACTTCAAGCTGTGTGGAAATATCCCTTGACCGCAGAATTGGGAGGAGACAGGAATAGTTGGCTCCACTCTCTCATTGCCTTCAGACCATCTTTTGCTCTCTTAGAACCCAGCCAATTGAAGCAGTCTTAGGCATGATGAGAGGCCAAAAGGAAACAAAAGACTGTGAGATGGAAAGAAGAAGTCCATGTCCATCCACCCACAGCTAGACCCCAGCAGGGCACATCTGTGAGAGAGTCCAGTCAACACCAACTCACAAGAACAGGAGAAATCCCAAACTACTGTGGATGACATCCACTACATTTTGAGTGATAATTAATCAGCAATAGGTGACTGCACATACATTGCCAGGCCATTGTTTAAAAGTTCTGTCTGACTCCCGTTGGCAATTCTGAGTAGCAACTGAGCCAGGTGAGCATAGGAAGCAGCTTTATACTCTGGGACACACATTTGATTAGAGTTAGGCAGCACAGTGCCCTTGGCATTCTAGTTCGTTTATGTATCATGCACCTACACACCCCTCTCCAAACAATGCAGCTAGCCATCTCAGAACCCCTGACTCACTCCCACCTCTGCATGGCTGCACACGATCCCATCTTTGAACAATGGCGTAAGTTTCCCCTCACCTGGAAACAATCAAGTCTAGCTAAGGAGCTGGGGATGGTACTCCATCGGTAGGGTGCTTGCTCAGCCTGCATTCAGCCCTGGGACCATCCCTGCCACTGCGTAAATGGAGCATAGTGGTGCATGCCTGCCACCCCAGCATTTGAGAGGAGGGGGCAGGAAAATCAGCATTTCTAGGTCATCTCAGCTACCTAGTGACTTTGACCCAGTCTCACAAACAAACGAGCCTAAGCTTCTCTAAGACCACATTTCAACAGGAGCCCTGGGAACTGCTGTAACGATGTGAATGCGTGTTCTGAGTGAGACTGTTGCTTACAATATCTTTACTCTTCTAAAGGAATAACTTGATAGAATTATTAGAATAAATTTGTCAAAACTGCCACCAGTTATACATGTATGCCCTGTTTATAACGTTTGCTAGTGTGTGTGTGTGTGTGTGTGTGTGTGTGTGTGTGTAGAGAGAGAGAGAGAGAGAGAGAGAGAGAGAGAGAGAGAGAGAGAGAGAGAGAGAGAGAGAGAGAGAGAGAGAGTACACACGCATGCCACAAAAGCATATGGTAGTTCTGACCCAAAGAGTCATCATCTTTGTGAAATTATTTTTCTCTTCCTGCCTTCACACAAGTTTTGGGGGTCGAACTGTGGTCACTTCCCTGGCTGTTAAGTCCAGCTCCGAAAACAGAAGTAGGGATAACCAGATATGTAAGCTATCACCATTACCAATAACCTGACCCCCCAAACTCAGCACCACTTCCGGGCTCCTGAGAGTGGAATTGTAGCTGTAAACGCTTACTGCTCTAGGTGACCTTTGGACAGGTGTGTGGTTAGAGATGCGCCTTTGTGTGTGGAGTCTGGAGTCAGGGTCACCACACAGGGGTTGTTACCCACCTCTGGGAAGCAGAGGCGGAAAGGGGTTGCTGCAGAGTCTGCAGGCACGCTCAGAAATCATTATTGGGCATTTGGCTGTCGCCAGGCTCGTTAGAATTTCCCAGCATACTTTCGTCTTATCGCCCATCACAGCAAGTATCTTGGAAGACATGGGAAAGCAAGCTGCTTTTTCATCACTGTTGCCTTCCCCTGTAGTTTTCTTTGTAGATACAATTTATCTTTTTCTGGTTTCCGAATTGTAAAAGAAAAGGTGACAGTGTAAATCTGAGTGTTCAGCTTTCATAGTCTTTCCCATCTTCTTCTGAGAGTACATCTCGAAATAAGTGCACCTTTCCTGGTATCACACTTCTTAGAGTAACTTCCTTCTCATGTCGACTGGGTTTTGAGTAAACAGTACAGATACATTCCATCCTAATTTGAAGTAGTAACTTTAAAACTCTAAGGGGTGGAAAATGGTATTAAAGTTTGCCTTTGTGCATACACGTTGAGATAAGATAAATGATCCCGTATCACAATTCATTTGGGCTGGAGTTGTAGCTCGGTTTATAGAATTCTTGCTTAGTATGAATGAAAGTCTGGGATTGATCCCAGCACCACATAAAACAGGCATAGGGTGTGCATACCTGTAATTCCAGCATTTGGGAGATGGAGGCAGGAAGATCAGAGGTTCAAGGGCATCCCCAGCTACTTACTAAAGTGGAGTGCAGCTTGCATTACATGAGACCCTGCCAAATAAATAAATAAATAAATAAATAAACAAATAAACAAATAAATAAATAAATAAAGTAAGTAAGTAAGTAAGTAAGTAAATAATATAGTACAAATAATATTTTCTCCCTTTTAGGAAGGGTTGCTATTATTGATTTCAAAATTAAAATAGAATGGGACAAGTATGGGTGGACTGTTGTGAGGTATTTGTTTGTTTTGCAAACCTCGTTCTTATTTGGAGTTTTAAAACATAGTAAATAAAATCCCAAAGGTAATTGCAGCTCCAGAAAATTGAAGAAATTCTTTGGTCTATGATGTCATTTCCATCCTTAATGCCTGCCACCCAAGGAGATGGAACACACCCAGAGTAGGCAAAATACTAAGTCTTAATGTTTTCTAATCTCGGGGTGTGCTTAGATACCTGAAGTGGAGGGGTTGGATGGGAACGTTCCTACTCTACACACATACATCATCTGCTTAGAAAGGTGTAATGCCACTCAGCACATCCTATTAACCCAACCTTAAAGCCCTGCTCCATTATGTACCATCTTCGGAAGATGTTCAATTTGCTGTCCATTAGTAAATCGTTCTCTGTTAAAAGAAATTTCACGAAGGCAGGACGTTTTCACTGAAAAAAACCTGACAAATAGTAAGAATTTGGTGTTTGTTTATCTTTGCTTTCCCTCCTTCCCTTCCTCTCTTTTTTCCTCTCCCTGTCTTTTCTGTTTCTCCCAGTTGCCCCGGCTAGTCTCCATCTGGCTGTGTAGCTAAGGATAACACTTCCGGTCCTCCTTACTCCATCTCCTGGGTGCTGAGAGTACAAGTATGTGCTACCATATCCAATTTATGCGGAGCTAGGGACAGAACCCAAGTGAAATGCTGGGGTGTGCATTTTACCTACCAAGCCATGTCCCCAGGTCCACTGAGTGGGTTTTTGATGAGTGCATTATGAATTAATAATTGAGTCCTGGCTAAAGTAGTGTACAGAAGAATCTAAGGAAAGGAGTAGAGAGGAATAAGAGGGGGAGAGATCTGGAGGCCTCTGCTTTCAGCTGTGTTGAGGAAATGGATAACACTGGGCAGGTTCTTACTTACCTAAAATGCTGCATTCTATGCTGTGGTTAAAGTCCTTGAGCAGTGGCTTACAGTTTGTCCTGCTTCCCAGTTAGTTTGGATTCCGAGTTCTTACAAACTCAGTTTGATGGAACGCTAAGACGTGGCATCTAACCTATAATGTGTGATGCCATGGCTTCTTTAAACGGAAACAGTTCCTCTCCATGGAAGTGAGCAACATACAAGGTTTAGGGAGTAAACAACCTGCAAATCTCAGCATGTTCCTTAAACCTACAAGGTTCTCAAGGCTCTTTCCCTGGGATATAAAGCCATAAGAATTGCTGTGGAGACAGGCGATGCTTGCACTTGCGGAGTTGTCTGTAGCAACTCGTACTGTAGGTTCAGAGGCACAGCTTTTATGAATTGTCACCCACGCTGGGGTTGGATGTAGCTGCTTTTGAGTCATCCACCCCCCCTGGAGTAACCCTTCACCTATACTCCTGTAAGTTACCTCAACAAACTCACTGCTTCCATAGACTTGCATGGCCTGTTGTGGTAAACACAACACCTTAGTGTGTATTTTAACCTAAAATATAAAAGCATGTGATATTAAAAGATATTCCAATTTTGGTTTATGTTCTAAGAGATACTATTTGGTAAATGACAGTGTGGACGTGTGTGTGTGTGTGTGTGTGTGTGTGTGTGTGTGTGTGTGTGTGTGTGTGTGTTAAATTTCCTGGGGGCTTTTCTTAAGTATTCTTATACCTGTATACATAGTTTGAATAATCTCTCATTTTTCATTTACTCTATAATGGGCTGCTTTTCTAAGGGAGGGTTATTGTTGGAATGGTATGAGCTGATGAGATTCACCATGAAAATCAAAGATGCCAGGTCTGTGACTCAGATTACTGCATACCATATCTGAAATCAGAATTACATCATCTGAGCAGCCAGGGGAGAGGGAAAGGCCCTATTGGGCACCTGCATGTAATCTTTCTTCATTATCACCTAAAAATACTAGAGATGAAGAGCAAGTTGAATCCTGCTTGCAGGCAGGCTGGAGAGCTTTCATTCTGTTATTAGTTACCTTTCTCATTGCCAAACCAAACTTGCAGATAAAAGCACATTAAGGAAGGAATGTTTTATATGGGCTCACTTGGAGGGTAGAGTCGGCTGTGACAGGGAAAGCATGATTTCAGGAGCGTGAGGCAGCTGGTCTCACTGCATCGGCATTCAGGAAACAGAGAGATGGATGCTGGTACTCAGAAAGCAGAGGGAGATGGATGCTGGTACTCAGAAAGCAGAGAGAGATGGATGTTGATACTCAGAAAGTAGAGAGAGATGGATGCTGGTACTCAGAAAGCAGAGAGAGATGGATGCTGGTACGCAGGAGAGAGAGAGAGAGAGAGAGAGAGAGAGAGAGAGAGAGAGAGAGAGAGAGAGAGAGATATGCTGGTACTCAGAAAACAGAGATGGATGCTGGTTCTCAGCCCACTTTCTTACTTTATTCAGTCCAAGACCTCAGCCCAAGGGACGGTGCTGCCCATGGTTAGGCTGGATTTTCCCACTTGAGTTAACCGAATCTAGAAACTCTCTCACAGACATGCCTCGAAGTTTATCTCCATGTGATTCTAGATCCTGTCAACTTGACAGTTTGCACAAACCATCATAGTTTTGCCCTTGCCTTGAAAGTTTAGGTAAATGAGATGCTTGGAATTTGGAACTCCAGTTTTATGTGTCCAGTAAGCACATTTCTAGGATGGGAAATAGAAGTCAGGCTTGGCTAGTTCATTTAACCCATGGAATGATCATTCATTTCGGGGAAGACACAACACTTCAGATCAATGTTTTTTCCAAATTTATTTGTAAGTTTGAAAACTAGAAAGTGTCGGATCCATGATTTTCATGTTAATTCATTCCATGCGTGCATACATGCATGGGTACATGTGCACACACATGTTCACACACAATTGAAATCAATGTCTTAGCGTAATGTCTATTCCAACTCTGGTTAAGCAATCAGATATTTGTTTATCCTGTGTCACAATTTGTCAGCTGTGAGTCACTCTTCTGGCCTCATGATTGTGTGCAGTATTATGAAGGCAAAACAAAGTAACCACTAGTACAGTTCTTTGCCAATAGAGAGAACACACTGGCCACAGAATTCTCTTCTTCTCAATTTATTTATTTACTTTTCCATATATGTGTGTATTCGTGTGTGCCATGTGTGTACAGGTGTCTATGGAGGCGAGTACAGGGCGTCAGATGTCCTGAAGCCGGAGTTACAGGCATACCTGGAGTTATGGGCCACAGACGGAGTTACAAGAAGTTCATGATATGGTACTAGAAGCTGAATGAACCTGGATCCCCAGGAAGAACATCAAGTGTCCCTAACCCCTGGGAAATCGACCCCAAATTGTCACCAGAAATCAAAACTTTAGAAATGCTGTGCCTTTCCAATAAACATATGAAAAATGTCATCCCCACCAATAATTAGGGAAATGCAAATTAAAACTACACTGAGCATTGATCTCTTCAGACATCAGTCATCGAGAAAGCAAATAATGAGTGCTGGTCAACATGTGGACAAAAGGAACCCTTACGTGTAAACGGTGGTACTACTCCCGGCTCTATGGAAATCAGTATGAAGTGTCCTCAGAATCTAAAAAGAGATAGACCATGTGGCCCAGCTAGACCATTGCTGGGTGTTTAGCAAGGCACACTAAGTCAACCCACCACAGTGATCCTCGCATGTCCATGTGTACTGCTGCACTAGTCACAAGAGCTAAGTTATGGAGCAAGCCTACATGTCCATCAACAGCAGAATGGGTAAGGAAGATGTGATTTATTTAGGCAATAAAAAATCTCACCCATAAAGTAGAACAGAGTTGTGAATATATATATATATATTTATGTATATATATATATTCTTACTTTACATATCAATCCCAGTTCCCTGTCCTTCCCTCCCATGCCCCCCAACCCCCTCCCCTCCCCTCCCATCCCATCCCATCCCATCCCCTCCCCTACTCCACAGGAGGGATCATCAAAATCTGTCCAGTCATTTGGAGTAGGGACTAGGCACTCCCTCTTGCCTCTAGGCTAAGGGAGTGTCCCTCCATGGGGAATGTGCTCCCAAAGCCCTTTCCTGCACCAGGGATACATCCTGGCTCCACTGTCTGAGGTCCCTTAGACTGCCCAGGCCTTCTGACTGAGACCAATGTTCAGGGGTCTGAGTCAGTCCAATGCTGGTTTCCCAGCTCTCAGTCTGGAGTCCATGAGCTCCCCCTTGTTCAGGTCAGCTGTCTCCATGGGTTTCTCCAGCCTGGTCTTGACCCCTTTTCTTATCAGGAAATTGTATGTAACTGTGGATCGTTCTACTAAGTGAATTAGTCTCAGGGCGGCAGATACTGTTTGCTCACTTGTGGGTCTTAGCTTTCATATAGATTGATAGAATCCTATGTGTCTATAATGTGAAACGAATCAAAAGTATCTGGAGGAACAGGTGGGGCTAATGGGAGTATAAAGGGACTGCTCACTGCATAATATATACTTATGCGAATGGCAAGAAGAAAATCCAAGAAAGAGAGTTAAAATAACAACAACAACAATAATAACAATAATAATAATAATAATAATAATAATAATAACAACAACAATGCTAAGCCTTCCAACAAATAGAGCTGGGACAACTGGATATCCAATTGCAAGAGAAAAGATAGAAAAATTAAATGAGAATTCTTAAGACCTCAGTGTAAAAGGTCTTTAGAAGAAAACATCAATATAAACAATTAGCTGGGGTTATAGCTCAGTGGTAGAGTTCTTTGCTAGTATGTACAAGGCCCTGGGTTCAATTCCCAGCCCTTAGATAAAAAGAAAAAAAAAAATAGACATATGTTTTTGTGTTCTTTGGTAGACAGAAGCTTCTGAACTAAGATATCTAAACCACAAACAAGAGAAAAACCAGTTGTTTGACCATAGAAATGTAAAAGCTTTGTGCTTTGAAGGACACCTTAAGGAAAAGTGAAAAGATAATGTCTACCAATGAGGGATATATATCTATAATACATAAAGAGCTTATGATTTAATAAGAAGATGAAAAAAAGCGGGTCGGACAAATCTAAACAGAAACTCAAAAATCCTTCAGTGTTTGGTGATAGAAAGAAAGAAGGAAGGACGAAGAAGGGAGAGGGAAGGAGAAACAAGAGGGAGGAGGGAGGAGAGAGGAGAGAAGACAGAGGAGGGATAAAAGGAGGGGGGAGGGAGGAAGGAAGAGGGAGGAGACTGGTTCTTTTTCTTGGAGACTTTCTACAAGTCTGGAAGAACGACTTGGGTGCATTCCCAGTTTCCTACGGTAATTCCCTGTCACAGCATCTCGGATCCTTGCTGTAGGAGGTGACCCGGATCCGTTCCTTTGGTGAGGAAAGAAAATAGGATCCCAGAAGCACACGGCTTTTGAGACCACGGGTCCAATTTGAAGGGAGCTACTATTAGAAGAGGTGGAGTCTCTAAGGAGGGATGGCTGCACAGAAGAGAAAACGCAGAGGACACGGGGACAAAGAAGCAGGAATTAGGGGGACGCCAAAACACAACACATGCTTGCCATGATGGTGACCTTTGTCTCTGGGCTCCTTGGAGTTGGGAAATGGCGTTTGGAATGCGGACAGCTCCTGCAGACGTGAGGTCTGACCGCACAGCAGCCGGACTACTCACTTTAAACTGCTCCTTCAAAAGACACAGACAAATATGGCGATGGGTTCTTCTCTACTCTTCATCTCCTCAGCTCCCGCCAAAGAACCCTTGTCTTTGTTTTGTATCTTGGGGAAAAACCTGTTTTACCGGAACGTCATCTCCCTGTGTCAGTTATGTATATATACTATGTATATATTACTATATTACATACTTTATATGTCTCTATGTACATATTAACTGTATATTATATGACAAAAATACATATTCAATAAGAAACATTTAAAGATACTCCCAAAATTCAAAAAGACCTTTAATCATACTATCGAGATAGAAATGCTGGCAAACTTGTGTTTTTGTTTTGTTTTGTTATTTATTTATTTGGCAATCTTTAGTGTACTTTCTTCTCACCCTTTTAGAGGATGGTGGATATTAGATACCTATATACACACATAGATTCCTATTGTTTCAAAGACTCCCCACTGGAATATTCGTAAGCCTGACGCAGGTTTTGTTTGGGTTAAGGAGGCTTTCCTATTCGACACCATATTGTGAATTTTGAAGTCTAGTTCATCCATCTGACAATGGGGACACTGAATGACTCTGTGGGCTTAGTCATGTACAGGCCATGACCTCACTGCCCATTTTCTCTATGTCTATCTGCAGCAGAGCTGAGACCAATGCAAAGTAAAACTGCCACTTAGGAAGGATCTTTATTAATATGCCCTTGGTTTTGTTTTGGGATAGGTCTCTCTATGTAGCCCTGGCTGTCCTGGCACTTGCTGGGTAGAATGGGCTGGTCTCAAATCTACAGAAAGCCACCTGCCTCTACGTCCAGACTGCAGGGATTAAAGGTGTATGCCACCATGCCCTGACACACGTAATTTTAACTTTAAAATTCTATTTATATTTTTATGGGGGTGGTAGATGTGTGGAGGTCAGAGGACAGCTTGTGTGGGTCAGTTCTCTGCTGTCACTATGCAGGTCTTGGGGATTCAGCTCAGGTTGTCAGCCTTGGTGGCAAGTGTCTTTACCTGCTAAGCTGAATTGCTGGCTGTGGCCTTAGATTTAATAGGTGTGGTTCTTTGTGCCTTCTGCTGAAAGACAGCCATTGCTGTCAACCTATAAAACTATGAACGGCTTTATATATGTTTTTCTCCTTTTGTATAAAGTGAGAGTTAAGTTGACTGCCAAGAATATCATCAAATGGTCTTAGAAACGTCCTCCCAGGGGATCAAGTAGGATTTTTTTCATAGAACTTCTGACAGCATACTTTCTCAATGCGTGTATGCTTTGTTTGGAATTACATTTCATGTTTCATGATATTGAGAAATGTTGCTAGCTTCTCTGGCTTGTCATCGACAGCTTTCCTACGTAAATTCAATCTCCTGTAGTTGTTCAGCCTCTTGTTCCCTGGAAGCCTCTAATTCCACACATCTTTTTCTGGTTCATTACCTAGACTGAGTTGGAACACACCACTGCAATCTGTTACCACCTTCAAGGCCAAGCTGACTCTGATATGCTTGGCATGACAACAAGATTTCATGATGTTCCATCACAGAGTGTGTGTGTGTGTGTGTGTGTGTGTGTGTGTGTGTGTGTGTGTGTGTATGCATGTATGTGCCTGTGTGTATGTGCCTGTGTGAGTCTGTGTGCATGTGTGTGTGTGTGTGCTGTATAGGCGTATGAGTACATATACACATAGAGGCCAGAAGATATTCCAGGTGTTATTCATCAGAATTGCTATTCACGTTCTTTTTTAAGATGGGGGTCTTTCACTGAACTTGGAGTTGGCTGATTGGGCTAGCGAGGCCCCAGGGATCTCTTTGACTGGTTGTGGTGACTGAATGCAGGTCCTTACCCTAACATGGCAAGCATTTTACCTACTGAGACCTCTTCCCAGCCTCTTTGTTGGTTTTAATTTCCCTTTCCCCTCAGCCAATATTTGTTGCTCTTATACTAGAGGACAGACACGATTACAAACATCAGAGATACACAATGCTCTCAGTGAGCCCTTGTTTGAGTGTGGGAATAATGGCAGCCAACCAATCAACAAGTCCTTAGCAGGTCAGGTTGTCATAAGTGACAATATAAGAAAGTAAAACAAGGAGATGGGGACTGAGCATGACGTAATGAGGGAAAGGAAGCTCTTGATGTAACTGGGCATAGAAAGCCATCTAAAGGGATATTAGGAGAGGTACCCAGAGGAAGTATGGGATCATGCAGCAATTGTGAGATAAGTCATTACAGCCGAAGGCATGGTAAGGCCTGTGATACTGTTTTAGATGTATTATCCTAAAACCTAGGATAAATGACGATCATACATGTTTATTATTGCATTTTTTTTTTGTGGGCTGGTAATTTGAAAGTGACTTGACTTGGTGGCACTGGCTCAGAGACTCTTAAGGGCTATTGGCAATTTTGGCTCTGAATCTGCTTATTGCATTGAGATGGTATCCTTATGGTACAGAAGCTGGCTGGCTTCCCCCAGGCAAGAAGAAAGGCTCACATGTGCTTCATGCACTTTCAGGACACCCTTGCTTCTGCAATACCCAACCGTTTTAGTGTGGGAGGGAGCAATACATGGGTGTCAACCACAAGGCAGTGATCACATCTTAGAGACTGGCCACCACGAGAAAGAGAATGTTGACAAGTCCAAGAGCCACCGAGGAGGGAATGGAAAGATGGCTCAGTGGTTAAGAGTGCACACTGCTCATCCAGAGGACCAGAGTTTGATTCCCTGTCACCCAGAGGACCTATATGAGTCTCCATCATCGATATTGGGTGACTCACAATACCTGTAACTCCAGGCCTTGGGGATCTGATACCCTTTTTTTTTTGGATGTTGGGGGCACCTGTATTCATTGGGCACATACCCACACTAGTAGACACACATACACACATACATCATTTAGATTAAGATAATTATTTTAAAAGAAGAAATATGAAGGCGCCTGACTGTCTGCAGTGGAGATAGTTAGGGGACGCATAAGAAGACATAGGAACTTAGGGGTTCAGCATGTAAGAAGGTCAGTCTTCCAGAAGACCTAGGTGTGTTTCCTGTACTCACATGGCAGCTAACAACCATCTGTAACTCTAGTTACACAAAATACACAAAATAAATTTTCAAAAGTGATAGCACATGGTGGTTGGGAATGGGGATGAATTTCCGTTGGCAGAGAGCTTGCCTACCATGTACAAAGGTTTGCATTTTAACCCCACTACCACATGAACCCAGTGCAGTGGTGGCTGCTTGTAATCCCAGCACTCGGCAGAAGGAAGCAGATGGATCAGAAGTTCAAGATCATCCTTGGCTATGCAGTGAATTTGAAGCCAACTGGGGTTACATAAAGCTGTGTAGCCACAAGCATTGGTATCAGGTACCATTGCACAGGTTACGGTAAAGATTCAGGGACCTCCAAAAGGCACAGTTCCATCTTGGGGGTTATGTACACCCACTCATATACCTACTAAAGGAAGTGTTATCAGCCTTGCCTTCGTGCTTGTTTATGAAAAGGGCAACAAGGATCGGGTTATTTACAATTGCAGATTGTTCAATAACAGACTGTGGACATGGACATAAGCGGCTGCCCGGAAAGTGATAACCATATAATTGTCAACTTGGACTGAGTCTAAAATTGCCTAGGAAACAGGCCTCTGGGCACACTGTGAAATATTATGTAGAATTAAGATTAGCCTCTGAGAATGCCTGTCAGGGATTATCTTGATCACACTAATTAATGCTGGAAATTCCATCCTATTTATGGGTAGGGTCGTCTCCTGGGCTGGGATCCCGGGCAGTATAGGAAGGAGAGAATGACTGAACAGCAGTATGCGTTCATTGCCATCCTCTGATGCTATGGGGCCAGCAACCTCAAGCTCTTGCTACCCTGACTTCCCTGCTGTGATGGCCTGGACTAGAACTCGAGTCAAAATAAACCCTTTCTGTTTCAGGATATTTTACCACAGCAACAGAAAAGAAGGCCTTGCATCTGGACTAACTAAGAGGAGCTGAGACACGGTCTGCACTTGAGGTGACGTAAACACTGCAGCTTTTCATTCCGGTGACATGCAATTCTTTCTATGCACTTACTCATTTTTATTTTGTTTGGACTAGAGACATTGTAAGCGGTGGTGAGTTCACTAAAAAGGAAAACAAGCAGTCCTTGTGTTTTTGCCTTCAGGGAAAGCCTTGCTATTAAGGCAAGTTAATGTTTACCTGAAGAAAAGTCCGGATAGCTTTCAGCAAGGACTTGGCATGTAAACGTATTTAAAACTTTCCAAGTCAAGCCTGTCCAGACAGGCCTATAATCCCAGCCACACCGTAGGTTGAAGTAGGAAGGTCACTATTCCAAGGCCAGCGGGGCTACAGAGTGAGTCTGAGGCCAGCCTGGGCTACACAGTGAATTCAAGGCCAGCCTGGGCTACACAGTGAATTCAAGGCCAGCCTGGGCTGCACAGTGAGCCCAAGGCAAGCTTTATTGAGGTTTGTACTGGTTGGGTTTTTGTCAACCTGACACAGATGTGGACATGTCTGAGAAAAGGGAATCCTAATCGAGACAATGCCTCCATCTGATTGACACATAAGCAGGGCTACAGGGTATTTTCTTCGTTAATGATTGACGGGGGAAGGCTCAGCTCACCGTGGGTGGTGTGATCCTTGGCCAGGTGGTTCTGGATGGTATAAGAAGGCAGGTTGAGCAATGCATGGGGAACAAGCCAGGAAGCAGCATTCCTTCATGGCTTCTGCTTCAGTTCCTGCTGGGATTTCCTTCCCTGATGCACCGGGAGGTGGAAGCGTAAGATGAGCTCAGTTCCTTCCTCCCAGCTTGCTTTTGGTTATGGCGTTTTAGCACAGTTGTAGCAAGCCTAAGACAGACAGTCTCAAAATGGGCTTTGGGTATAGTAGTGGAGTATTTGTCTAGCATGAGGGAGGGCCCAAGTTCAATTACTATACTCAAAACAACACAAGGTTGATTGATTGATTTTTTTGTGTGCGTTTGTGTGTGTATAATTAAGGTAATTCCTAGTTAAAGACACTTCCCAGCCAATTCTTGTTTACCTCAAGGTGACAGTTGAATCTGACCAGCACAGAGACTTAGGCATTGTTTCTTTATCTATTTATTTGTGACTTTTTTTTTTTTTAAGGAAAATGTCAAAAATATATAAAAGTAGGTTGACGTTACAAAATACCAGGTAGGTACCTGTTGTCTGATCCCAGGTGTGACAGATTCTTGGCTGATCTTGTGTTCTACTCATATCTATTTGTCCTCGTCTGTCTTACACTAAATATTTTGAAGCCCACACACTGTGTTTTTTGCATTTGTTAAATACTTTAGTTAGTACATCCTCAGGGCAGGTGTGTCTGGTTTTGTGATGCTTTGATCTGACAATGTCATCCTCAAAGTTTATGGTTGTGAAAAGTGTAATTGAAAGCAAATTAAGTGGCCGAGGAGATAGCTCGGTGCTGCTCAATTATGGGGACCCTGGTTCAAATCCCCACAATTCACCTAAAGGCAGACACAGTAGCACAAGCCAGTGATTTCAGTTTTAGATGGAGAAATGGGCATGGAGGCACTCAAATCCCCAGAAGCATATGGGTTAGCTAGCTGGGCACACACATTTGCAAACAAGAGAGCCTGCTCTGACCCTCACGGGAGAATTGGCCTCACTCCTCACCCAAGGGTGGGAGAATGGCTCTGATGCCAGGGGTGTACAACAGCTGGCTCCACCCTTCATCTAAGGGGGCAGCCCCAGGGGCCCAGACTGACCAGCTTAGCTGCCTCTCAGGCCCATGTTTCCCATTTTCTGGCACGACAGTTTGTCCTGGAGCTGAATTCAAATATTCAGTATTTACTAAATTTTGTAATGTATAGAAAGAGCCTAATAGTCAATTTAATTTTTAATGCATCTGAAGAGATATTACTTTTAAACACCAAGAGATTCAATTATTTTGTTACCCAGAATATATATATATGAAACATGTTTTAAAAGTATAGAATATGAGGGTTTAGGAGATGGCTGTAGTTGGTGTAGTGCATATTTTGAAAGCATGAACACCTGAGTTTGGATGCCTAGAATCAACATTAAGCTGGATATGGTGGTATGTGCCTAAAAAACAAACAAACAAACAAACAAACAAAAAAACCAGCATTGGGGGTATAGGGATAGACAGAACTTGCTGGAAAGTCTAGGCAAATTGGCAAGTTTTTGGTTCAGTAAGAGACCATATACCTAAGTAAATTAATTAGTTAGGAGAGTGACTTTGGACTCCAGACATACACACCTATGAGTACACATGACCTGGTACACACACACACATACACCACATAGCACAAAATAAAATAATAAAAGTAGATCTATATACGGGTTAGTCTTTGATCTGAACTCCAAGGAATGTGCGTTAATTTCAAAAGCGGATTAAGGGATGCAGGAAGGGAACAAAAATGCCCTGGGACCTGGTGGGAAGGCCAGCCACCCTGGGATGGGAGGTTCTGGCTGGGAACACAGGGCTGGAGTCACTTTCTTGGCAAGCCAATTCTGAGGCTGCAGAGATTAGATTTCAGAATGGCATGTGTGTCCCTTCACCTCAGCTGCCAAAGGCTCGGTTGCTAACCAGTAGCTGGTGCACTTATTTCTGGAAAAAATCCAGGAGCGTGATTAATGCTGGAAAAGAATTATAAGAGTTTGGCTAAAGGCAAGAGTGTGGGCTCAAGAATTTAAATGGATGACCGGGGAAAGAAAGTAGTAAATGAGGAGACAGAATTTTGTTTAATCACCGAACAAGTATTTGCCGAACGCCTGTATGTGCCAATGTGGGCTAGGTACTGACTACAGAGAACAATGCTCTTCCTCAACTGCCTGTTACAGGAGCCAAGGGTGGTGGCGCATGCCTGTGATCTCAGCGAAACAGGTGCTCAAGGTTATCCTTGGCTTCCAACTTTCTATATACCTGGGAATGTGTCTCAGTTGGTAGAGTGCCTGCAGAACACACACAAAGCCCTGGGTTCAATCCCCAGCACCTCATAATTGAGGTGTGGCAGTATATGCCTTTAATCTCAGCATTCTGGAAATGGAATCAGGGACATCAGTGGTTCAAGGCTATCCTCAGCTACATAGGGAGTTCAAGGCCTCCCTTTGTATGAATTCAACTGTTTTAGATGTCTCACAGAAGTAGAATTATGTAGCACTTGTCAGTCTATGCCTAAGTTACCTAATATTTTCAGCTTCATTTATGTCATAAAGGATGACATTTTCTGTTAAAGGAATGCTGTTGTTTTTAAAGGTTAATATCCCCCATCTGTATACAGATACCCAGTTTCTTATGTATTTGCTGATGGAGAAGTAAGTTGATTACACAGCATAGCTATTGTGAATACAACTTGAATGGACAGAGTCCAAACAAAATGCCTCATTACCTTTGGACCTATCATCTAGTAATGGGACTGATGGATCATATAATTCTAATTTAAAAAATTAAGGCGCCTAAATTCTATCTTCCAGAAGGCTTTTACCTAGTTGCACCCTCAACAACGTCTTAGAAGAACTTCTTCCTCTCTGTACAGTTCCAAAGTTACCTTCTGTCTCTTTTTAAAAGATTCATTTCTAATGATTTATTTTTAAATATTTGTTTATATTTTATGTCTATGATGAGCTTTTTCCTTCAGGTATGCAAGTGTAGCACATGCATCCAGTGCCCATGGAGGCCATGGGGGCTTCAGATCCCCTAGAATTGGAGTTACAGATGGTTGTGAGCTGCCATGTGGGTGCTGGGAACCAAACCCACATTTGGAAGAGCATGACAGCTCTTAAGCTGCTGAGCCATCTCCCCAGCCCATTTTGCTGAAGTGCTATCTTACTGTGGAAACGTGCCTGCTACAGTGTATGCGTAGACAGCAGCACGTAACTTCTGGGAGTCAGCAGTTCCCATGTCCCACCTTATTTTTGAGATGGGGCCTCTTGTCTCTGCCCTGGTAAGTACTCCAGGATAGCTGACCTGTAGGGTTGCTGGGGATTCTTGTCTCTCTCTCCCATCTTTCAGAAGGATTGCTGGGATTACAGACTCTAGCCATCCTATGTAGCTCCTTACAGGGCTTCTTGTGATTAAACTCAGGCTGTCTGGCTTGTGTGGCAAGTGCTTTTACCTGCTGAGCCATCGCTCTGGCCCACACCTGCATTTAACGAACTTCCGTAATGATTAGTGGTTTTGAGAATTTTTTCATCTATCTGTTAGGCACTTATTTATTTATGTGCCTTGAGAAATGTCTATCATCTTCTAGCTCAGCAAATAGCACCCTGACTTGATAGTAACTTTTGTTTATATATGATTTCCTTGAGTCCAGGCCCATGGTGCTCCCATAATTATCACCCATACTGCTCAACTTCGAGTGGATACTTGGTACTACTCACCAGCTGGGCATGGAGCTTCACTGGTAGAAAGCTTGCCCGGAAATACACATCTCTTACCCCAAAGCCTGTAGGTTCTCATGGCATACAGGTCTAATCTCTACAATCTCTTGTTTTTCTAGAGCACACTTTGGCCTCCCCCAAGATCACCTGACTAACCTGATATTCATTTACTTCACAGCATATCCACTCTGCTCTGCCAAACCAGTTTTCTGACTCTCTTTGGACACACCTTTTCCTCTTTCTTTAAAAAAAAAAAAAAACCTAAAAACAAAAAAACCTTTCACCTTTATTAACATTGTGTCTCCATTGTTAAAAATCAAGCCCAACACTGGTGAGTTTGCTCAGTGGGTATTGTATAAAGCCTTTTCCTGGGGAGAAACAACATACACACACGTCTACTTGTGACAGGTAGGGAACCAAAAATAGGTCAAGGTAATGAGTCTATGAAAGTTGGACTTGGTGAGACAATGCGTTTTTATTAGGGTTATTTATAGGATATGAGTGAGGTCTTACAGGAATAGAGAACACTCACATGCATTACTAAGAAGCCCATCCCAACATGATCACCACTCACAAAAGCTGTAACCCTGGAGTGCTCTGCACGGCTTGTAGGCAGCTCAGCTGTTCCCAGAGTCTACTCTCAGTCTCCTCCTCCAGCAATTGTTCACTGCTTCTCAACCTTGAGGAAGGGCATTCCTGAATCCTGCGAGTTTCATCTTTCCCAGGCAGGAGAGGTGTGTTTACTGCCTGAACCTCTCTCCCATTTTTGCAAGGCATATTTCAACTGGGAAGACATTTCTATACAACAATGGTAGAGCACTTGGCCAGCATGCTTAAGGCCCTGAGTTTAATCCCCAGAAACACCCCCCCAAGTTCATATGCTGGAATCCCAAGAAACAAAACACACACACACACACACACACACACACACACACACACACACACACACACACAAGTTCATATTCAGGAACATATCTTGCACTGCTTACAGGCACCTACTCTATGTACATATACACTCTGTGTGTGTGTGTGTGTGTGTGTACACTATATACACATACCCACACATATACATACAGTGGCATTTTATTCAGCCATAAATTATGTAATCATGTCATTTTAGGGAAGTAGATGAGCCAGGGGATCTTCATCATAAGTGAAGTGATTCAGGCTCATAAAGACAAGTAGAACATGTTATCTCTTAGTGTAGAAGTTAGAATAAAATATTTAGATGCAAGATGTGAACTTAAGAGACAGGTTATGTGGGGTCAGGAAGAAGACCAGTGGGGAAGAGGGTACAGGAAAGGGTAAGGACTGGTGAATATGAGCAAAGCACAATGATACAAATTTATTTTTAAAAACCCACAAGCTCGTTTCTCCAACTTGCCCACAAACTTCACAGAATTTAGGGTTCTATTGCATACAATTACACTTAATACTTTAGTTGTCTAAGAATCTCCCAAGTTCATGAAGTCTGTTACAGTGTGTGCATAAAATGCAATATACTTCATTTCTAAAAGAAATATTGTATAAACCATACACATGGATTCAAAAGACTGGGAATCTTAACCCACCTAATCATTTCTCAGAAACAAATCAAACTGGTACTTCTCTAGCAAGTTTATTTAAGAAATATTGAGTCATTGATTGGTGCATATTTTGTACATGGAAGAGAACAGAACAAAAAAGACTTGCTATTGTGGAATTAATATTAGAAAGCATACCATTGGGATCTGTGGGAGGGCAGGGGAAGGCCATGACACCTGATTCTAAGACTTATCTCCCATGTAATTAAGAGATGGAGCTGGCCAGGATTGGTGGCTTGTGCATGGCTGTGCCAGTGACTCTACAGAAGGAAAGTCACTTGAGCCCATGAGTTTGACAACAGCCATAAGCAGACATTAGAGACAGTAGTGACTTGGCCTAGCATATGCCAGCTCTAAGTTTGATCCCTAACAAAAAATACCTAGAACCTACTTTTCTTGATTCTCACATTCTTAACAGGTTCTTATTATGTAGCTCTGGCTGACCTGTAATTCACTACGTAAACCAGGCGGGTCTCGAACTCAGAGATCTTTCTGCTTCTGCCTCACAAGTGTTGGGATTAAAGGCATGTTCTATCACACCTGACCATGACTTTTAGATCTTGAGAGATTGATTTACCACGCCCCCACTCCAGTATATCAGATATGTAGCATAAGAAGTTCTTAAGCATAAAGAATATTAATGAGGGAAAACTATTGCTGAAGCAATATGATTTATGCCTATAACCAGCCCCATGTAGTAATGGCTATCTTTTTCTACTCTGAATTATATGTGTTTCCCCCCCTTTCTTTTAACAACTCCAAGAAGGCACGCATTTCAGGTGTGGAGTTGATGGAACTAGCTCCTGGTCCACCTTCTTGCTCCCAACGCCCATTTACTATACTATTCTTGGAAAGAGGACAGATCAGATATTAAACAGGTAAGAACAGACAGTATGCTTGATCTTTATCTTAACCAAAAGGCTAAGCAGGTATGGGATTGGCTTATGTGCAGGAGTGTACCTATTAAGCCAGGGAGCATTAGATATCCTACTCTGCCATTCTCCATCCCTCTCCTCTGAAAAAGGATCTCTTACTGAACCAGAAAAGTCTGGCAACCAGCAAGCTGTGATCCTCCTGTCTGTCTCCCACAGTGCTGGGGTTACAAATGTGCACGTGACCAAGCCCAGCTGTTTACATGGTTACTGGAGATCTGAACTCAGGACCTCATGCTTGCACAGCAAGGGCTTCTTTTTTTCACTCACTGAATTATCTCTTGTGCTCCAGCAATGAGTTTCTCAGTGACTGGAAGTGTTTGCCACCAATCACGTATTAGAATCTGAGAAGATAACACAAAGTGTTCACCTTATTTTTAGTCCCTAGACTATGTAGACAAAAAGTTTAAAGAGAAGGGATGAACCACATTATGGCTATATAAACAAGAAAATTTCATTTCTTTGCCTCAAAATGCTAACAATGCAATTCTGGTTCTGGAAGCCTTAAGCCCTGTGTTTGTTTTCTAAATACAAATCAGGATACTGGCCAACTTTTCTTTCTTATGGGAGCTTCAAGGCACTTAAAAACAAAACTAAAACCCCATCCTTTAGTCAGACTAGTTATCTGCAGAGGTCTTGCTTAGTGTGACAGTTGGACCTGATCCCTTTTTATTAGCTAATTTAGTAAGTGTAAACACACACACACACACACACACACACACACACACACACACACACACACACGAGGCACTGACATGATCTCTCGCCTTTTTGGATGGATGAGTATCTTGGTCTAACTTCTAACTCCAAGAATGAAGGTCTAGATTCCGTACGGACAAAAACGACCCCAAAATCCGGAGCGTGCCTGGCCACCGGCCCGTCGTTTTTTAGCAATGGTCACTGGCAGTATGCATGCTGCCTAACTTTGGAGGAAATGCGGCAGCCAACGTTAGCTTCAGGGCGGGGCTGTAGGGATGCGTGGCTTTGCCAGGGCTGGACTGTCCCTTAGACAGCTCTGCTCGCGGCTGGAATGCATCTGCGTTAGCGAACCGTCACCGATCTGGAGGAGAACGCTCGGCTGCTCCCAAGTCGCGCCCAGCGTGACGTAACCGGTGCGCCTGCCGGCTTGGCGCAGGGGGGCGGGGCCGCGGGAGCGGGGCGGGGCCTGGCGGGCAGTCTGGGGGCGGGGCCCCGGGCTGACCACCCAGGGGGAGTGGCCAGGGTGGACGGAGCTGTGGGCGGGGCCTAGCCGGTTGCCTCGCTGAGTGACGGGGAGGGCGTCACCTACTTGGCGGACACGCCGGGGCCCTGGAGACTCCCGGATGGGGCCCAGCAGGGGTGGGGTGGTAGCCCCGTCTGCCGGGGTGTTCGAGAAGGTTCACGGTCCAGGGACGGTTGAGCTTTTCTCCGCGTAGCCTCGCTAATTGGTTGGGGGCGGGGCTACAGGTCGTGGGTGGGGCGGGGGCGGGGCCTGTCGATTGGCCAGCAGCGGGCAGGGCTTGTCTGGCCAGAAATGGGCGTGGCCTGGCTGGCGGACCGGCCCGGGGCGGGGCCTGGGCCTCGGCCGCAATCGGGGCCTCCAGGCCTGTCGCCGCCAGCGGAGTCCGGTGGCTTGGGTCACTCCCCTCCGCGCCGGCCGAGTGACAGCGGCCGCCCGGAGCCCAGGGGCCTGCAGCGCGGCGCGATGTCGGCGTCTGTGCTTGCGGTGTGAGGCGGCGGCGCTGGGTGGCGGCGGGCCGGGTCAGGTCAGGGCCGCTCATGGTGCCGCCACGACTCCATCGAGGGGCAGGAAGGCCAGGTAGGCGGCGAGCGGGCGGGCGTCTGCGGCCCTGGCGGACCGGCCAGAGTCCTCTCACCCTCGCCAGGCCACACGCCGGGTTTCCCGCACGTCTTTTCCTCTTCACCGGGAGGCTTCCCTGTCCCAGCTGTTTTCCATCACTCTCTGGGACTGCAGCCCGGGTTGTAGTGACCAGGCGGGTGGGGAGCGAGTGCGATCGTCGTCCTCACGTGAGGACATCACTTCCTGTCAGCGAGCCGAATCCACTAGAGATGAGGGCTGGGGGGTAAGGGCACTTTTCTGATGCTCGCACGCGTGTCTACACTGCCGGGGGGGGGCGAATGGCCTGAAGGGAGGGAAATTCGAGGGGACTCTTGTTTATGAGACTTCGAGGATCTGTTTATGGCACTCTTAAATGTGCCATATGTTGAATGTTGCTTTTCTTTAACTGCCTGGTGTCCAGGACCTCTCTGAGTGTAATCAATTTTCTTTCTTTTTTCTTTTTGTCCGGGGTGGGGGGAGTGGGAGGGAGGTCTCGTGTATCTGACACTGGTTTCAAACTCACTGAGGGTGGCCAAGGGTAACCTTGAACGTCTTATCTTCCTGCCTTACAGGCATGCTCCACCACACCTGATTTATGCAGTTCTGGGAATGAACTCAGGGCTTTAGCATGTTAGGCAACTGCGCTACCAACTGAGCTACAACCCCAACCTGTTTTTTGTTTGTTTGTTTTGTTATTTTGTGATAAGGTCTCATGTCTCCTGTGCTGGCCTTGAACTCACTATGTATTCTGACCTAGAACTTTTGGTTCTCCTGCCCCCCTACTTCCCAAGTGCTGGGATTATAGGCATGTGCCACTTTGTCCAGTTTGGGAAGGGCTTGGGATGGAACCCAGGACCTTAGGTGCTAGGCTGGCATTCTGCTACATCCCCAGTGTGGCTTCTGTTGAACGCAGTTTCTGTGGTGCTGTTTTAGGTGGTCTGAGTTCTTCACCTCTATTTAGACTGAGATCTGCCAGATTTGCTGTCAATACGTTTGAGGATCTCAGAGACGCGCTGGCAACAAGGTACATTCTGTTTCCTGGTACCCAGGTTTCTGATTTTTTTTAATGTGGTTCTTTTAAAGGAGACTCTAATAGAGATCTCTGTTTTCTAAACCAACAGACTGCAAATGGTTTGTGTATTTATCATGAACCGTGTGAACTCCCAGAACAGTGGCTTCAGTCAACGCAGGAGAATGGCCCTGGGGATAGTGATTCTCCTGCTGGTTGATGTGATCTGGGTGGCATCTTCAGAGCTCACCTCGGTATGTATCTCTCTACCAGTGATGTTGCATTGTGATAGTATTAACTCTGACCCGTAGTATTTCACTGATGCTAATGCTTCAGGACAGCAGTCAGTGTCAACTTGTAGTTTTCCTCTGTTTGCGCCTCATGCTTCTGAAAGCAGTATTTTAAGTATTGCTCAATTCTTTGTTTTTCTTTGATACTATATTAGTGTCATTTCAAGTGAAAACTGAGGTGATTCTCTTTGTTGTTTCCTAAAGTTATAACAGCTTTGTGAATGTGCGTGTTTGTGTCTGTACATGCCCATAGATGCCAGAAGGGGGCTTTTGAGTCCCTGGAACTAAAGTTACAGGCAATTGTGCCAGGTGCTGGGAATTAAATTCCGAAGGTAAACTCTTTGAGCCGTAGAGCCATTTCGACAGCCCTACCTGCAGTCTTCTTACATAGGGAGCATTACTCAAAACATATTTTATTACTATGTAAAGGTGTCTTTTTCATATCAAAATTGAGTTTGTTTTTTTCACAAATATTACTTTCTAGTAAACAAACACTGAGGGACAGTCTTTCACCATCTAGTAGAAAGCAGGAATACTTTGGGTCTGGGTGCATAAGCTTAGTAGATTGCTTGCCACACATGAATAAATCTGAAAAAGGGTATTACTGGAAAAGTAAACGTGAGCTACCCATCCAATTTTTCATGTACAGGTCACTTTTATTCTCATGCATGCATTGTGAGTCCACATTTGTGTGTCGGCTGATTCTCACGTTCTTATGAAATTGCCAGTGTATGATTGGCTGCAGCTAAGTGTTGTGTTAATTGATGTCTCCTTGGTAGTTTTGTGGTACTTTGTAAGCTAGTTTTACTGTGTGTTGTAAGAAGACAGCATTTTTTTTTTTTTTTTTTTTTGCATAGGATATTTATTTAGAGTATGTGTGTATGCATGTGCCGGGACTCCCATGGGAAAATCAAAGGACAGTTTGTGGAAGTCACTTCTCTCCTTCTGCTGTGTGGGTCCAGGAGATTAAATTAATGGTGTGTGGCTTGGCAGCAGGTGCCATTACCCATTGAGCCATCTCACCATCAGAACTTTTATTTTCAGAATTCACCACCTAGGACTCACATATTGCAGTCATAAGGAAGTATCAAAGAGGAAATTTATGTTTGTAAAAGGAATTTAAATGTCAAGGCAGGCCATTGATATCTTGGATCCCACATCATAGCTAAGCAAAGAGTTGAGGCTATATCTTGTGAGTAAATAAATTTTTGTCCTTCTGGGATTAGGCTCTGGTGGAACACCACAGGTCCTTTGTATTTCACTCCAAAACTCTTCTGTAATCTTTTCTTAGATTAACACCCCATAATTTTGCTTCAGAGAAATCTCCTTAATGTTGACAGGGTCCTAAACTTAACTTTAAATTTTGAAGCATTAAATAAGCTGATTTGTTTATCAGGTAATAAGCTTAAGAACAAGGCTGGGCATGGTGGCACATGCCTTTAAGTCATAGCACTCAGAGGCAGAAGCAGGGAGGTCTCTGCGAGTTCTTAGGCCATCACTATCTACATAGTGAGTTCCACCCCATCCCACTCATGCCCCACCCCCAATAAAAGAAAGGATTTAGAACAAGGAAGCTACATTAAATTATAAAGTAGAAATTCATATCTAAAGCTTAAAAAGTTCCATCAACTTGCTTCTGACAATTATTTCACAATCTTTGCATGTATGGAAGTATTATATTGTACATGGTAAATACATTTTAGGGTGGGTTTTGTTTGTTCAGTTTTTAGTATTTTCATTTGACAGGTTCTCCCTGTGTAGCTTAGGCTGGTCTGAAACTTACAATGAAATTCAGCCAATTCTCTTTTAAATGCTGGGGACTGTATGAGTGTACAACTGTGCACAGATACAGCTTTCATTTGTCAGCTATACCTCAGTAAACATAGAAATCAGTTTTAAGCAATAACATGTTTTAGTAAAAAAAAAGTTATAATTTTGTCATCTTAGAGCATCTGCAACAGGTTTGATTCAACCAGGTAAACATAGCAGACTTTGAGACAGTGTTTGCCCATAAGCAGGAGGACCAGAGTTTGAATCCCTAGAATAACCCAGGCAGGTGTAGTGGTGTCCTGTGATCCCCTCACGCATGAGATAGAGGCCAGGATCCCTGGGACAAGCTACAGGTTCAAGGAGAGACCTTGCCTCAATAGGTAAAGTAGACAGGAATGGAGAAAAATACCTAATGTTAGCTTCAGACATCTGCACACACACACACACACACACATACACACATATGCACCCATGTACATATGCATACCATAGACACACCAGAAACACATACACATGAAAAAAGGAGACTAAAGTGGTATAATGAATCCTTATGACTCATCGATTTGACAGTGATCAGTCTTTGTAATCTAATCAACCATGTTCATAACATGTTTCCTGGAATACTTTTATGCAAATTCTTGCCATATAATTTTCCTACTTACCTTATACTGAAAAATCACATTGTTTTTACTGTAAAAACAATCACTGCTATTAACATATCTAACAAGATTAGCTATAATTCATTAAAATCATCTGATAACCAGTTTTTTTTGATGTAACTAGGTCTCTGTCTCTCTCCGTCTCTCTCTCTCTCTGTCTCTTTCTCTGTCTCTCTGTCTCTGTGTCTGTCTCTCTGTCTCTGTCTCTGTCTGTCTGTCTGTCTCTCTCTCTCTCTCTCTCTCTCTCTCTCACACACACACACACACACACACACAAGCCAGCTAGGACCTAAACAAGGATCCACTTTGCTTTTGTGATACCTTTGAAGTATATGCCACACCCCTTTTTCTTCTCCTTTGTGTATTGGAGAAACCAGGTCATTTGTCCTGTGAGACATATCACATCCTTGATCCTGCTGATTGTTTCCTTGTCCTGTCAACTAACTTGTTCTTTCAGCTTGTATAAAATGTAGTTAGTATAAAGACTTGATTTAGGTTCAGTTTTTAATGAAAGAATATCTTGGTAGGTACTAGGTGCTTTCTCAGACATCAGGGCAGGAGGCATATGTCTGCACAGCTGTTTTGGGTGAAGCCAATTTAAGTAGTATAACATTCATCACCTGGCCAATGAGATGGTTAGTGAGATGGTTCAGTGGGTAGAGGTGCTTGCCACCAAGCCCTACTGCCCGAGTTTGACCCCAGACACCCCTGTAATAAATTAAGAGAACCAACTCCCACAAGCTGTTGATTAACCACTACACACACACACACACACATATACTCACCCACCTCCACACACAAAATAAATAATTTAAAAAATTAAAGTTCTCTCCAACCTTTAGATAAAAGTTGAATATCTGTGCAATGATTGCACTGAGAGATTATTTCTTTGGTATAACCTCTTTGAAAACTTCCATACTCTACACCTGCTCTCTCTCCTTTTGATACTCCTGTGGCACTCTGAAGCTCCTGTATGGTGCTTGGCAGATTTCTTCATATCTGTGTCTCTTCAGAAGCAGCGAGGACTGCTTTATTTTCCTTAGTTCCTAACAGATACTTTCACATAGTATGTTTTCAGTAGACGTGTTGACAAACCTTTTTTTTTTTCTTTTGATGGTTGCTGCTGCTTCATTTGACAATATTATCTCTTGTGTGCAAAACATACACAGTATTCAGAGATGAATTTAAAGTATTTTTTATCTCGTTGGCCTTTCCTACCCACACAGACTTCTAAAAAGATGACAAGAGGGAGATGTACAGAAAGGTTTTAAATGTCTTAAGGGTGCTGTGTAACTTAATTTCCCTCTACAGTATGTATTCACCCAGTACAACAAGCCGTTCTTCAGCACCTTTGCAAAGACGTCCATGTTCGTTCTCTACCTTTTGGGATTCATTATTTGGAAACCTTGGAGGCAGCAGTGTACAAGAGGATTTCGAGGAAAGCCCGCTGCTTTCGTAAGTTTTTAATTTTGTTAAGTGTCCTGGGCTCGCTTTGCAGACCAGGCAGGCTGACTTCAAACTCTTAGAGATCTACCTGCTTCTGCCTCCTGAGTGCTAGGATTAAAGGTGTGCACCACCACTGCCTGGCTCTTAAAGTCAGAATTGTAAGTTGTTCATTTGAGCATGCAATGGTAAATTATAAAAACAAAAGTCACTGACCTTTAATCTCAGCACTTGAAGTAGAAGCATGCAACACTCTTGAGGCTAGTGTGTGAGTTTCAAACGGCTAGAAACCCTGTCTCAAACAAACAACCCAAACTATTTGTGTCCAAAATTTTATTTTGTTGATAAGATTCATTTTAAGTGTGTGTGTGTGTGTGTGTGAGTGAGAGGGAGACAGAGAGAGAGAGAGAGAGAGAGAGAGAGAGAGAATATGCACACATCTGTGTGCAGGTATAAGTGCACAGAGGCTGAGAGAGGGTGTCCAAGCCCACAGAGCTAGAGTTTACAAGCATTTATGTGAAGCCTGACTTTTTAATGGGCGCTTGGATCTGGACTCCCATCCTTGTGATTCTGTAGCAAGCACTTTTAACCAATGACTCATGTCTTAAGCCCTTGCCTAAAAATTTAAAAATATTCTCCCAACTTGGCAACAGAATATCTGGTGAGGAGTCAAGAGTGTGTGTCACTTTCTGTCCCCTTTCTTAGGACATCTTTGAGTTGTTAATGATTGTTCTGTGGGAAGGAGGAAGGAAGGCATAAGAACAATGTCTAGTGTCTTGGTCATTTACAGATTGGATGAATGTCACGTAAATAAGCTGTAAAGTTAACTGTAGAAATGAAATAATTTAGTTTCATACATTAAGTGAAAATTGTTTATTTCAGGATTGAAAATTCTTTCTGTCAGGGAATTTGATGTTTTATAAGGCTCTCATTTTTTGATAAATATGGTAGTTTATGTAGCACTTTTTCATCTGTGTAATAAATACCTTACTTTTTTGATAGCTTACATTTTTTTGAGAAGGAAGAGTATATAAACCTGTTGTTTCTATGCATTCTTTAAAAAATTATTTCTCTTTCTTAACTATTGTAGTAAATATATGTAGCATCAAATTTTAGCCATTTCCTTCCTTTTTATTATAATAATATATATAATATCAAATTTATCCTTTGAACCATTTTTTTTTTTGATGTGCAGTTCAGTGGCAGCAAGTACATTTGCTTTAAGTAAAGATTTATTAGACCCTGTCTCAAAAAAAAAAAAAAAGATTCATTAGAATATAAAAAAGAAATAAAAGCATTCATGGTCTCCCCTTCCCTAGTAACCAGGGTCTGATTTTCTGCTTGTTTCTGTTAGTTTGTGTGGGTTTCAATAGTAATTTTTTGGTAGAGTCGCATAGATTATGAAATGGAATCATACTTGCACAGTATTCAGTGGCTCTCACAGTGTGGGCCAGTCCCTGAGCTCGGTCAGAGACTTCATCATGTCAGCCTAGTCTCGTGACAATGCCAAAGGCTTGCTGTCTTCTTTCACTAACTCACTTTCTCTGCATGTCTGAAATATTATAATAGGGTAGGGAAAAGGGCTCAAGTTTTACCTTAGATGACTCACTCTGGTTATAATCCAGGATCTTCTACTTTGACGAAACAGCCAGCCTCAATATCCTCATCAGGAAAGACAAGATGATAAAATCTACGCTGCATGGCTGCACCCTTGGCATTGGCTACTGCTCTTGAGAACAATAGTTAGATGCGAAAATTTGTTCTGGATTGTTGTTTGTGTTCATTTGAGCTGTCTGAGTTGTCCTGCATGATGACATGCGTTTCCGTGAATTTGATGCCCTGTTCTCTGTATTTAGTTTGCAGATGCTGAAGGTTACTTCGCTGCTTGCACAACAGATACGAGTATGAGTAGTTCTTTGGTAAGTGCTGCCTTTCTTGTTCAGCCATTGTTCCGCAGGGATTGCCAGACATCTGTGATGACACCAGTTAAATGAGAGATACAGATCAGCATTGTGTGCCCTTGGAGAGACTTGCTTTGCAGTTGCTTTCCCTGGGAGACTGGGGGCCCAGGGGTGAGCAGGTCAGCTGCCTCTGAGGAGACAGGGAAGGGGGAGCTGGTTATGGAAGGCAAACAATAAAGCACAGGCCAGGACGGTCTCCATCCACTTGCAACTTAATACTCATTATTTCCATTTGGAAACAAGCATTGGTGCCTGACACTGAGAATAAGCAAATTGTTCATCCACTTATTCTGCATTGTTTTTTTTTTTTAAACATTTCTTTAGTTATTTTGTATCTATTTGTATGTGCCTGTGTGCCACAGTGTGCATGTGGAAGTCGGAGGACAGCTTTTGGGAATGGTTTATCTTTTCATCATCTGAGTTCTGGGATTGGACTCAGGTCGCCAGGCTTGTATGGCGAGTGCCTTTACTTGCTGAACCATCTCACTGGCCCTTCTCATACACGGTTTTAAAATATTGACCTGGCATTGTTGTTGTTGCTCTTATTTTTAAACCACACTGTGTGTCAGATGTCAGATACTGTGAAGACTTCACTAAACTTGGAGAAAAAGTTTGTTCTCTGCTATCTTAAGCATCACCATGATGTAATGTCATTTGCCTTGCTCAGTGTACACGGTGCTGATTAGTCTTCTAATAGCTTTTGCCTTTTTCTCTCAGACTGATAAGTCAAATTGGTCTAGGGCCAAATGCTACAATAAAAAAATTATGTGTGGCAAAAAGACCATGTGACCTGTTCAACCTCATTGACTATTTTGTACCTGAATATGTTATACTGTCCTTGTTCTATGTCAGGAGTTAAAAGAAAAATCGAAGAAGATTTTAGAAATCTGATTTTTAAAAGTGAAACAGTTTAACTGGGAGAATTATGCTTTGAATAAGACCACTGGTGAAAATGCTGTGGCATTTGGGACGTGGAGGCAAATTTTGTCTCCTGCTGATCTTTTTGTATCTCTGCTTTGAGGACAGTCCCTCTAAGACACCTGCTCTCTAAAGTCAGTTTGAGGACAAGTGAGAAATACATTTTATCCACATCATATTCGAAACTTATGAATAGTAAGAACTAATCGGTGGTAGCATTTCTGCCCATCTTTTAATCATTTAAATGCTTTCAGGAATCGTTGGCTTGGGGTTCAAGTGGTAGCTCAGTGGGCACAGTCCTTGACACACAAGCATGAGCACCTGAGCTCAGGCATCAACACTTTAAAGCTTAACAGGCATGGTGGCAGGAATTTGCAGTCCCAGCAATGAGGGGGCAAAGACAGGAAGACTGCTGGGTCTCAGTGGCCATCCAGTCTAAGGCTGAGCACCGGGTCCTAGTGAGGCAGTTTCAAAAACCAGGTGGACAGCTCCTGAGAAATAGCAACTGAGACTGATCTCTGGCCTTCACATCTGTAGTCATCCCCCTAGCCATCCCCCACCCCAACACTTTTGTTGTTGAATCTTATGTATAGTAAAACAAATCCAACATGCAGTTCTGTATTTGAATCTGTCCCTTAGCAGACCAGTGGCCAGCTGGTCTGCATGATTAGGGGGAAGAAACTTTGTTTACTCACCCTTATTCACAGGGTTTAGTTAGGACTGGGCTGTTTAGCAAGTGCTCAGAGTGTTTATTTGTGGGGAGAGACAAGGGTTTACGCTGTTGTGCGGGCTCCACACTAGTGTGCTCACACAGCAGCCCAGGTGGCAGGGAGTTCATGTATGTACTTCCTCCAGCACGGTATGCTATGGGTGTATATTCAAAGAATGACCATTTTCTGTTGGCAGCGAGAGGATTGCTTGTGTGATTTTGAGGTATTGGTTCCCAGAATGTGCCAAAGATACTGTTTGACATTTCTACACTTTGTATTTGAATTTAGTTACTGTTACTATTAGGTGAGGGAGAGGGGAGGCATTTATGTATGCATGGGTAGTTAGAAGACAGCGCTGGGGAGCTGGCTGTCTCCTTCCACTGTGGATTTCTGGGGTTGAACCAAGACTGCCAGGCTTACACTCTGGCCTGTTGAGCCATCTCATGGCTGACAGTTCTACTTTAAAGGGATTCTTTTGTTTGCGCCTGTGTGGACTGGACGAGCTTGCTCTCCCAGTCTTTGGGGAAAGTGGGGCTGACTAGATGGGTGTGCTGGGGAATAGTTGTGGTTCCTGTGTCTACGTGCCTTGCACTTAAATTCTGCCTGATCGATGAGCTTTGGGTTTTGCTGCTTATGCTTGTTTGTTTGCATTGTGTTCCAGAGTGAACCTCTGTACGTTCCTGTAAAGTTTCATGACCTTCCAAGTGAGAAGCTTGAGAGCACAAACATTGGGACTGAAAAAAGTGAGTCAAACTTGAGGGTTCCATGCTTGAGAGTAAATGGAAATTTAGCTTCTTTCGAGTCAC
>JANBXA010000367.1:14072500-14270000 GCA_030556225.1 Cricetiscus sungorus | reverse complement strand
GACACAATCCTATCTTCTAAGTTTTAGCTCTGTTGTATATTAGTATATTATAACTAGTTTTACATAGACACAATCCTATCTTCTAAGTTTTTAGCTCTGTTGTATATTATAACTAGTTTTACATAGACACAATCCTATCTTCTAACTTTTTAGCTCTGTTGTATATTAGTATATTATAACTAGTTTGGGGAAGTTGTTACTGAGACCCTTACTATTTAGCTCTGGCTCTTTTACTATATAGACCAGGCCAGGCTGGCTTTGAACGTGTGGTGACCCTATGCCTGTCTTCCAAGCAGTATTATGCCAGGCATGCACAATCTTGTTTGCATGGTTGCTGTTTAGTACCCTGAACTTTGTGCTATTGATGTCCCCTCGGGTACTTTGCAGTTATTGTTTGGCTCTTGTTATTTTCTTCAGTGCTGGGGATCAAGCCCAGGCCTGAGCACGCTGGGCACCTACTCTTCCAGGAGTGTGCCTTGGCCTCTGTGGTTTTTACCCTGCAATGCATGACCATTTTTCTAGGTCTGTGTATAGTAGGCACACGCTCTCCCTTGGTTCCCCTGTGGGTTTGTTTGCCTCTTTGTGTGTATACTTTTGTTTTATAGCAGGGTTTCTCTGGGTAGCCATGGTTATTTTAGAACTTACTCAGTAGACCAGTCTGGCCTAGAGCTCTGAGACCCCCCTGCTTCTGCCTCCCAAGTGGTGGAATTAAAGACATGCACCACCACACCCAGCCCTCTTGTTTTTATTCTGCAGTGTGGGAAGGTTTTCTAGACCCGTCCTCCCTTTATGGTAGCCTTACACTGTGTATTTCCTTTTCAGAAATCTTTTTCTAGATGCCGTTGGCCAAATGCCACGACGGCTTATTTGATATCTAAAATTTGCACTCTAGTAGGTGTTTTATTTTTAACATTGACTCACCTTCCAAATCTGGAAGATAAAAGAAGTATTTTTGAGGCTGTAGGAATAACTTAGAACGTGGGCATGACTGTTGAGGTCACAGTGTTACTCTGACGGCTCAACTTAGTGCTTATTAGTTTAAAAATAAGTAGGTCTACCCTTACCTGCACTGTCAGAACAAATGTGGCTTAGTTTAGAAGCTCTTCTTAATCTGACTTTTGAACATTTCCACTTAAGGAAATGCAGCATTAGTTGTTTGAGAAGAGCAAAACAATAAGTTTAAAAGTTAGATATGTGATTTACTCATGTTGTCCTTGGTATTGGTGGTGAGGAATATTGGTAGAAGTAAATTAACAGCTTCTTTTCTCCTTTTCTTCCCCCCTGTAGGACTTTTTACTTTAATCCTTGCAGCTGTGTTTCCGAGTAACAGCGGAGACAGATTTACCCTCTCTAAACTATTAGCTGTGATTTTAAGGTAAGAATATAACATATGCTAGTTTGCTATGCTCAGACATATGATACTATATCTGGAAATATGGCTCAGGAGTTAAGAGAGCTCCCTGGAATAATCATGAAGACTGGGGATCAGATCTGAATACCCATGCAATGAACTGGCTATTCCACAAAGCCTATAATGCTTTCTCTCACAGAGCCCACACCCTCATCTGGCCTCTCATTGCACACACTAGCATACATACTTTTGTAAACATGCACTCATACACCTATGTAGACACAAACAAGTAATAGAGTCTTTAAAAATATGATGTTGAAACAGTTTAATGTTATAATACATAAGCAAATAACGAGGCAAAAGAAGGCTTCATGTGGACAAGACGCTGTTTAGGGTAACTGGAGGGAAGGATTCCAGGACAGTGTGGGTCATATCCACTGGTTCTCACTGACTGCAAGATTATTAAGTCTTGAACTAACTTTCACTTTTAACAGTAATGTGTCAATGTAGTCATCAGTTGTCTATCTCTTTTTCCTGACACATGTCCCTTTTCTATGTTGGCGTCAATTTGTCCCTTTCTTCTAGAAATCAAATTGCATTTTCTCGAGTTATCTTAGCCTGCAGTGATTTTTTTTCACTTACTTTCTATTTAATTAATTTGGCAATTTTATCTCAGGGCACAGCATCCCCGTTGTCAATAACAACATTTCAGTCTTTCATATGTAACTGAGCTTGTGTTTCTTGTCTTCTCTGCCGGGCTGTACACCTTTAAAGGCTGAAACGTTGCTTCATGTTCTGTGTATTGCTGAGAGCCTAGCAGAGGCTTTCCCATAGACAGCACTCAAAGGAGATGCTTTTGTTTGACAAAGCAGCTATTTTTGGAAAAAGAGAGCAAAGAAGGTAACAGAAGCACTTACTGATGAGATATTCTCAGCCGCAGCTGAGACTAAGTCAGAGTTCTGTTGCCTCCCCTATGCCCTGCTCTAGCCCAGAGGACTAGAACTTTTCTGCTTTGTGACCTTGTTGTAAAATGGGAGCAATGTCTGTAAAGTATCTAAGGGACTTGCACTTGGCAATCATAGAAGACTGATCATTCTTCTTATATTCTATATTACAGCTTTTAGACATAAGGGAAAGCTGACCAAGGCTGTTTTAGTGACACTCTGGTTGACCCAACTAATCTACATCTAGTCTTTATAACTACCAGGGATATATTCTTTTTTATGCTTCTAATGATTTAACCCAAACATGCTTTTGCTTTTTGGAAATATATTTGTGTTGGGGAAGTAAATGAGGTCTTTACTAAACTTTACCTAAAATATATGCTGATTTTTAAAACTTTTCTTAGTTCCATGTAAGGAAAGATTTGATAGAGAAGGGAATGGATATAAAATGTTGAACTTGCAAGTACTTTGACAGAATATTTTTGTTAAAGTAGGTTAAGAATGAGGATTAGGAAACTAAGATCAGCTGCCTGCCAGTTTTTACAAATTAAGCTTTATTGAAACACAGTCATTTTCATTCACTTGCTTATCATCTGTGGCTGTTGTGGGGCAGCAGAATCATAAGAGAAACTTCGTGGCCACGAGTCTAAAGTAGTTATTTTTTTTCCCTTTAAAAAAAAAAAAAATCACTTTGTTTAGGATAATTGATTTTAATTTTTTGTGTAATTTTACTCTTAAGAATATCTACTGAACACTACTTAATTCGTACTTTGTTTTGAATTGGCCTTAAACAATAAGATTAAATTTTTGTGGCATAGAATTTGATATAGCTATAGCCTTGAAAGAAATCTATTGAGTTCAGAAATCACATTCTGCTATCTGTGATCAAGTCCCAACTCCATTACAAGTTTTGGGAACTTGCATATTATTTTGAAATCTCTTTGCCCGTTTCCTGTCCTGTAAACTGAAGATCACCGTAGAATTTGTCTCATAGGCCAGTCATGCGGATGGATGAGGTCAAACTTCTAAACTGTTTCAAGGAACAACATGTGCTCAGTATATTTAGGCACCGTCATGGCATCGTCCTCTAAGTGGAAATGAAATGGTTTCTATTATATTGTGGGAACTCCGTAAACAACAGCTGACTCTAATCCAAACAGCGGTCATAGCAGGAACCCTGACGCTGCCGCTAGAGAGGAGGAGGACCCAGTGTAAGGAGTGTTCTGTTTCGCTCCTAATCTCATTGCTCCATAGGGGAAAAATTCTTTCTCTGTACTTCTCCCCAAATGTTCCCGAGTCTCTTTGATCAGTAGGCAAGAGAATTGGGCCTTCTTTTAAATTTACAGCACTTCTGTTTGTTTGAAAAAAGACACAACTAATCAGCTACCCGGAGGCAGAGAGGCTGTGCAAGTTCTTTGGCTACCGGAACCATGCCCATCTTGTTCCCCACTGGGACACACTGCTTTGCTCGTTCTAGATGCTCAGCAAGTGACAGCCAACTGAATCAATGTCCTCTGGCTTTTCAACAGCCTTCAGTTGCCTTCTGTTTGCCCACTAAAGTCCTGGGGTTGATGGGACTCATCAAATGTGAAAGGACAGCCTTCCTGTTTGCTTAGGTTTCAATTGCAAGGAAAGTGCCATTGCTGGCTTTATGTGCATTTGCCTTGTTTCTGTCTTTGAGAGGAGGCTCAGCAAAGGGATGGCAAGTTGTCCTTTGTGTAATGAAAAGACAGTAGCATGTAAGCATGTTGGGCTTTGGGCATGGGCTGCCTGTGTTCCAGCCCTGTCATTTGGTCTTGGTCAGGTTGCTTCCCCTCTTCACAAATTCTTTCCCTGTAAGTCATCAGTGTGCACTTGTGAGGATTAACTGTCTGTGCAGTACTGTGCTGATGAGCTCACGAGCACTTATCAGTAAATCACTGGATTCTCAGACAGTTTTACCCCAAGTTAAGATGAGTTTTTAGTTTTTATAAGATGATTAGTCTTTTGCTCATCAGTAATGGGTGTTACTCTCACAGCATTGGAGGTGTGGTGCTGGTGAACCTGTCGGGGTCTGAAAAGTCTGCTGGAAGAGACACAATAGGTAAGTATGTGACTGCTCTTCTAGGGCATTTGAGCAAGCTATGTGCGTACTGCATTGCATGCGCACATATGCGCACACGTGTGTGAGTGTGCACGTGACACAGTTCCTGTGTGGAAGTCAGAGGATAACCTGTAAGAATCAACTCTTTCCTTTCCACGTGGGTCCCAGGAATTGAATTCAGGTGTCCAGGTTTGGAAACAAGCAAGCACCTCTTAGCTAAGTGTTTGCTGACCCAGTCACAGGGTCTTAAAAAAATTGTCTATTAATTTAACTTTTCCTTGGAAGTGATAAAAAAAAAATTAAAAAGCTGTTATATGACCTTCACCCAAACTCTTCAGATATTAACTTACATAACTACAAAGCAATTATAAAAATTAATTAATAGGAATTAATATTACCTACTCATTTGCTCATCCACGTTTGTACCTTTCATGAGCAGTTACAGCTGCAGTGAACACTTAATTTGGATAGTATGGGCTATAGACCCATCTGTAATACAGCCACCCTCCCACAGTGTTCTTTTAGTGGCCTGAGGTCTTTTATTGATTTGCATTTAGTTGTCTTGTTCCCCTAATGTCCTCACAACAGGAGCCCTAATGCAGTCTTCCTTGTCTTTTATGACTCTGACACTTAAGAAGGGTACAGCTTATCTGTCTTGTACAGTGCATGCCCATTTGAGTTGGGGGCTTGCCTAGAATTCTTTCTAGTTAAATTGATGTACAGATTGGTACTAATACCATGGCAGTAATATGTCCTTATCTGATTGGTGCTGGTGCATATGTCTGAAGACCCATGGCATTGCTTTAATCTTTTGCTAGTAATGTGGGTATTCAAGTAGTGTCTGTCAGGGTGCTGTAGGGTGACGTGATTAGTTCTTGAAGTAGCATCTTGTGGGGAGATACTGTGAAGTTATAGAAATATCCTGTTGTCATACTCTCAGTGACTAGTTTTCTGATCTAGTCTGTTTCTTTGCCTTAGCAGTTACTATTAGAGTAAACATTTAATTTTGATCTACAGCCTTTATTTAGCAAAAACAAAGGTGACTAGAGCCCAACTTAGTTAATTTCTCTGTATATGTGAAGTACCTAGGACAGAGCAGTGCTCTCCAGACTCTTCCTGGTTCCTACCCAGTCAGCTGTGCTTTGAGCTACACATATCCTTTCTGACTCAGAACAACTCTGTATGCATAAAACCTAATGTAGCAGGCATGGTGGTGCATGCTTTTAGTCCCAGCACTTGAGAGGCAGAGGCAGGAGGATCTATGACTTCATGACTAGCCTGGGCTATAGAGTGTGTTCCAGGACAGCCAGGACTATACAGAGAAACCCTGTCTTGAAAAACCAAAAATCAAACAAGCAGACAAACAAATAAACAAACAAAAAACATAATATATACTTGTTCTGTGAGTGTAAGATTTTGTTGATAGGCTTTAAATTTGTTTTGATAATAATAAATAGGTAGGCTTAATAAATATTGTTCTTTTGAATAGATTAAAGTATTGAGTGGTCACTTGGCACATTGGTAATTATTTTTGAAGGCTTAATTAAGGGTTGTTGAGCATGAGTTAATGAAGACAGTAATTATTCATGAACTATGAGCTTCACACCATATTGCATATTTCAACCAATTATAAGCAAACATTTTGTGTTTGTAATTTTTAGTTCTTGGTTTAAAATAAGATATGGGAATTACAAAACAAAGCCAGCAGAGAATAAATTAGTGCCATTTTTTTAATCTTTGTGTGAGTATGTGGTGTGTGCATGTGTACAATTGAGTGTTAGTGTAGGTACATGTGTGACACCACGCTTGTGTGGAGGTCAGAGGGCAACCTCAGGTGTTGGTCCTTGATTTCCACCTTGCTTGAGATGGGTCTTTTGTTATTTGTCACTGTGTATGCCTGGCTGCTGGCTTGTAAACTTCCTGGGATTCTCTGGTCTCTGCCCCCCATCTCATTCTGGGATTACAGATGCATGCACTTCTGTGTCTGACTTGATGTGGGTCACGGGGATTCAAACTCATGTCCTCATACTTGTGTGGGAAGTGCTTTGCCCACTGGACCATCCCCAACCCATAATACTGCAATTAACATTAGTAAATGTCCCATTGTCTAAAACAGAAGACAAACGGATGGAAATTTAGCAGAGTAGAAAGGATGCTGTGTGGAGGTGTGACCTTATGGATGAGGTGATAGAGTGTCTGGAAATCCATATAGAGGGATGGGCAGAGCAAGATCAAGAGTGGCCTGGAGATGGAGAGAAGCATTTGTTACATTGTACAACAGCCTGTGTCTAAATGGTTCATGTAAAGCAGTGGTTCTCAACCTGTAGGTTGCAACCCCTTTGGGAGTCAAATGACCCTTCCACAGGGTTACCCAAGAGCATCAGAAAACACAGATAGTTGTTATGACCGTATCAGTAGCAAAATTATAGCTGTAAAGTCGCAACAAAAATAATTTTATGATTGGGGGACATCACAATATGAGGAACTGCATTTATTAATGGACAGGGTTAGGAAGATTGGGAACCACTGATGTAGAGAAAAATAAGTGCATATT
Organism: Cricetiscus sungorus; assembly: GCA_030556225.1. Taxonomy (NCBI): domain Eukaryota; kingdom Metazoa; phylum Chordata; class Mammalia; order Rodentia; family Cricetidae; genus Cricetiscus; species Cricetiscus sungorus. Next base: position 14,263,068 of record JANBXA010000367.1, on the reverse strand, counting down.
TCAAAATTAAAGACAAAATGTTATTTTCCTACTTCCGTTGTTAGAATCTGTGTGGGTGTTCAGTTAGGTCACCAAGGCCAGTGCCTTAGCATATATTTATTAATCCATTCAGTTCCTTCCTGTCCTAAAGGAGGATCTGGGTGGGATGAGTTCGTTTTGTTTTCATTTTTGCATTCTCATTTCTTCATTTAGTATTCAGTGTCTCATTAGACTCTAACTGTATGTAGTATATATATTGAATGAGTTCATGAAGGGATCCTGGGCTTTAAATCATGTGTTGGGTTTTACAGGTTCCATTTGGTCCCTTGCTGGAGCAATGCTCTATGCTGTCTACATTGTGATGATCAAGAGAAAGGTAGACAGAGAAGATAAATTGGATATTCCAATGTTTTTTGGCAAGTATATGTTTAGCCCTTTAGGCTATTTACTTGAAATTATAAATCTGTAGGGTTGTTGTTGTTGTTTTTATGGTTTTTTGGAGACAGGGTTTCTCTGTGTAACAGTCCTGACTGTCCTGGAACTCACTCTGCAGACCAGGGTGGCCTTGAACTCACTGAGATCCACCTGCCTCTGCTTCCCAAGTGTTGGAATTAAAGGCACATGCCATTGCCCAATGTAGGTTTTTGTTTTTGTTTTTAAAGAGACTATGGAGTCCCTTTTCCTCTTCTGTATGATTTTTATTTATTTATTTGTTTGTTTTTCTTGGAAATATTATGGATTCCAAGGCCTCTTGTTGAACCTTCTGGGCCTCACAATTCACCAAGACTAACTGGCCACTGGGTTCTAGAAAGCCGGGTCTACCTGTCCCCAGAGCTGAGAGCACACGTGCGTACCAGCTGTGTGCTGAGGATGCACCGATATTTGAGCATCTAGCACCTTACTGACTGACTGACTGGCCCATCCACCCAGCCAGACCGCAGTCAGCAGGTACCTGCCACTGCTGCTGTTTTTTCCTGCAGTGGAGCTGTTTTGTAGAGCTAGAACCAACCACCACAAGTTCAGTCGAGCAACCCACTGGAGCCCTCTGTGAGATCGCAGATTGCTAATGTGTTACCAGGTGTGGAAAATTGAAGTCAGCCATGACTTTAACCTGTGTCTCTTTTATCCTCAGGTTTTGTAGGTCTGTTTAATCTGCTGCTCTTGTGGCCGGGGTTCTTTTTACTTCATTATACTGGCTTTGAGGACTTCGAGTTTCCCAATAAAGTGGTACTTCTGTGTATCCTGATCAACGGCCTCATCGGAACAGTTCTCTCTGAGTTTCTGTGGTTGTGGTAGGTTCTGTTCTTCTCCAGCAGACTGACATTTCCTGTCAGTTTGTTAACTGAGGAGTAGTTTGGGCGTTTCCGTGTCTTCTGAGTTCTGAAGGTCCCTTCTGTGTACTTCCCTTTCACATAGGTACTTGTAATTGAATATACTTACTCTGAAAGAGCAGAGCTTTGCTTTTAACTTCTGTGGGCCCTTCACAAGGAAGATACATAGAAAGAAGCCCAAAAGTGTTTGTTTAATAAATGAGTGAATAAACTGTGGATTAATACTCTTCTGGTTTCCTTCCTGCCACTGTAATAAACACTCTGACCAAAAGTGACTTAGGGGAGGGGAGGCTCACACTTCCAGATCACAGGCCATCACTGAGGGAAGCCAGGCAGTACCGCCCATATTAATCATCAGTTCAGACATGACACAGGCCAAGCAGTCCCTTAGTTGAGACCTCCTCAGATGACTCTTAAGTGAGTGGTTCTCAGTCTGTGCATTGCAATCCCTTTGGGGGTCTGAACCATCCTTTCACAGGGTTACGTATCAGATATCCCGAATATCAGGTATTTACATTGTGATACATAACAGTAGCAAAATTACAGTTATGAAATAGCAATGCAATAATTGTATGGTTGGGGGTCATCACAGCATGAGCAACTCTACTAAAGACTGCAGTCCTAGGAAGGTTGAGAACTGCTGCTCTAGGCTGTGTTAAGGACAATACAAATTGTTTAAGTTTGTGAAAGTGCTTTCAAGGCGTTGGTTTGCATGTATGACATTATCAATAAATAAAATACATTTTTTATAGTGTTGGGGCCTGGGATGATGGCTCAGTAGATAAAGTTCTTGCTATGCAAACATGAGGATCTGAGTTTGGATATCTAGGCGGGATGGAATACATCTCTAACACTGACATGGGGGCAGAGAGAGAGGAGGAGCTGTGGAACTCACTTGCCCACTAGTCCAGCTGAATCAGTGACCTAGGTTCAGTGAAAGAACTAGTCTCAAAAATCAGAGAAGATGAAGAGTGAAAACAGACCCTGAGTGTGGGTACATGCACACGCGTAGCTACACCTGAGTGCACATGCACACACGTGATCATGCACATGTGAACACATAAAGGCTAGTGTTATGCAAATGGAAGTAGCCATGGTCTCGTGGACATCATGTTTGTGTGAAGTGGGACAACTGATGCTGCTTTCACAGAGAGCTTGGGAATGCTAGGTTGCTCACAGGCTTTCTTGTTTATGTTCAGAGCTTTACAGATGGGTGGCTTAGATGTGGAAGCCATGAATAGATTCTTGGGATGCTAGCATGCTGAAATATTTTAGACTTTTTTCTCATTTAATGACAGTAAGTTTGAACACAGGGTCCCATATGGAGTTAGTGAGACTTCCATCATAGTCTTAGTACTGTTTCAGTCAGATTGAAGTTTTCAATGAGCTGGGCCTGTGGCACAAGCTTGCCGGTTTTTTCAAGTTTGTGTGTGATTTCAGCTTTAATAATGCTATTGGGGGGGAGGGCTGGGTAGAGAGATGCCTCTTTGTTTAAGAGTGCATGCTGGTCTTGCAGAAGAACTGAATTCAGTTCCCAGCACCCATGTTGGGAAGCTTATCACTGCCTGTAACTCCAGCTCCAGAGGACCCCACATCCTCTGATCCCCAAGGACACTGGATTTACATGTATAGACCCATTCATATATATATATATGTATATATATATATATAAATCTTAAAATCAGTTTGTCAAATCTAAAGAAAAGTAATTATGTGGTTCTGTTAGGTATCAAAAACTAAAAATTCTGTTCAGTAAATTTTAAATTAATGAAATATAATTAATATATATGTGTGTGTGTATATATGTGTTTATATTTCCAAAGTGGAATAGTATATGCAAGCAGATCTCAAAAATAGTATAAAGCACCCAGGACACGGTATAGTTCCATGTTTGTATTTTTACTATTTGAGGACAAACTTTGGAGTCATATTAGTAACTATTATTTTTTGTGTCTCTGTCCATACTCAGCTTTCATCTTTGCTTGGGATCTCTCAGGCACGTATTATAGGATAGGAAATCTTGGTTCAATTTGTTTAGTGGCATTTTTTAAAAATGTTTTTAATATAGAAGTTATGTTTTATGTTTCCTTTCTTCTTTTCAGGGGCTGCTTTCTTACCTCATCGTTGATAGGCACACTTGCACTAAGCCTTACAATACCTCTCTCCATCATAGCCGACATGTGCATGCAAAAGGTAAGCCAGGTACTTCATGAGATACTCTAGGGACATCACTAAAGCAGACCTAGAGATAGTTAAAGGGTGTGTTTAAATAATACAGGAGGCAGATATGCATAATACTTGATGCTTCTCCCTCTAGGAGGGACCCCACATAGAAACATAAATGGTAGGAGCTAAGGCTCCATCAGTAGAATGATTCTACAAACTTGAGGATGGAGCTTGATCCCCAGAATTCATGTCTAAAAAAGCCGGGAGTAGTGTGCATGCTTGTAACCCCAGTGCTGGGGAGATGGAGACAGAAGGGATTCTGGGGCTCACTGACCAACCAGCCTAGCTCACAAGGAGAGTCCTAGGCCACCGAGTGATTCTGTTTCAAAAAACATCACCTAAGGAAAGACAGCTAGCTGTCTTACAGGGTGTCTATTGCTGTGAAGGGACACCACAACCACAACAACTCTTATAGAGGGAAACAGTTATTGAGAGGTTTGCTCCATTATCTTCATGATGGTGTGCAGGCAGTCATATTGCTGGAGAAGGAGCTGAGAGCCGCACATCATGACACACAGGCAGCAGAAGCACCTGTGTCCCACACTGGGCATAGCGTGAGCATCTGTGACCTCAAAGCCCACCCCTACAGTGACACATTTCCTCCAATAAGGCCACACCTACTCTCAACAAGGCCACACCTCTGAATTGTGCCTCTGAATAGACACATGAGTCTGTGGGGACTATACCCATTCAAACCACCATAAGAGCCAAGGTTGACCTCTGACCTCCACAGTCATGGGCATAGCATATGTACATACATATACCCACACGATTTTACATACACAATAAATAAGTAAATAACATAAAATATAAAAGAAATAAATAATCCTAACTTTGGTCTTTTAATATTTTCCCATTAGTTTTCAGGTAAGGGAAGTGGCTTTATATGGGGCTTGTAGTTTTTGAGTAGCTGCTTTGTCCCTCGTGTCTTTGGTATAGTCCATGTGTACAGTAGGAGATTGCTAGTATCTAGTAGGGGTAACTTGTCTGCTCGGGTCAGCTCCAGTGGGTCTTAACACTGTGCTGCACTGCTGTGGAAGTGAGCTCCAGGAGAATGACGTGGTGTCCTGGAGGAGGCTCATCTTCGTCACACTCAGCCAACGTGTCCCTGCCCTCTTATATGATGTCCCAGTCTGGACATGGGAATGCTGCTAACTATGGTGTAGAAGTAACACTCTGGAGCATCTCTGGCTGCAGCCTAGAGACATGAGCTAGAACTTCCTTCCTTTCTTCCTTCCTTCCTTCCTTCCTTCCTTCCTTCCTTCCTTCCTTCTTTCCTACCTTCCTACCTTCTCTCTCTCTCTTTCTCTCTCTCACTTCTTGAGATAGGGTCTCATGGTGTTACCCTAGCTGATCTGAAGCACTACATTGATCAAGCTGGCCTTGAACTCTTGAAGGGATCTGCCTTTCAAGCACTGGAATTAAAGACATGTGCTACCTCACTCTGTGGGGAAAGTTTCTTTAGTGGCACTTCTAAGAGTGTGCACTTGCCTAAGGCTGTGGGAGGAAGACAGTCACTTACTCTGCACTTGGAATTTGAATATTTTAAGACATAAGTAATTATAGTGTGTTGACTTAATACAAATTGAAAATGAAAATGTTTGAAAGCTGCAGGTGTTCTAGTAGCTTTATTTTTTAGTGCTATTTTTATTTAGGTCTTTGTGGACCTTGGGGACAAAGGCAAAATACTCTCAGGGATACAGATATTCTTTATTTAAAATGGTTCTGTAGGGATAGGAGGTGGCTCAGTGGTTAAGAGCACTGACTGCTCTTACTGAGCTCTTGGGTTCAGTTCCCATCAGGCTGCCTGTAACTCCAGTTTCGGGGACCCAACACCCTTTCTGCCCTCTGCTAGCACCTGCACATGTGTCGTGCACATACATGCACTCAGGCACTGACATATACACATAAATACATACATTTTTACAAAGTAATTCTGTGCTGACAGTTATACATTGTTAGATGTTCTGGAGGTCATTCCAAATAATGTTACATTTTGACAGTACTTTGACAGAATACTTTAACTGTGGGCTTCTCAGAGGACTCATTCCTGGGTATTCTGTGGGTCACTGAGTGTGCAAATCAGCTTGTGTGTTGGAGGATTATTTTGTTTTCTCGAAAAGTCCTCACCAAATACATCATTCGCATGAAACTTTTCTGTTTTAATGGTGTTAAATGGGCCAGCGTGTGCTTTCCAGCAGAGGGAGTTTTTGCCTATGAAAACTCTCCTTTTTTTCTTTTTGTTTTTATGAATGTGTGTGTTTGAGTGCATATGTGCCCACGTGTGAATGCGCATGCAGAGGCCAGAGGACAGTACTGGGTGTTGTTCCTAAGGTACTATCTATTTTTGAGACAGTGTCTCTCCCTGGACCCTCAGGCTTTCTAAGTAGGCTGGCTGGCCAGTGGGCTCAGAGATCCTTCTGTGTCTACCTTATGTACATGTACTAGGATTTCAAGCGTGTGCCACTTTGCCCAAGTTTTTTTTTTTTTTTTTTTTTTTTTTTTGTAGGATTCGATTCTGGGGATTAAATGTAATTTTTCATGCTTGTGCAATCCAGCTCTTTATTGAGCCTTCTCTTTTGTCCCTTATTTTTCTCAGAAGAGGGCAAACACTTTTTCTGTATTTAGCAAACAGGAGTGGCTATTTCCTTTTGTAAAACAGATCACCACGATGTCCCTCATCACCCTCAGTAGTCAGTGCAGGCTGCTTAGAAAATTGTTTTGGATACTTTAGTTCAATCTAGAGACTCAAGGTAACTTCTAAACACCAAGGATGGCCTTTTAAGCTTTATGGCATTTCATTATCTTGAGTTTCTTGAGGACCTTGATCAATGATGGATGAGAGGATCATAATGGTTGCATCAGAGGGCTCTTGAGTGCTGAAGCCTGGCTTCTTGCCTGCTGCTGTTCCCTTGGTCAGAGTTAATATGTGTGGAGGTCAGAGAACAACCCCCAGGTCCGTTTCCTCCTCAACTGCACGGGAGTAACTCATGCTCCCAGGCTTGGCTGCAAGTACCTTTACCTACGAACAATCTTTCTGAGCTATCTGTTCTCATAGATATTTTGATGGAGAAAGAACCAGTTTTGGGTGTTATAATTTGAATCTGTGGGGCTAGAGGTGAAGAGCACTTGTTTCTCTTCCTGAGAATTTGAGTTCAAATTCCAGACAACTCACAGTTACCCACCCATAACCCCAGCTGCAGAGCAGCAAATGCCCCTTTCCAGCCCCTGCTGACAGCAGCAGAGATACACATACACATGGCCAAAATAAGTAAATCTTTAACATTGTAAGTAATAGCTGGGGGTGGTGGTGGTGGTGGTGGTGGTGGCGGCGGCGGCTCACGCCTTTAATCCCAGTACTTGATAGGCAGAGACAGGTGAATCTCTGTGAGTTTGAGGCCAGCCTGGTCTACAAAGCAAGTTCCAGGACAGCCAGGGCTATTACACAGAGAAACCCTGTCTAAAAACCAAAAAAAAAAAAGGACTAAAATTATAAATAAGTAGAATTTGTTATGAATTATTGATAAAAGGCTTGCAGAAGTTGTCAGGGTTTCCATTGGTTTTAGCACTAAGAACTGTGATATAGCTGTTAACATAGCTGTAACACCACATTGATTTTTCAAATCTGAAATTTTGAAGATAGTGTTGGAAATTGAGGAAGAAAAATCCACTTGTGAGCAGGGAGAGACCATTACAGAGGCAGAGGGCACCATGGTGCTGGGGACAGAAACCCCGCCCAGACATTCCCGCTCTGAGCACCTAGGAAACCTTGGCATACCTTTGTTTGCCCATTCTTTTAGAGCAATAAGTATTTCTACTAGTTATTTAGGCAAGTAGAATTGTAAATTGAAGTCCCAGATCCTCTTATATAATAATATTATCAGTGTCTAATCTGTCTTCTTGGTGTTTTAATGTCTTAAAGGTAAAAATTGCCTTAATGATAATTTTGAGGTTTTATTTTAATCTTTTGTTTTAGGTGCAGTTTTCTTGGTTATTTTTTGCAGGCGCTATCCCTGTGTTTTTTTCATTTTTTATTGTTACTCTCCTATGCCATTATAATAATTGGGATCCTGTGATGGTGGGAGTCAGAAGAATTTTTGCCTTTATATGCAGAAAACATCGAATTCAGAGGTATGTTTTAGCACAAAGTTTTTTTCAAGTGTGTGTTCGTTCGTTCATTCATTCATTCATTCATTCATTCATTCATTCATGCGTCTGCATGTACCTATATGTGTGTATACATGCATGAGGAGAGACCAGAGATTGATGTCAAATGTCTTCCCTAAGCTCCACCTTAGTTTTTGAGAGTTTCACTAGTGGGTTGGTTGGGGTAGCCTGGACCTGAAGATGGAGGTTTCTGCCCTGCCAGGTCCTGCCCTTCAGCCCCAAATAAGCACACAGAGACAGATTAATTATAAAACTCTTGGCCGATGGCTAGCTCTGTGTTAATTATTAACCCATAACTACTAATCTATGTATTTCTACATGGCCTTATCTTACCGGAGAATGCCTGGCAGGTCCTATCTTCCCTGTTTCTACATGTTGTCTCTTCGAGTTCTCTCTCTGCCTCTCTCCCCAGCATTCTCCTCGTGTCCTAGCCCCTGCCTCTACTGAGCAGTCAGTGTTTTATTCATCAGCCAATAAGAGAAACATACATACAGAAGGACATCCCCCATCATGGACCAGCTTGACTATGCTGGCCAGCAGTGAGCCCCAGGGACCCTCCTGTCTCCACACTGGGATTACATACAGATGCTTCTGTCTTGCCTGGCTACCTTACAAGGGTTTGGGTGATTGAATTTACATCTTAAGCTTGTGAGGCAAGCCCTATACTAACCAAGCCATCTCCCAGCTCTTGTGGTTTTTTTTGTTTGTTTGTTTGTTTGTTTGTTTTTGTTTTGTTTTTTTTGAGATCCAGTCTTACTATGTAACCCTGGCTGGCCCTGAACTCCTGATTCTCTCACCTCTGTCTCCGGAGCACTGGGATCACAACATAGATGTTCAGCTGGATGTGTCTGTGTTCCTGTAATCTCAGCAACTCGGGAGGACCAGTAGCATTCTGAGATTGGGGCCAGCTTGGGCTACAGAGGCAGACCCTGTTTCAACAGACAAAACAACAGAGATGGGTTGGCTGAGTAATCAAAATCACACAGTGGCCTGACTTTTAAGGATTTTGATAGGAGTTGTTGAAAGAATGAATTCTGTAATTTGTGTTGTATAAGGAAAATGATGTGTTTGGATCCTTTGGATGATGAGATAATTTCCTCACTGCTAATTATTAGGAAGCAAATATTTTGGTTCCCAGGTGGTCTGTAATTGATTTAAATATAGAAAGCTTTGGTTTGGGTGCAGCTGATAATAGACTATGTCGGTACTGGCTTACATTTTCTTTTCTGTTTCTTTTTAAGAGGCCTTTTTGTAGTGCACTTCAAAAACACAAGGAAAATTGCCGCTTTTGCCACTAACTGTATTTTGACCTCCCAGCTTCAGACAGGGTAGCAAGCCATTTCTGAGCTTTCTTTTTTTGTTCTAACACTTTCTTAACTGTTGCCTTTTCTTTAGAGTTCCAGAAGACAGTGAACAGTGTGAGAGCCTCATTCCTATGCACAGCGTTTCGCAGGAGGATGGAGCTACTTAGCTGCTGTCTGTAGTTCAGGTGTGTTATTGAACCAGAACTAGTATTTCATGGTGTTCTTATTCTTGAGAGTACTCAAAAGTGGCAGGTCAGTCTTCCTTCCTTCCTTCCTTCCTTCCTTCCTTCCTTCCTTCCTTCCTTCCTTCCTTTCTCTCTCCCTTCCTCCCTCCTTCCCTCTTTTCCTCTCTCTCTCCCTGCCCTCTTCTCTTCCCTCCATCCCTTCTTTCCCTCTCTCCCTCATCCCTCCCTCTCTCCCTCCTTACTTCCTTCTTCCTTCCACCCATCTTTCTTTTTTGAGACAAAACCCTCTGTGTAGCCCTGGCTAGGCTGGAACTTGCCATGTAGACCAGACTAACCCAAACTCACAGAGATCCCCCTGCCTCTTATTTACAGAGTGTTGGCATTAAAGGTGTGCAACCCACATCCTGCCCTTGCAGGAGAATTTCTAGAATGAGGTTCTTGGTTTCTTTTCTTTTCTTTTCTTTTCTTTTCTTTTCTTTTCTTTTCTTTTCTTTTCTTTTCTTTTTTTTTTTTTGAGATGGCCCAAAGTGCTACAGTCCCTGGAGTCAAACCACTTGGGTTCTGTGTCTGCAGATTCTTCTGCAGCTGGCTCTGTGACACTTTGGGAGCTTCCTGGCCTCATTGAACCTGTTTCCTTGTTTGGGAAGTGGCATTGTGCCAGAATGATATTACGGGTATTGAGTTCAAAGTGTCACAATAGTGCCTTCTTCAAATTAGATGGCCAGTGAGTTTTAACTCTCTCTCTCTCTCTCTCTCTCTCTCTCTCTCTCTCTCTCTCTCTCTCTCTCTCTCTCCTCACTCAGGGTGTGTGTGTGTGTGTGTGTGTGTGTGTGTGTCTGTCTGTCTGTCTGTGTGTGTGTGTCTGTCTGTGTGTGTGTGTGTGTGTGTGTGCTGTGTGTGTGTGTGTGTCTGTGTGTGTGTGTGTCTGTGTGTGTGTGTGTGTCTGTCTGTGTGTGTGTGTGTGTGTGTGTCTGTCTGTGTGTGTGTGTCTGTCTGTCTGTGTGTGTGTGTGTCTGTGTGTGTGTGTCTGTCTGTGTGTGTGTGTGTGTGTGTGTGTCTGTCTGTGTGTGTGTGTCTGTCTGTCTGTGTGTGTGTGTGTCTGTCTGTCTGTGTGTGTGTGTGTCTGTCTGTCTGTGTGTGTGTGTGTGTGTGTGTCTGTGTGTGTGTGTGTGTGTCTGTGTGTGTCTGTGTGTGTGTGTGTGTGTGTGTGTGTGTGTGTCCATGTGCATGCATGTGTTGATGTATGGCCTCTGGCCAGAGGTTGACATCCGTTTCCCTTCTTTATTGCTCTCCGCAGTCTCTCACTGAACCTGAAGCTCACTGGTTCAGCTACATTGTCTGGCCAGCAAATCCCAGGAACCCTGTCTTCTCCAGCACCCAGCACGGGGATCACAGGCATGTGCTGCTGTGCCTGGCTGTTTATGTGGGTTCTAGGATGTGAAGCCAGGCCCTCATGCTTGTGCAGCCAACACTATTCCAGCCAAGTCATCTCCCCAGCCCCTTACTCTATCATTTTTCTTCATCTAAATAATTGTATTCAATGATAAACTTTAGAAAAATATTTTCTAAAGTATTTTAGAGTGTCTCACATCTCTTCCTCCTCCTCACTGTGAGTGTGTGTGTGTGTGTGTGTGTGTGTGTGTGTGTGTGTGTGTGTGTGAGAGAGAGAGAGAGAGAGAGAGAGAGAGAGAGAGAGAGAGAGAGAGAGAGAGAGAGAGAGAGAGAGAGAGAGAGGGAGAGAGAGAGAGAGAGAGAGAGAGAACTTCAGTTTCCTTACAAGAACATGTGTGAGGGGTTATTTTTATAAGAGCAACCTGCCGGTGGCTACACTGAAGAAAACATCTCTTCCTCAGCAGCCATTAACTTCCCATAGTCCTTAGGAAGGGGTGGAGCCAAATGTTGTTAACTCCTGTAATCCCCAGTTGTAGCTGATTCTCTTGGACTTGCCCATCTCTTTACAGATTATGCTCGTACCTCTGTTGCTTGTCTGTCTAGCCTTAGGCATCTCCAGGTGACAGACATTTTCATTAAGATAGATGAGGACCTCTATTCCCACACCGCATGCTTGCCTCCCGATTCCATGTCATTCTGGCCTCGCCATCATCTGGTGGGACACGGTGACACATGATGTAAACCCAGTGTTTGGGGACTGGAGATCAAGGCCATTCTCCTCCACATTGAGTTTGAGGCCATCCTGGGCTACATGTCTTAAAAATAAGCAAACAAAAAACAACAGAACCAACACATTTCTCACTCCTTCTGTATAGTTGCTGCATAACTTTGGAGAGCTCTATATACTGTGTTTGCATTTTTATGACTAAGTAAGAGCTGGCCACCTCATTAAAATGTTTCCTGATATTTTCTCTAGTACTTCCTACAGTGTTCAGAGAACAACGTTGAAGTTCTTCTTTCATGTAAAACACAGGGGAGCTCTCTGACTGCCTAACTGACCTTCTATGCGCCATGTGTCACAGTCCTGCTCTCCACTCCTCGCCCTTTCTGACTGAAACACTTAGTTGTATTTCTTCAGGGCACCCAAGAGTTGATTGTTCTTCCCTTTGTTCATGTGGTTTATTCCTTCTTAGGAAAATGGCCTTCGTTGTCTGCTGCCCTTTGAGTGAGGCTTGTGGGACAGGTGTGCCATCTTCAGATTAAAAATAATGGGGCTGGAGAGATGGCTCAGGGCTTGGGCTCTTGTATAGGAGCTGAGCTTGGCTCCTAACACACATATCAGGCAGCTCACAACTGCCTCTAACTCCAGCTGCAGGGGATCCCATGTCCTTTCTCACCTCTTCAGGCACCACATTCGTGTGTACACACCCACAAACAGACACACAAATAGAAATAAAATAGTTAATGTGTAGACAATGGTGAAGGTCATTAGAGTGTCTTTATGCCATCAAATTTTAATGGGTTATTTTTCTGTGGAGTGTTCCCCACATCCAACCCCACCCCATCTCTCCAGGCTGTGTTTCAGTGGTTGGAAAAGCCAGAGCTAGAAGGCTCAGTTGGTAGAGCATGGGATTCTTAATCTCAGGGTTGTGGGTTCAAGCCCCATGTTGGGCACCATTTGAAGATGTGGGTTTTTGGTCTGCCTGGTTCCACAGCTATTTTGCCTCAAATAAACACACAAAGACTTATATATTAAGTATAAAATGTTTGGCCGATGGCTTAAGCTTTTTATTAGCTAGCTCTGTCTTAATTATTAACTCATTTTTATTTATGTATTGCCATGAGGCTGTGGCTTACCCATAATCCAGCATGTCACTCCTTTTGGCATCATGGCGTCTCTTCTTGGTCTTCCTCTCCCTGGCCTTCTCCTTGTCTGGTAGCCCTGCCTATCTCCCCGCCTGGCTGTTGGCCACTTAGTGTTTTATTTATCAACCAATAAAAGAAACATATATACAGAAGGACATCCCCCATCACAGAGAAAGTTGAGGTAGTGAAGGTGGATGCCTTCAGATAGCATAAACTAGAACAGGCTGAGTGGAGACTTTGTCACTGCAGGGGTAACAGTAGACTATGCCAAGAATAAAACTAAATGCTGGCACACAGCACTTAAGTAGTGTTGGTGACAAACCTGCTGTTGCCATGAAACGTGTCCTTTTTTTAATGTTTAGTTACTTGATATTTGTGTGTACACGTGCAAATATAAGACATGTCCACTGTCACAGCATGTATGTGGAGGTCCGAGTCTAACTTGAGGGACTTGGATCCTCTCCCACATATAGGTTCCAAAAATTGAACTCAGGTCATCAGCCTCAGTGGCCAGCACCTTTCCCCTCTGAGCTGTCTCGCTGACCCTGTCCTTTATTCTTCTCCAGATCAAGCATCTAATTATTAAATATATGTATTGTGTATGGTGGGTATTTCAGCACTAAGATAATTTGCTTCTCACACTCTGCTGCAGAAACGTAAAATGATAAGTAACCATTTTCTGTATCCTTTTGTTTTTAGTGTAATGGAACATTCTACAGTGAAGAGACAATCTGGCAAGTTCTTTGTAGAAGTGTTTCAGTGCCTAGTCTGAACAATACCAGTTTCAGTTCTTTGAAACTCTAAATATATTTTCCTCATGTCTGCTTTCTTCATTTTCAAAATGAAGGATGTTCCATGTAGATTGTGCAGTCCAGTTGCTCCAAAGGACCAGACTGCCTTCTGTACCAGTTCAGTTCTTGAAATCACTGGAACTAATCAAGGAACAAAATCTTTCTGGGGAACTCTTAAACATGCTCGTGCAGACTGAGTAATGAGAAATCACCTATGTGAGTAGATGAGCGTTCTGACAGGCATAGCCTGTAGTGGGTGCAGATTCTATTTTCCAGTTTTGTAGATTGCAAAATAACCACACAGAAGAAATGTTAATGGGACAAGTGTGTTCATCCAAAGGACAAGTGTTTGAGCAATGATCTGGTCCCAGTGCACTCACTGTGTGATCTCTCCCTGCTGTTTGGTCCTTGTATCTTTAAACATGCGACAAGCCCTAACAGTTGTCCAGGGAAGGAATTGTAAACTGGAAAATCACATATTTCTAAAGGCTGTGTGACTATAAATTAGTTAAGAAAGCTCTGTTTAATTTAGAGTTTTGAAGGAATATTCTCTCTTCAATTAAATTTTCATAATGGAATGGTTTAAATTGAAGTGGTAAAGAATATTATTAGAATAAAACGTTTGTATATGTATTTGTGTATTAAAGATGTATCAAGTAATTTTGTATTTTTTCCACGTATAAATTACTCTAAAACTGGGTGCTGCTTCCTTAAACAATCTTACTTTCCTAAGTAAATATAAATGGTTAAAATAAAAAAAAAAGGCAAGGAGATACTGTGGTGTAAAGATGAGATTTGATTTCTTTTTTTGTCTGGCATTATTAAGTCATGGGGCTGGGCCATCTCAGTTGGTAGGGTGCTTGCCTGGCACACAGGAACCCCAGCACACCTGGAATGCCAGTGCTCGGGTGGAGGCAGGAGGATTGGGAGTTCAAAGTCATGCATGGCTACATAGTGAATTTATGGCCAGCCTTGGAGAGTGAGACCCATCTCAAAATACATGTAAAATCCTCACAGTGTGTGTGTGTGTGTGTGTGTGTGTGTGTGTGTGTGTGTGTGTGTGTGTGTGCCTCTGGAATTGCTTCCTGTTGGTGAGCTCATGTCTGAAGACTGAATTCTAGGTAGTCAGAATCCAATCCTGTTTCAAGTAAGAATCATTCTCCAAATCACTTAATGAATCTCATTTTTAAAATTCCCTTTACAGAGTTCCCCTTTATCCTTTTTACATTCTTAAAATTGGTCTGGTGTTAACCCGAATCTAAAATAAAGGTTAGCTGTCTTTCTGCTTAGTCCGGAGTCCTCTGCGTTATGTTAATTTAAACAGCAGACAACTGTGCTTTTCACTTGGGGCCACAAGTAATTCTTACGCTAAAACCAATGCTGGTTGGCAGGGTAAAAGACATACAGAGGATGGGAGATTTCTCAGTAAAGTGCTTGCATTGCTAAGCATGTGTGTCTGGATGAGATCTCCAGAAGTGATATGAAAATAGCCAGGGTGGTGGCGATGGAGAAAGGTGGACCCCTGGGGCTTGCTGGCCCACTTGGTAAGGTCCTGGTCAGTGGAAGACCCTGCCTCAAGCAAGTCATGGGGCCAGGGGGATGACTCAGATTGCTGCACAAACCTCATGACCTGACTTGGATCAAGAACCCACACAAAACAGCCCGCTGTGGTGATGCGCCTCCGTAATCCCTGCACTCCTGTGTGTGTGTGTGTGTGTGTGTGTGTGTGTGTGTGTGTGTGGGGGGGGGGGAAGGATGTGGAGACATAGGAGTTACCAGGAAGCTGGCATAACTAGAAACAGGAGAAACTGCAGTGACAGGGTGGGTCACTGAAATAACAACTTCAGAGGGTTGTTCACACACACACAGAGGAACACATTTTTAAGGATCAAGGTGGGCAGTACCTGAGGAATGACAATTGCTAATGACCTACACACATTCTTCACATATGCACACACTCAAGGCAGGAACCGAAGCCAGGCTCACACAGCACAGCCCCCCTACATAAGAAAGGTACCACTCACAGTGGGCTGGGCCCTCTATCATCAATCAGCAATCAAAAAAAAAATGCCACGTAGCCCAGTCTGATGGGGGTAGTTTTTCAGCAGAGGGTCCCTCTTCCCATGTGCATAAAATTGACAAGATTGGCTGTGTCAATAAATGAGGGAGGCAGAGTGGGAGGGGAAGGGGGGATGAAGGCAGTCAGGCTGCCTAGTCCTGTGATCATAGAGATTGCACTGCAGACTTAGACATGTAGGGAGGCCAGCAAGCTGGCTTAGTAGTAAAAAACGCTTGCTGCCAGGTCAGAGAAGGAAGAGACCTGACTTTTACAAGTTGTCTTCTGAGCTCCACTGGTGCGAATAAGTAACTGCAAAGAAAAATGTTATAAATTAATGATGGGGACAAGTCCCAACCAAGAGCAGCTAATGGCCTTCCCCCACACCCCAACATTGGCCTGTAGTTAGTTTTCTGAATCTGAATACATGTAAGAAGCCCTGCACCCTGTTTCCAGCCTTCTCCTCTTATCTCCATACATACTTTATATCTCATTAGTGCAGTGTCTCAAGTGAAGGCAGTGTGCTTGTGTTTTGGTTTGGGTCTGGTCATTTGTTTTGGTATATGTATAAGTGTGTACACATGTATGCAGACAGAAGCCAGAATTCACAGTAGATGTCACTCTCTACCTTAGTTTTTTATTTTATTTTATTTTATTCTATATTTTTCAAGACAGGGTTTCTCTGTGTAAGCTTTGTAGACCAAGCTGGCCTGGAACTCACAGAGATTCGCCTGCCTCTGCCTCCCCGGTGCTGGGATTAAAGGCGTGTGTCACCAATGCCCAGCTAGCTTTTGAAATTTTTATGTCTTCATATATCTTTCTGTGTATGTATATGCATATGCGGAGGTCGGACAAGCTGTGGGTGCCTGTGCTGTCTTAGTAGAGATCCCAGAAATTATATTCCAGTCGTCAGCTTTGATGTCAAGTGAACCTATGGGCTGAGCTCTCTCTCTTGCCTCCAACATAGTTTTTGAAACAAAGTCACTGAAACTTGCACTGAGCTTGCAGACATAAACCACCATGCCTAACTTTTTGTGGGTGCAGGGGATCTGAACTTGGGACCTCATGCTTACACAACAGACACTTTATTGATTGAGCCGTCTCCTCTGTTTTTGTCTGGAAAAGTTCCTGGTTGACGATAATCAGAACCCCAAGGGCAACGAAACAGAAACGAGGCAGGAGAGTGTGCATGGATGTGTCTAGGAGCTTGGAGGGCATTCGGTATGTGCTGGGCATCTATGCTTTTCCTTAAGTAAATGTAAAAGTTTTTTTTTTTTTTAATTGAGATACTGGCTTCTGTCAGCCTGGTGTAATTAATTCTTCACATTGAACTGATTTTTGCCTGGCAGCTGATGGATAGGACTCATTGTCTTGGTAGAAGTGAGCTCACAAGGTTAAGCGAGAATGTTCTCAGAGGTGTCTGGCCTTGTCTCAGGAAGAATGCTAATGTCCACTTTGATATCCATCATGTAGGACCAACTTGGGGCTGGAACTTTCTAGAAGCTACTTTTCTCATCAGATCCATAGCACTCATCGCTGGCATGCCTGCAGAACAAATAAAACCTCTCTGAAGGACACAGGAGCTAATTAGGAAACAATATTCCCCTTAATCTTCTTAGCAAATGAATCGAATGCCATCACCATTCTCAGCTTTATTGGTTGCTGTCATTTCGTCCCACTGTCCTTCCTTTTTGAAATAGGCTTTGTTAGTGGGTAATATTTCCAGAAGATATTGTATAATATTGTGTGCCGGGGTTTTAATGGTGATGCGGCTTATGTGACCTAGTCAATTTATAGCATTTAAAGTGAGAGCTCATGTATTCAACTGTATTCATAGTTGTCTTGGTATCCTCAAAATTCTGCCTAGGCATTTAAGAGCCCCCCTCTCTCTGTCTCTCTGTCTCTCTGTCTCCCTCTCCCTCCCTCTCATTCATGTTGTGTTTGTGTTGTGAGTGAAGGTTTGCACATGCACGTAGACGTGAGGGGACAAACTTGGGTGTCAGTCTGTCCCTTACACCTTATTTGAGACCTTGCTCTCCACTGTGTGTAGACCATGAAAGCTAGCCCACAGCCAACCCACGTCCAAGGTCCCTTTATCAATAGAACTGGAGGTTTTGATTCCACATGCCTTTTTAGTAGCATCAGTTTTACTTTCCTTGGTAAAAACTGGTATCATGCTTCACAAGACTACTGTATATACTTGGGGAAATGCCCTGTAAGTCTCAAGAGTGTTTAAAAGTTCATTAAAAACAGCCCTCATCTAGTAGCTGATGGAAACAGAGGCAGACACCCATAGTGAAACACTGAGCCGAACTGGAATCCAGATGCAGAGAGGGAGGACAAGTCCAGGCTACAAAAACCCACAAAGACAGCTGACCTGAACAAGGAGGAGCTAATGGGCCCCCAGACTGATAGCTGGGAAACCAGCATTGGACCTACTCAGACCCCCTGAATATGGGTCTCAGTTAGAAGGCTTGGGCAGTCTAAGGGATCTCTGACAGTGGATCCAGG
Organism: Cricetiscus sungorus; assembly: GCA_030556225.1. Lineage (NCBI taxonomy): Eukaryota > Metazoa > Chordata > Mammalia > Rodentia > Cricetidae > Cricetiscus > Cricetiscus sungorus. The sequence continues at coordinate 14,245,260 of JANBXA010000367.1, read as the reverse complement.
ATGTATTCCTGGTGCACAAAAGGACTTTGGGAGCACATTCCCCATGGAGGGACACTCCCTTAACCTAGGGGGGCAGGTAGTCCCTACTCCAAATGACTTGACAGATTTAGATGACCCCCTCATGGAAGGCATCACTCTACATGTGGAGTGGGGGTGGGGTGTGAATGAAGGGTGGTCTGGGGGCATCAAAGGGTGGGAGAGAGGGAGGGAGAGGGAACTGGGATTGATATGTAAAATAAGAAAAATAAATTTTAAAAAATTGAAAGCAAACAATGACCATGGGTACTCTTCTGTTATTTTAATTGAAAGCTCCTGTTTTGTTGATGGAGACAATGATTGACTAATGATTGGAGCAATTTTACAAAAATTCTTAGTTGCTTATCTTGTTTCTTTCTTTCTTTTTTTTAATCATTCAAAAACTCGTGGGTTTGCTTACCTTCAAGGTTATGCACCACTTTGACAGTACTACACGTAAAAGCAAAGTTTCAAATGTTCCCAATTTCAATAGATGTATGTTATTAGACATGTGTGTGCATGTGGTGTGTGTGTGTATGTGTGTGTTCACGTACTCACATGTACCAGCACATGCCAGCACATGTGTGTATAGTCAACTTTCCAGGGTCTGTTCTAGCCTTGCACTGTGTTCAAGCACTGCTGTATTGCCTACTCCAGCTGGCCTGGAAGCTTCTAGGCTATTCTAGCTCCCTTCCAATCTTGCCAATAGAAGTGCTGAGATGATAGATGTGTGCTGACACGTCCGGATTTGAATGTGGGTTCCAGGGACAGAGCTCATGCATGCCACCAGGTGTGCAGAGCTGTCTATCACTCCCACCCAGTGAGCCACGACCCCAGACCCCTCTGTATATATACTATTTGTGGAAACTGACTAGCACTCTCTGGGTGAACAAATTTACCAAAAGGTCAGCATGAGACAGTGTCTGCAATGAGAGCACTTAATTTATGTGACCTAAATGTGACCGTAGTTTTGAGTCAGGAAATTAGGGCAGAGAAGCCATTTCCTTCATGCTTCAAAAAATAGTATTTATTTTCCTATTAACTGGGGGATAGCATACAGATGCCAGAGCACACAATGTCAGAGTAAGCATGAGGGGACCTGAGGACAACTCGCAGGACACGGTTCTCTTCTTCTACCACTTGGGTCAAGGGATGGATTCTGGTTGCCAGGCTTGGGGAGAAGACACTTCAGGGCCAGCCTTCTTCATGAGCATTCATGCCCAGCAAAGTAAAACTTCCACACTGATTTCTTCACCAGTTTTTAAACTGTGAACTTTACTTTTTAATTTTATTTCATATGTGCTTTCTTTCTGACAGTCAGTTACTTTTATGAACCTGTGCTTGTATCCTGTATCTTGAATGCTAAGTGTTCGATATTTCTCTATTGGCTTTTCCTGTAACTAGTACCTGCCCCACCCACAGACAGAGTTTCTCTGTGTAGCCCTGGCTGTCCTGGACTTACTCTTTAGATCAGGCTGGCCTCAAACTCATATATCTGCCTGCCTCTGCCTCCTGAGTGCTGGGACTAAAGGCATATGCCACCATTGCCTGGCTCCTATAACTAGCTTTAATGATGAGAAGTAACAACAGTTAGTTTTGAGTAGATTCTGTGGTTTTGGTTGGTCCTTAGTAGGCAGACTGAAAATTTGTGTTCTAAGATAATGAATTCTGGCTGGGTGTTGGTAGCACACTCCTTTAATCCCAGCACTGGGGACGCAGTGGCAGGAGGATCTCTGTGAGTTCAAGGCCAGTCTGGTCTACAGAGCTAGTTCTAGGGCAGGCTCCAAAGCTACAAAGAGAAACCCTATCTTTAAAAATGGAAAAAAAAAAGAGGTTAATTAATTCCCTCCTCTCTCTCTCTCTCTCTCTCTCTCTCTCTCTCTCTCTGTCTGTGTCTGTGTGTATGTGAGAAAGAGGTATGTATGAGGTACATATATGGGTGGGTGCCTTGTATATACATATATGTATATATGGACGGTAGAAGATGATATTAGTTGTCTTTTTAAATAAATTTTACTTTTCTTTGACAAATTTATGCATGCATATAATGTATCTTATTATATGTATTCCCTATTCCCCTCTACCTCCTTCTGGGACATTCTCTTCCCAGTACATCCTTTGTACTATAATCATGTCTTTTCTTCTTTATTTCTTTTTGAAAACTAACCCACTGAGCTTAATTGGAGTTGTTTGCGTGAGCATGGGTGGGGGTTCTAACTTACCAGTGGCTACACCACTGAAGAGAGTGACACTCCTGCCCCATCAATTGCCAGTAGCTCCTCAGCTAGCGGGAGGCCCCGCCCCCTCAGCTCACCCTAGAACACTGATTGGCTGGGTCTTGTGCAGGTGGACAAAGCTGCTGGGAGTTGTTGAGTGCAACAGTCTGTCATGTCCAGATCCTATTACTTTTTAAAATTGTCATTTTGAATTTACAACCTTAAAAAGTCATAGATGCTCAAAACGAAAACAACCAATCAAAAAAACCAAACCAAACCAACCAACCAACCAAACAAACAAAACCCCACCAGGCTAAAATGCTGTCAGGTGCTCTCTTTTAATTTGCTGAAAGAAGAAAGAATCACAATTGGCTCCTTTGCTCCGCCCTGGTCCCACAGTACTGTCAACCCAGGTGAGAACATCTGTGATGGAATGTGCCCTGGACAGTTATCTCTCAATTGGAGACACCCTCACAAGATTGACTTGTGGGAAAGCCTGTGGGACGCGTTCTTGATTAGTGATTGACGTAGGAGAGTCCAGACTATGGTGGGTGGTGCCACCCCTGGGCAGACCGAGAAAGCCATGGCGAGCAAGTCAGTGAGCAGCATCTGTCCACGGATTCTGCTTCGATTCCGGCCTCCAGGTGTCTGCCCTGTTTGCGTTCCTGATGTACTGTGATGTAAGCAGAACTAAACCTTTCCTTCCCAACTTATTTTTTGCTCATGGTGTTTATCATGACCCTAACTAAGACAGAAATTGTGGGTAAATCATTGATTGGAGTTTGAAGCCATACAAGACTTAAATGAATAATAATCTGTGTCCATTTGGAAGAGTCTCCTTGATCTACTGACTGCTGGGGATACCCAGGATGCTGGGGGTTGAAACCAGGGTCTGTGCATGTTAGGAAAGTGCTCTACCATGGAGCTACATTCCTAGCCAGTGCTGGGTATATACAGGAAGAGCGCCAGGGAATAGAGTAAGGAGAGTATTTCTTCTGTAGCATTTGAAATACTTCCTTCTGAGCTGGAAAGGTGGTGTAGCTATTAACAATTGCTTTGTAAAATGACAAGAGTTCGGACCCCAGGACCCACAAAATAAACGAGGAGTATGGCCAATGTGTGTTACCTCAGCTTCAAGGAGGGTGGAGACAAGAGAAGGATCACTGGGACTTGATGGTATCCACCCTAGCCAAGATACAAAACCCAGGCTCAAGGAGGAGTAGGTAGAAAATGATGGAAGAGGGTGCGTGATGCCCTTTTCTGATCTCTGTGTGCATGTGTGGGTGTACCCACCCTGACACACAAATACACAAATGCACATGCATACATTCATAAACACACACACACACACACACACACACACACACACACACACACACCCACACCACACCACACAGAGTGAGACAGAGAGAGACAGAAAGACAGATACATTTTTCCTTTTTTATTTAAATTAGAAATAATCTTATTTTATATATCAGTCCTAGTTCCTTCTCCTTCCCATTCTCCAATGCCCTCCACCGACCCCCCCCCCCCAATCACATCCCTTTTCTGCTCCATAGAAAGGGTGAGGCCTTCTATGGGGGATCATCAAAGTCTGTCACATCATTTGGGGCAGGGCCTAGGCGCTCCCCCATGTGTCTAGGCTGAGAGAGCATCCCTCTATGTGAAATGGCTCCCAATGTCCATTTGTACTAGGGATTAATGCTGTTCTATTACCAGGGGGCCCATAGACTTCCCAGTCTTCCTAACTGAAACCCATTGCAGGGGGCCTGGTTCTGTCCTATGCTGGTTTCCAAGCTGTCAGTCAGGGAATGAGCCTCCCCTTGTTCAGGTCAGCTGTTTCTGCGGGTTTCCTCAGCATGGTCTTGACCCTTTTGCTCATCCCTCCTCCCTCTCGACAACTGGATTCCAGGGATTTGGCTCAGTGTTTAACTGTGGGTGAGAGATTTTTTAAAGTCTCTTTTTTTCAAACCTGAGCAAAGAGTTTATACCAAATGCAGGTAAGACATTAAAATGTTAATTCATTTTATTATCATAACTTGAAATATCTGGCAATAGCAAAAAGCGAGGTAAATAAATGCCAGAATTTAATATAGGGTAGTGGTTTTACCTAGCACGATCTGAAGTAAGCCTCTATGTTTAAATTAGCATTGGGGGTTAGCCAATCCTTGTGTAAGATGTTGTATGTTCAGGTTACTTCCTTGTCATTTTTATTTGTGTGTGCATGTCTATGTGTTCATGCTACATGTCTGTGGAAGCCAGAAGATGGTATCACATCCTCTGGAATGAGAATTACATGCAGATATGAGTCCCCCCAGTGTGGGGGCTGGGAACCAAATCCTGGATCTCATGATTGAACAGCAAGCACTTAACTACTGAGAACCATCTTTCTAGTCTCTCATCATGATACTTTTTGTGAAAGTTTGTCCTGATATATCAAACATCTCAGATTTACTACCGTATCCTTTTATGCGTGTGTTCATGTGTGGACATGTATGTGTAGACGTCAGAGGTGTCATTCTTAATGACCAGGTGGCTTGACTTGAATGAGAAGTGTCCCCCATAGCCTCAGGCATTTGGGGACCCTTGGTTCCCAATTGGTAGTGATGCCGTGGAGAGTTAGATGAGGATGCATCGCTGGGAATGGGCTTTGGAGGCTTCTGCACTTCCTGTTCTCTCTCTGTTTCCTGTTTGGGGTGCAAGATGTGACCTCTTAGCTTGCTCTTGTCATGTCATGCCTGCTGGATGCTGCCATGCTTCCCTGTCACCATGTCTCCTAATTGTCTGGCACCATGAACCCAAATAAACCCCTCCTTTCACAAGCTACCTCAGTCATGGTGTTTTATCATAGCAACAGAAGTAACTAATTCAAACACCTATCTCGTTTTTGTTTTTGTTTTGGTTTTTTTTTTTGTTTTGTTTTTTTGTTTTTTTGGACACAGGGTCTCTCACTGGCCTGGAAGTCACCATGTAGGCCAGGCCAGCTGTCTCTGTGTGCTTTCTGAGCACATACTTGCATATTCTTAGTCCCCTGTAGCAAGTACATTAAAGCTGAAGTCATGTGTCAGCATATGGTGTCAGACTTAGATAAGACAAGCTCCCTTCTCCAGCCAAGTGTTTTCATTTTATCTGATAGGTCTCTATCAAGTAGTCCAGTGGTTATGAGCAGATATTCCCAGGAACAGTGATAGGACAAAAGTCAAATCAACCCAATAAAGGACCAAGAAGGCCCAGAGGACAAAGGTCATTGCACTTTATGTACAGGTATGCATTTAGTTTATGATGTACTAAGCAATTGTTTAGGTGTACATTTCCTTAGTGTGTATTTCTTCAAGGCAGATTTTCTTAGTTCTACTATAAAAATTAGTAACTTTATTATTCTACTTGATAAAACTAGCAATTTTCAAGTCTGGAGTACGTAGATTTTAAACAAAATTATAAGAATAATTCGAGGACAGGGGAGATGACTCAGCAGTTAAAATTCTTGCTGTGTATGTGGGAGGACTGGAGTTCAAATCCCCAGAACCCATGTAAATGTTGTATGCGTGTGGTGGTCTGTAATTCCAGGGAAGGTAGAGACAGGATCTTTAGAGCATGCCAGATGGAGAAATTAGCCTATCATGAGCTCTGGGTTTGATTTAGAGCCCTGCCTTAATGAAGGAAGTGGAAGAGCCCTCTGGGACGAGTCCCGCCATCAGGCGTTTGCCTTAAGCGTTGTTGAGTCTTAGATAATCAAGTTCATCTTGGGACGGTTTCCTGTGGAAGATAGAGCTCCATTCCATCTCAGGGTAAGGTCCTTCTGGAGAGTTCTCCCTTTGATGCTGGAGTCTTCACCATTTTATTGTGTGTGTAGCAGCCAGGTTTCCACCCAGAAAATAAAACACACATTTAAGTGTAGGGAGTGTAATCTAAAATTGGCCCTGGAGAGATGGCTCAGTCAGTAAGTGCTCGTCATGTCTGCCTGAAGACCCGAGTTTGAGTCCCAGTACGCAGTGGTGCTCACTTCTTGTGTTTGGGAGCCCACGGTATTGACTATGTCATCTTGACTTCAGGTCAGAGAGTTCAAACCTGTTCTTGCCACTCAAGGCCAAGTAACAGGATGCCTGACTTAGAGAGTGGTTACTGGATGTTTTGAGAATTAAGGAGGTGAATCCCCTTGTTTTTCCCTTGTGTCCCGGTAAGGGAGTCTTTTGCCTGGGCTATAAAAGGGGTATGAGAAATAGATTCGGGGTGTCTGCAGCATTCATCGAGACTCCCCCAGACTCTATCTTCTGTCTTTTGTCTCTTTCTTCTCTCAATCCTCACTCCCCTTTTCATGCGTGTTTAATAGGTGGGCTGGTTCCCAAAACTTCTGATCCCAGTGAGAGGTAGGTAGAGACAGGAGGAGGATCCCTGGGGTTCACTGGGCCATCCGCCTAGCCTACTCATCAAGCTCCAGGTCCCAGTGAGGGACCCCATCTCAAAAATCAAGGTAAGGATGCTGAGATGGCTCAGCAGGCTAAGGCGCTTGCCATCAAGCCTGACTGCTTGAGTTCAAGCTCAGGACCCCACATGGCAGGAGACAGCCGACTCCCACAAGCTGTCTTCTAGCTTTCATATTCCTGCTGAGGCACTTAGGGATGCATACTCACACACACACACACACACACACACACACACACACACACACACCTCACACACACACACACACACACACACAACAAAAATGTTTTAATTAAAAATAAGTTAAATCAAGGTGGATAGTGCTCAAGGAGCAACATGTTCTGCCTTTCATTTGTACTACATGTACACACATGCACCTGAACATACATGACTGTGTATACACATCTCTACATAACAAAGACAGGCACAAACCAGTGGCTCAGGAAGGTACTGACAGAGTTGTAAGAACAAGCTAAAGAAATTCAGAATTAGCCACAACAGGCAGCCTATGCAGTCTCTAGGTTGATGGTCAAAGTGATACACTATTCACAGAGCACAAAGCTAGGGTCACCCAGAGTAATGAGGCTCACAGAAGGGGGAACACAGAGCCTTGGGAAAAGCTTGAGGTAAAGGGTGAGGACATGCATCTCTCCTCTCTGCCAATGACTCTTGCAAAGCGAGCCTGCACAGGAGCATGGGACATCCATAACAGCCTTTGGGTGGCAACTCCCCCAGGTTAGAGGCGAACAGCGAGAGATCTACGCCCAAACAGACCCAGAATTGTCACAGGCAGTGGAGTGGGCTTGAGATGGGGACTAATTGGCGAGGACACTTGCCTTTAAAAGCATCCTAGCTTGAGAAGAAGTCTCAGTAAAGAAACTGCACAGAATCCAGAGGGCTTCCGTCCACCGGAAGTACCCTCCAATCCCAGTCTTTTTCTCACACCCATCCCTCTTCCTCTATTTGCTCTCCACCTTCCTCTCTCTCTTCCTTCTCCCCAGCTACTGTGTCAAAAGGACATGAGAGGACAATGCTCCTTCTTAAAACAAAACAAAACAAAAACACAACAACAACAACAACAATAATAATACCAACCAACCAAACAAACAAAACCAGGCAAATATAAAACAGGGAAGTATTTTTAGTGCCTGAAAAGATAACATCCACAGGAAGTGGGAAGCAGTGAGATGGATCGTGCATGCTGGCTGCATAGCAGGGCGACCTGAATTTGATCCCTGGAACCCAGGTAAAGTTAGAAGTTGGGAACTAACTGCACAGTTGTCCTCTGACCCCCTAGAGCATCACAGTATTTGTACCCACACATATGCCATTCATGTCACTCAGCACTATGAGCATTTGTCACAGCAACATTTAGCTACATTGACATGAAGGCCAAACACTGGCTTAGGTATAGCCACGCGTGGCGCTGGACAGGGCTCAGCAGTTAAGAGTGTGCTAGTTTCTCTTACAGAGGACCCCAGATTTGCATCTCAGCGCTCACATCAGGCCTCACAACCATCTGAAACTCCAGTATCAGGGGATCTGATGCCATCTTCTGGCCTTCTGTGGGTACGGGGCATATATGTAGTGCACATACGTACATACAGGCACACATCCATATACACACAAACCAAAAAATAAATACATCCTAAAAAAAATATAGCCACATAGACCTACACCACCTCCAGAGCTAAGGGGATCTAAAATATGCATATGTACATATACATGAGTTGCTTTATAAAGACTAAGGAGAAAAACCTTAAAAGGCAAATTGCTGTGCCTTAAATGAAAAATAAGTCACACCATGTTTTTGTTAAAATAGTCAGTAGTAGGGCCATCCATACCCAGCCATCCGCATCCCAGAAAGTAGAGGACAAGTCATTTATATGCATGTGTTTAAGTATATGTGTGTATGTGTATGTATGTATTTATATGTGTTTGTACAATATGTGCTCACATGTATTTATGCATATGTATTATGTATGCATACATATATCAGTGTATGAACATATCAGCATATGAAATATGATTACATTGGATAACGTTTACAAACTAACCACTCAGTTTTGTACATACTTGGATGTCCTATATCCTGAGTTTCAGCTCAGATAATTATTTTTTTCTTGCAGCTAATTTTTCTACACATACATGAAATTATTTCTCAATTCAAGTCCTGCTGGGTGCTAGTATCCCCTAGCTTGACTTAACGAGATTTACAAGGCAAAACAGAACAAAAGCTGGTTCCATGATTAAGCTGGAGTATCTGTTTGTGTACTCCTGGTTCACTCTGGTGTTACATGAAGGGATTCTTTCCCTGTATACAGGAAGAGCATTTTAAAGATGAGGGAGTTTAAACAGGGCATGGCCTGTTGTGGTTTGACTATAAAATGTCATAGGCTCATGTGTGTGAACGTTTGATGCCCACTGCTTGGGATTTTGGAGCTTTTAGGAGGTGGGGCCTCCCTGGAGGAAGTGGGTCATTGGGCTATAGTCCTTTGTGTCCACTCTTTACTTTCTGAATGTGGATGCACTGGGACCTGCCAGCCCCTGCTCCTGCCAGAATGCCTTCCCTGCTTGCTTCCATGTGTCTTTGCCATGATGGATTCTACCCCCAGAACTGTGAGTCCAAATGAATCCTTTCCCCGTAAAGTTGCTTTTGCCAGGGCGTTGTATCACAACAAAGCACCAGAGACTAAGACACTGTCTAATTGAATTTTCTTTAAATGTATTTGATCAGCGAATTCTTGCTTCTTTGCTGTCTTGTACAGAGACATTTCCATCTGAAAGAACATGCCTTAGAAAAGCGCTGACTTAGTGATTGACAAAAGCCCATGTCTTTCTGTTGTGTGTGTCATTTGAGGTTTTGACAGTAGAGATGCTTCTCCTCCTGAGATAATGAGGAATCTGAAGAGACAATCCATTTCCACGGCACTCTCAGCAGGCTCAGAGTGCTCTGCAAGCAACTCTCTGTCCCTAATATGCACAAAGCATCTTTAGCTTGCAGGAAAATACCATGTAGCACAATACTGATAAGCAGTCCAAAAGTAACAGCTCGGATCCTTTTCAAATAGATTCAGAAAAGGCCGAAGCAGCTCTGCAATTAAGGGTAAAAATGTCTGGGAGGGCATCGGGTTGGTAGAAGCTGCAGGAAGTGAAAAGAAAAAAAAAAAAAACCACTCAGCTGCTGGTCAGTGAGAACAGGGCTTCCTCTGCTTTGGAATTTACTGAGCATTCATTTTGAAATCAGAATGGCAATCAGTTGAGTTTGAAGCATATGTGGGGTTGTACCTTTGCCTAAATGTCAAAACTTAGGTTAGATAAATGTGGCCCCAAATGGAAAAAAATTACTGTTCAATTGCCCTTAAAGTAAAAGATTAGCTAATTATAAAACAAGCAAAACAAAAACAAACAACAACAATAACACAGAGGCATGAAAGAAGTCAGTGGCATTCCTGGCACACACAGTACTAACCTCTGCTATAGGTTTCCTGTTGGTACCCATTAAATTTGGACCGCTGGGCTGGTGAGACCACTCAGTGGATAAAGATAGCTGCCACGAGACGTGATGACCTCAGTTTTATCTCTAAGACCCACGTGGGAGAAGAACAGACCTGGAAGAATTAAGGAAGAGATAAAGGTGAAGGGGGTTAAAAAAAAAAAAGGTTATTTTTGCCAGGTGACCTCAAATATATAAGCGAGGAGAGGAAGGGAGAGAGAAACACAGAGACAGAGATGAAATACAGAACCTTGAGTTTTATCTAACTCAGTATCTTTGCTATTATAAGTAACATTGCCCACATCTCAATTCTGCCTCCTCAACGGGTATGTTAGATGTTTTTAAACCTGTATAAACACCATAAGTATATGAAACAACAGCGTTGTGGGAGGTAATTGAATTCAACAAATCTGTGTGGAGATACCAACTATTTGAGACGCTCTGGGGAACACATCAATGAATGACACAGCCTGCAGTGTCAAGGAATGTATGCTGTTTGAGAAGAACGTATTGTATAAGAACATCTTAAAATGACAACAGTGAACGGGTTGCAGATGTTGCCTTTGCAGGAGATTCAGAAGATGGGGCATTCTCAGTACCAAAGGGACGAGGAGAGGCTTTGTCCAGATAGTGACATTGAGGTAGACTTGGAAGGTTTCTGAGAAGGGCAGAGGAGCAGAAAGCAAACAGTTTTGTAAAAGTGACAGGTCTGGGAGCCTCTAGGGGAAAGGCAGTTTGGAACTGGAATGGTGAAGTGTTGGGAGCTGTAGTGGTTAAAACAGCTTGTCAAGCTGAGAAGATCTTGAACCACTGCAGAGGCAGACCTCTGCGCATGCCCGTGAAGGTTGGGTTACGTCGATTGAGAGAGTCTGTGCTAGTATACTTGTCCTAAATGTGGATTCCAACCCTCCAGAAGGTCTTATCCACGAGCCCAAGGAATCTGCAGTTTGAACAGGAAGCCAGCTGCATAGTGTTTAGTCTTGTTTCAGTCTTGTCTATGGATCTTCGTTTAAGAAACCTAGGATTGTGGAATCCGTGGGGACAGAACAAAGGTGTGTGAGATAGGGCAGTGAAGGGACAGCCAAGTGGCTCGTGAGTGCAAAAATTGAGGGCTCTGGGCTGTACAGAAGCAGCCTGGAGACAGGTGGCACAGTGCAAGAGGGAACAGAGGTGGGTTTCTGAAGGAGTTCCGGTGCCACGAGCCAAGCAGCAGGACAGCTAAGGGAGCAAATATCAGCAGCTGCGATTAAGAATGTCACAGAAAGTTCTTGCTCAAGTAAATAGCTTTCCGCCTATGCTCAAGCAGTCAACTCTAATTAAATGCAGCGGGGCACAACAACAAAAAGGACATGAAAGTAGGGGGCGGAGCGGACTGGGGAGAGCTGGAGAGATGGCTTAGCAGTTAAGAGCACGTGCTGCTCTCGCAAAAACTTCCGGTACCCATGTCAGGTGGCTCATAACTGCATGAGAGAAAGCTAAGAGCTTGAGGCTAGGAAAGGGAAGTCCTAGCCATAGAGGTTGGCAACGTATGCTTGCGTTAGGCCGGCAGGGGGCGCTATGGCAGCACGGATGCTGACAGTTGACTTAACTGCAGGATGGGATTATTAACCCAACCCACAGCACAGCATTTTGAGCGCTTCATTTATTACTTTTATAGCCATGAACCTTCAGAGGAGGAACTTTTAAGGTTTCTCTTTAATTATTAAGGCATCTAGGTTTTTTCTGAAGTGCCAATTCCGATAGTCAAAAAGAAATTAATTTCACAGAGTTTAAGGGAATTATTGCCCATTTATTGACTCCCCTAGAGGCATATAGTGGAGATCAGGAAAGTGAGGAGAAAAAGATCCAGGAAAGAGAAAAGTATATAGTGGTGACTGCAAGTAGGGGGACTGCTGTGTCACCCTGGGGACCCTCCGTGTCTCATTTTAAGTGATATATATATATATATATATATATATATATATATATATATATGAAAACTTTTAAGTTTTAAAAATTGCTTATGTACTCCTGTGAAAGTCAGACTAGGGCATTAAAGCCCCCGGAGCTGGAGTTACAGGAGGGTTGCAAGCAGCCCCAAGTGGGTGCTGGGAAATGACCCAGGTCCTCTGCAAGGGCAGCTGGTCTTAGCGGCTGATCCGCTCTCCAACCTGATGATTTAGTGTGCATGTGCCCCGGCACCCATGTGTGTTATGATAAAGCTTGAGGGGAACCTTGGCCGATTCCATGGCAGACGAGGGTGACCGAGGCAGAAGGACAAACATGCCAGGCTGACAGAGCGTAAGTGAGAAGTTTTATTAGAAAGGGGGAAGGGGGGTAGGAAAGAGAAAAGGGACAGAAGAGAGAGAGGAAAGAGAGCCGGAAAGTGAGCAGCAGGTAAAGAGAAGAGAGCGGAGAACTTAAGTGGCCAGGGGTGTGGGTCTTCCTTTTCAAAGGGGTCCTTTGCATCTGTCTGCAGACTGCACATTCATGGAACCCTGGGCGACCAGGGTACTGCCTGAGTGCATTCAGCCAGGTGACAGGGGCAGGGCGGCATAATGCCTGAATCCTTAGAGTGTGGAGGTCAGAAGACAATTTTCAGGAGTCGGTTCTCACCTCCCACCACGGGATTCCTGAACTCAGGTTCTCAGGCTTGGCAACAAGTGCCTTTACCCACTGAGCTACCTCGCCGGCCCCTGCTCCTTGTTGTGCGTAGCCCAATTGCTTTCCCGAAAGAGCGTGTCCTTTCATTTTGTTTCCGTAGCAGTAATAATGCATGAGAACCTTATTTTCCAACACCTCTGAAAGCATCTATATAACTAATCTTTTGATATTTGCCGTTCTGAGAGGGAATTATGGAAACTTGGGGGTAGTTGTAACTTGCATCTCACTCCTGGGAGGATGAACACGTTTTCTCACTTAAATGTCATTTGTCTGGAGTTAGGGATGTAGCTCCATTGGGAGCGTGCCTGCCTGGCGTGTGCAAAGCCCTTAGGGTATGTTGAGCCAAATATGCATTCCTCAGGTAGCGTTCATCTAGTTTTTATGACTCTGTGTCTCTCATTGGCCCAGGACTCGCCTAAAACTCTGGGCTGTCCAATCAGCAAGACTGATTGTCCCTGATGTGTCCACATCTTCAGCCACCATGCCTTAGGGTTCTGGGGCCCTAAGCCAGCACTTTGCTGACTGAGCGATCTCCTCAGCCCTGCTTTGGTTTTCCCATTGCAGCATCCTAACTTGTTCAAGATGTATCTCATTGTGAGTCTTGGTTTCCGTTGTTCTTTTATGCTCTGTGACTGTGATGGTTTGACTTTAAGTACCATCTTGATTGGGCCACTGGATGCGTCGATAGGTGATTAAATGTTCCTTTCTCGGTGTGTCTAAGGGTGTTTCCCAGATGGGTGGACCTCAGAATCAGCACCCCGGGTGAAGTGACAGAACTCTGGAGGGTGGGTGGGGTCATCCATTTAACCGAAGACTGAAGAAGAGGGGACTTGAGCTAATTCTCTTGGCCCCTTGAGCAGATGTATCCATCTCCACCTTCCCTGAGCAACTCTGATCCCCGGGCCTTCAGATCCAGAGTCTAATCTAGTCCATCAACTCTACACCATCCGTTCTCTGAGCCTTGCTTTCACACTGTACTGAATTGAGCTCCTGAATCTCCAGTTTGCTCGCGATTCAGCACCTCATAATAAACAGGTAATTATGGAAGCAAACACGCCCTATTTTAGTTCTGTTTCTCTAGAATCCCAACTAATACAACAGGAAACTTTTTTTTTTTTTTTTTTTTTTGTATGTCCTGAATGTGGAATGTTCCCATAGATTCATGCATTAGACACTTGTCTCCAGCTAGTGACACTGCTTTGAAAGGCCTTTGGGTAGCAGAGCCTTAGAGGAGGAAGTGGGTGGCTTGAGGTTTTGCATCCCAGACCTACTTCCTGTCTGAAGATGCAATGTGAGCATCCAGCCTTCTATTCCTGAGGCGGTGTTTGTGTCTTTCCCGCTACAAGAGGCTATATTTCTTTGAACTGCAAGGCAGAACAAACCCTTCCTTTCCCAAGTTGCTTCTTGTCAAGAATTTGATCACAGAATGAGTAAAGTAACTTATTCTCTGGTAAAAAAGGAGGTACTTAGTATTTTAGGCATAAAGTTCATGGCTGATGATACATCGTCCTGCCAGGCAGCCTTGAGGACTGGCTTTGCATTTCTCTGATGATCGATGATGCTAAGATCTTTTTCCTAAGCATGTTGGCCATTCTCTTCCTAGGAGAAATACCTGCTGACATTCTTCGATGGTTCCTAAATTCAGTTATCTTTTCGTTGTTGAGTTGTAGCATTTCTTCATACATCCAGGGTGCTTGTCTCCTGGTACTTACAGGGCTGATTTATAGTAGAGGTGACTGAGTGATGAGAGGCAATGCATTAAAAGGAGGAGGGGCCACAGGGGGAAGGGAGCATAGGGATGGGGAAGAGGAATGGATCAGGATTCCAGAGGCTTCTTCAGCCAAGAAAAGGCAGGGCAGAGCAAACAGCTGAGGAGGGACTAACTTTAATAACACCAGTGGGCATGGGTTATAGGACTGGCCAGATACCTGACCCCCTAGGATGATTTAGTGTGATATTGGCTTAGGCAGTATAAGAGAATGGTGGTCCAGCCTCAGACTGCATTTGAAAGAGAACTCCTGGGAAGTTTAGTGGCAAGAACTAGATGGATTCATTGGCTGCTAGTTCAGTCTGTGACTCACAGGATCAAAGAAAAGACAGAGCAATGCTAGACTGTTATGAGTATGTTTTTCCTGCTGGCCTGGCTGGTCCCAAATAACACACAGAGACATTGTATTAGATATAATTCTGTTGGCCAGTTACTAGTGTTTCTTATTGGCCAACTCTGTCTTAAATATTAACCCATTTCTATTAATCTAAGTACTTCCACGTGGTCTCATCTTACCGAAGAGAGGGGTCGACGTTCTTCTCTTTCCAGTTTCTCCATGCTGACCCTCCCTACCACTTCCTCTCTCCCCCTAGTCTCCTCGTCCCGCCTATCTTGCTTTCCTATTGGCCAACAGTGCTTTATTCATTAACTAGTAAGAGAAACATATTCACAGAATGACATCTGCCATCACTAGACTGTTGTGGTTTCACTGTGTTGCTGTGAGAGACACCCGGTCCAAAAGCAGCCAGGGAGGGGATGGGTTAGTTCTGCAGTTCCAGGCACAGTCCATCACTGAGGAGTCAAGGCAAGAACTTGAAGGCGGGCCTGTTTGCTATTCCCTACAGCTTTACCATGGGAAAGGAACACACTTCACAGCAAAATACATCCACCAGGGACTATGGAGGATGCTGGTTGCTAGCTGACTCCGCAGCCCAGCTTACAAGCAACTGGTTTGTCTGCCTAGCACATTGAACCTATTGGGCCGGCTGAGCTTCCTGTATCAATTAACAGTCAAGGCAATCCCCTCGCAGACATGCCACAGACCAGTCTGATGTAGGCAGTCCCTCAGTCGAGACTCTCAGATGATCCCAGGCTGTGTCAAATTGGTGATTAAAGCTAAGCAGGGCAACCCAGAGCAGAGGGAGTGTTGGTAAACATATTCTTTTGTTAGGTAGCTTGTCTTCTCTCATTTGATAGTGTTCTTTGGTGCGCAAAAGTTATAAACTTCCATGACGTTTACTTCATCTGTTTTTCCATTTGATACCTGAACTTTCTTTATCATACTTAGTCATCCACTGTAAAATATGAGACAGTAAAGCCTCATTCCTGTGTATTTTTCTAAGCATTTTATCATTTGGCTCACACGTGCATGCGTGCCTGCGTGCATGCGTGCGTGTGTGTATGTGTGTGTGTGTGTGTGTGTGTGTGTGTGTGTGTGTGTGTGTATTTCCATTCCTACCTTGTGTGATGTATGGGTGCATCTCTTTAAAAACTTCCACAGCGGAGAGAAATAAGACAAGCTCTATGAAGAATCAATGGGCTAATTATCTATTACAAGTATGTATCCCTCCCAGCTCCACCTCGAGGAATTAATCCTGCAGCTATGCAAATAACACAAATATAGGCCTTCATGCATCCATACACTGAACAAATAGTATGTACTACCTCTCTCTCTCTCACACACACACACACACACACACACACACACACACACACACACACACACATGCCACGTGAGAAGAGCTTCCTATAAGGAAAAAGGCAGAGAGGGAAGACAGTAAAATGGCATTCCCTGGTTATCGTGTGGCTGCTAACACACTTCATTACCCAGCCGCTCCTGGCTACTATTGCACTAAATAGTCACAGCAGAGCTGGGATCTATGGCCACAGAGCAAAGCAGCAAACTGGTCCCCAGGAAGCTAAACAAATGGCCCCTGCCTCACTCACCCAGGAATGAGCAAATTTCACACGGAAAGGTTGCACACTGGCGTCTATATGGAGAGAATGCTCCAGAAGCCCTCTCACTTGAGGAAGACAAGTGTGGGTGAAGCAGTGACTTCTTCCTGTCCCGTGAGACTCATGTCAACACACATTTTATATTCCTGTCCTTAGATGATGGGGCACGGCAGTCTTTGAATGGCATACCCTTCATGCACCACCCCAATTCTGTCTTCGAGCTTGGGGGACTCAGATACAAGATGAGACCCTTGTCACTGGCGATGGGCTCTTGGCTCATTTAGAAAGTTTGCCCTTAATGGATCTAAAGCTGCTTGCCTTGACATTTCCTGCTCTGCCCTTAGGAACACTGTTGCAGTTTTTAGGCAGCCGTCTGAAAGAACACTTTTCTCTCTCAATTTTCTATCAAAATAAATGTGTTTGGGAGCTGGGCATAGTGGCACACGCCTTTAATTCCAGCACTCAAGAGACAGAGGCAGGTGGATCTCTGTCCAGCTGGGTCTACACAGTGAGTTCTAGGCCAGCCAAGTCTACATAGTGAGATCATGTCTCAACAACAAATTGTTTTTGGGCCAGTGAGATAGCTAAAGCTGTGACCAAGCCACAAAGTGGGACAACCTGTGTTTGATCCCCAGAACCTACTCCTGCATCTTCTGGTACCCTGTGCCTGTGTACAGACCTGTGTACCGTGTACACACCTGTGTACCATGGCAGGCACACATGCATGCACAGGAAGCAAATGAAAAATGCCATGTGAATTAAAAAGAGATTTCAGGGACCTCTGTATAGTTCTGTGGGTTCCAGTTGCTTCACAAACGTGGTCCATTGAGTCCAATCCCTGGAATCCACATAAGAATAGAAGGGGAAAAAAACCCAAGAACCTTTTAAAAGTTGTCCTCTGACCCCACACTCATCCAACTGTAGTCACACACACACATACATACACATACATACACACACACACACACAGATATACACACTCACCTACCTGCAATCACACCCACACCCATGCTCACCCACCTGCACACACACACACACACACACACACACACACACACACACACAAGTATACACACTCACCTACCTGCAATCACACCCACACCCATGCTCACCCACCTGCACAGACACACACACACATACACACACAGTATACACACTCACCTACCTGCAATCACACCCACACCCATGCTCACCCACCTGCACACACACACACACACACACACACACACACACACACACACACACACACCCCTTTTAATTTTTGCTCAGGGGAACTGAGGAGATAGCTCAGTGGGTAAAGCACGAGAACCCATGTGGAAAGCAACCCTGTATATCCCAGTCCTAAAATTGACAAAGGATGTAGTGCTTTAGCCTTGATAGAATTGAAGTCAAGTCTTTTTATAGATCTATTGGATCTTGCTATATGGGCATACACAAATCAGCCCAGAATGGCCTTGCATCCGTGTGCAGAGTCCTCTGAGGATGTGGAAACAGCTGATTTTGGAGCCTAGACTCCCGGGTTTGAATTTGGTTCCTTAGCCTCTTGGTTCTTTGCTTTCCCGCTCTGTGACCAGAAGATAATAGCAGCGGTTATCTCCTCCTGCTCTTATGGAGAGGAATGAACGACTTTGTGAAAAGTACAGAAGGGTAACCTATCCCTGGTACTGGATGCTTCTTTTCAAGTTGCCAGCCTACAGGACATCACACGTATTTACAATCTGAGAATTCCTTGGCATGGGTCTCTTGTCATGACCCCAGCGTCACCTCTCCCATCATCCCCCTCCTTCTGGGGCTATGAGGGCACAAGGTATGGGAGAAGAAGGTGTATGGCTGTTGGGACCAGTAAGGACAGCTATTGTTGAAAGAGGGAGCGCAAGGAGACAGAGAACCCTCTCGGGTTGGATAGCACTGAGAAATATTAACCAAGCCTTCCAGTGTCTTTTTATCTTTTTTCTATGAGTCTATTCTCGTGGTCTCTGCACTCCTGGCCTCCTCCTCCTCCTCTCTCCTTCTGGTCTGTTTACTTTTTCTTGTCTCTGTTCTAGATACCTTCTCCCTATTTTCCTAAATTTTTGTTTCCCTAGAACCCTCCTCTTCAAGGACACCAAGGGACACTAAAACATGTCATCTCTGGGGAGGTGGAGGAGCAAAGCGCAGGAGTTTTAACGTGTGGCTTTTCATATCATACTGCTTTTAAGATCCTGTTACAGTCATACCTCTAGACCATCCCACTATCTGAGGCTTTGATGTTCATGGTTGACCATGTTCAAATAGATTAACTGCAAATTTTACAAAACAATTCATGGTTGTTAGTTGTCTGAAATTAACATGGTGAAGTTTCATGCTGGTCAGCTCTACCCTGCTTGCGACATGAATCATAGCATTGCCCAGTGCAGTCTTCATCTGTCAATCATCTCAGCGATCAGACTAGCAATTGGGCTAATGCAACACCTGCATCCAAATTACCCACCTTTTATTTGATAACATCCCCAAGGCATAAAATGGTGATTCTGCTAATTTTACTATAGTATATTCTTATAATTAGCTATATGCATTTACATATGTATGCATATATATATATATATATATATATATATATATATATGAAGAGAGGAGAAAAAAGAAGGGAGAGAGAGAGAGATTCGTCTGTGTCCAATTCCCCAGTGCTGGCATTATAGGAATGTGTTATCATGTCAAATGTATGCAGTATTGCAGTATTGGAGAGCAAACCCAGGGTTTTATTCATACTAGACATGCATTCTACCAACTGAGCCAAATCACCTTACAGTTTTCCCTACAGCTGTATTCCTATTATACTAACCAGTAAAGCCTTACCATAGGCACATGCGTGATTGCATGATGGTTTTACACACACACACACACACACACACACACACACACACACACACACGAGTTCAATCCTATCTTGTGGTAGTCATGCAAGGGTCTTGGAATATATCCCCATATGGATAAAGGGGTACTACTCTAATGTATTTCACAATTTACAAGATAATACGTAACATTCGACCAACACCTGAACCAAAATGTCCCTTGGTACATCGTGCTCTTAAATAATCTATTTCAATGGGTTCAGGGGGATGGTGGCTGTGTTTTCTGTCTCTGTTATCTAGAAGGTATTGTAAAGTGTGGTGGGTTATTTTGGGTGGTTCACCCTCACTGTATTTGTTCTCCTCTTATCCTCACGGAAGCACCGGCCTTCTTACCCACACCATTATTAGGCAGGGTCCCTAGAGCATTGCTAGTGTGGATTTGCTAGAACAGCTCATACACAGTAGGGCCTGTGTGACTGCCCGTTTTGTCAATGTGACACAATGTAGAATCGCCTGGCCAGAGAGTCTCAATGAGGGGTTGCCTAGATCTTGTTGACTGTGAAGGGTTGTTTTAATTGAGTTAGCTGGAGTGGGAAACCCCACCCTGAATGGGAGTGGTGATGTTCCGTGGGCTGGGCTTGAGCCTTATGTACACCACAGTCCAGGAAGTCAGCTGAGCACTGAGCAGTGGAGTAAGGGAGCCTTAGGGCCACATGTACCTACTCCTGTGGGTTCGTGACTGTGGGTGTAATGCGACCAGCTGCATCAAGCTCACTGCTGCTATGGATCTTTTTTTGCAGTGAACTGTGAGCCAAAATAAACCCTTTCTCCTGGAGGTTATGTGTGGTCGGGGCGTTTTACCGCAGGGTCAGGGATGAATCTAGGGCAGCCTGGGCAAGCCAGCAGGGGCCGTCTGCGTACTAGAGGCCGAGAACCCACTTGCTGCTCTGTCCATGAAGCTAGGTGTCTTGGCGGTTTCAACCGGCTGCTAAAGGCCTGCAAGATTCTTAGTTACCGTTCGTTCCACATCCCGCTGAAGAAGCCGGAGTGTGATGTCATCAAAAGGTGACAGCCGCAGCACGTTCTCGCCACCAAGGATGGAAAACCAAGGCGAACTGCCTTGGTTTCTCCTCGAACCTCTTTAGATCTGGGCTGCCTCGAAGAAGGTGCTTTCTGCTCTGGGGGAAATTAACCTTTGAAACACTGGCCCAGGGGTGTGTCCTCTACCTGATTCCATCAAGTTGCCAAGCATAACCGCCACATCACATCTTTTCCTCCAGAGCCCCTAGGTGGGTGTTATCCAGATGTAGGCCTGCTCTCTTCACACTTGGCACTGCCCTCGTGAACATCATGTTCACTTTATGACATGACTACCAGTGAGTTCCGAGCCTGTATCCTTAGCGCACCCATCCAGCGCTGCTAAAGTGAAACCCGAGGTGTGTTTTGGTCCTTTCCTGTTCTTTCCACCCTCTTCCAGCTTTAGCAAATTGTCAGTTCCTCGAGAAACCGCTTTTGGATGCTGCGCGTCTATGCCTTAGGACTCTAGGAATATGAAATGAAACGCTGCTTTTATCTTTCTCGGGCTGCTCCTGCACCACCAGATCCAGAAACGTTTCATTAAAACAAAAAAAAAAAAAAAGGCTTTTTGGTCTATTCCAGTGATTCTCACTTTTAATTCATTTTAATTTTTATTTTAGCAGCTGTTTGGTGGTAGAATTTATATGCAAAAAAAAAAAATTTCAGTTAAGGCCAGCAATCAGTTCAATTATTTCTGTAAATGTAGATGGTCATAGGGGCCTGGGAGTCAGACAGGGAAAAGGAGCTCTAGGTAGATTAATGTGCTTTTCACATAAACATCTAAAATGGCCAACTTCTTGCTGGTTCTCATTCCCCAGACAAAGGCATGGAACTCTTAAATCTCCCACTGGTGCTTCCCATGGCTGGAGCCAATCAGCTTCTGTGGGTTTGTCCAGATTATCAAATCCACTGGGACATCACAGCCAACTCCAAGGGAGAAAGGAAACCCATCCCTCCTCTAAAAACAAAAGCTTCCACTTTTCAGGCAGACATGTTCTATGGCACTATTAGGAGGTGGCCTTGTTGGAGTGGGCATGGCTTTGTTGGAGGAAGTGTGTCACTGGGGGTGGGCTTTGAGGTCTCAGAAGCTCAAGCCAGGGCTAGTGACTCAGTCTCTTCCTGCTGCCTGCTGATCCAGATTTAGAACTCTCAGCTCCTTCTCCAGCACCGTGTCTGCCTAAATGTTGCCATGTCCCACCATGATAATGGACTGAACTTCTGAAACTATAAACCAGCCCCAGTGAAATGTTTTTCTTTATAAGAGTGTCCATGTCTCTTCACAGCAATAGAAACCCAAACCAAGAGAGTTCCCCTTACATACTGAGTAGCTAGCTCTCTCTCTCTCTCTCTCTCTCTCTCTCTCTCTCTCTCTCTCTCTCTCTCTCTCTCTCTCTCTCTCTCTCTCTCCCTATAGATTGGGTTAGTTCTCACTACTACCCCAACCCAGCACCATGCCTGCCATGATCCCATCATGATGATCATGGACTAAACCTCTGAAAATATAAGCAAGCTCCCAATTAAATGCTTTTACTTTTTAAGGGCTGCCTTGGTCATGGTGTCTCTTCACAGCAACCGAACAGTGATTAAGACTCTCTCCCTCCCTCCTCACCCTCCCCGTGTGTGTGTGTGTGTGTGTGTGTGTGTGTGTGTGTGTGTGTGTGTGTGTGTGAATAGTGTGAGTATGAGGAGGTCGTCTATCAGGTATGAGTCTCTTTTCTGTCCATAATGGATCCTAGGGATCAAACTCGGCTCGCTCTGCCTCTACAAAATGAGCTCACCACCTGAGCCAGCTCACCAGCCCACAGCTCTTTCCTATATGCACCCTCAGCCCCAGGCAATGAACAATTTGCTTTTTATTTCTATCAATCAGTTCCCCTTTCTGGAAATGTCACATCAATGCTAACATGTGCTGTCCTGTTCCTGGCTTCCTTCACTTAACATATGTGCTATAGTTCCAGTACGTTATCCTGGCCATGGTGTCAGGAGGTTTGCCCTGTTGCAGTATCCATGGTATTGGTAGGTTGTCTGTCCTAGAAGTTGGTAGGTTGTCCATACTGTGTTGGAAGGTTATCCATACTGTGGTACCTGAGGGTTTATCCATTCTATAGTATCAATAGGTTTACCCACGTTGCCACATCAGTAGGAGTCCCTTTCGTTGAATGGCATTCTATCACATAGCTTGCTGAGCTTAGTTCATCTATCTAGTAATGAGTTAGGGGAATCTGGGTCAGTCCAAATCCTTGTTTATTGTGTGTGCGCAATGCAGCTTCAAATATTTACATGTCTTTGTGTAGACATGAGCCCTCACACCCCTACCGCACCCCCCCCAAACTTAAGAGTAAAATTGGTAGGTCATTTGTTAAGTATAAATTAGGGGTAGGTAGGGATACGGCTCAACAGATGAAGATGCTGCCCACACAAGTGATTCTGGGAACCCACATATAAGCCCATTGTGGTGGGATGCATCAGTAATCCTAGCAGGGTCACAGCAAAAATGGGGAGCTGAGGCAGGAGCATCATCACAAGTTCATGGACAGCCAGTCTGGGGCATCCACAGCAGGATTAACAAGATAGACTACCTCAGCGAGATGGAAGGAGAGGACTGGCTCCTTAGTCCATCCCCTGACCTCCACACACGTGGTGGCACAAGCTCACACATGCTTGCACATGGACACTTAAACAAATAGATAAACAGCAAAGCTCTTGCTGTTTTTGAAACCCATCAGTGAATCCCTGCAGTGCTTGGCACCTCCTGCCTCTTAATTTTAGGCATCCTTGTGGGTGGGTATTGAGAGACAAGCTCATTGTGCTTGGAATTTGCATTTCTGTTATTATTAAAAAGACATCGAGCATCTTTTCATGTCCTTCGTGGCTATTCACACATCTTCTTGGGTGATATGTCTATTACAATCTTTGACACATTTTTAAAGTGTCTCCTAATTACTGAGCCCTAATAATTCTTTGCATGATCTGGGTACAAATCCCTGATCAAATAACTGATTTGTAAATATTGTCTCCAACCTTATTTGCCTTGTTCCTTTTTGAATGTTATCTTTTGAAGAGTAAAGAAAAAGAAGTTTACATATTCTGAAAGTATAACTCACCAATAGTTTATTTTCTAGTTTATATTTTAATGTCAAACCTAATTGTTATTTCACAATAATTGAAGAGCATAAAGATTTTTCTGTTATCTTTGAAGTTTTGTAGTATCAGTTATTAAGATATTTTTGTACATGATTTTTAAAATAAAATTTTATTGGTGACAGGTTTCATAAAGACATCTTTCTTCAAGTGTATTATATACTTTTAGTACAAATGTCCAATAAGCATATGAAAAAATTCAACATCCTAGCCACCAGGGAAATATAAATTAAAACCACATTAAGATTCTGTTTTATCCTTGTCACATGGCTTTCATTAAGACCACAAATGGGGGTGATAGTTCAGTGAGTAAGAGCTTGCCTGAGAACAGAGAGGTCTGGAAAGGCTGCACATGCTATGGTATGTTTGTAATAACAGTCTTGGGGAGGCAGAAATAGGGATTCCTGGGACTTCATAGCTAACTGGTCTACCTCAGAGCTCTAGGCCACAATACAAGGTGGGAAGTACTTGAGGAATGGCAACTCAGGTTTTCCCCTGGCCTCCCTATATCCTACATGCGTGCACACACACACACACACACACACACACACACACACACACACACACACACACACACCCACATACACACACACATACACCCTTACCCCTACACACACTCCACACATACACACAGACACCTACACATGCAGACACATACACACTTACACACATAATGAAGTCACACACATACACACACACTCACACACCCCTACCCCTAAACATACCCCATACCCACACACCCCTATATATACATCCCTATACACATACACCCCTACCCCTACTCAGACACCTACACATACAGACACATATACACCTACACATATAATGAAGTCACACACACCACACACACTCCATACACATACATTCGTACACATACCTACACACATATACTTACATTACATATACACACATACATCCCTACACACACCAGATACACACACACACACACACACACACACACACACCCTATAGCCTCTGACTCCTTTGCAGTATCTAGCCAATGATGTCTCTCTCTACTCAG
This sequence comes from Cricetiscus sungorus, assembly GCA_030556225.1. Classification (NCBI taxonomy): domain Eukaryota; kingdom Metazoa; phylum Chordata; class Mammalia; order Rodentia; family Cricetidae; genus Cricetiscus; species Cricetiscus sungorus. The sequence goes on along the minus strand of JANBXA010000367.1, from coordinate 14,220,674 downwards.
ATTTTTTGCATTTATGTTCATGGGTTTTAGTTTGGCCTCCCTGGATTGTGTCTCTTTGCGCAGCTTGGATCAGACAGAAGTAAATGTGAGGTTGTGATCACGGCCTTAGAGTGGCCTGGCCAATGACTCTGGGTGACTGGAGAGTGTGTTCTGTCTCTGCTCAGGTCTGCTGGCTTCTCTCTACTCAGGCTCCTGAGTGTCCCCTGCCCATGTTTGCAAGTCTTAAACAGCTGGGATGTTTAGAAACCAAATGGAGACCATCCATAGTTTTATTTCCCCATCATCAGATTCTGGTTAGCATCTATGTGGCCCAAATGTAATTATGAGCAAACGGGAAGAAGCCATACCTACATGGAACATTCTAGAAGGCTAATTGACTGATTAGCACCTCAGTGTTGTGGAGAGGTTGGAATGGTGCAACTCTAGAATCAAATTAAAAATGTCCACGGGCTGTTTTTAGCCTCTTAATTAGCTGTGTGTGGCCACAACTGCTTGACCTCGAAGCCTTGACTTTCAGGTAAATACTTTTGGAACATAGGAATAGACCCAAATTTCCACCATCCCCAAACCCAAAGCTATGAATATCATCAGACGTATCTGGGGTCTACCACAAAGTTCCCCTCTCTTTCCTTAGCCCACACAGCTGATGTTTCCATCAATGCATTTGAAGCATATCATGTGAGCCAGGCAGGGGTGGTGCATGCCTTTAATCCCAGCACCTGGGAGGCAGAGGCAGGGGGATCTCTGTGAGTTTGAGGTCAGTCTGAATTACAGAGCTAGTTCCAGGACAGACTCCATAGTTACAGAGAAACTCTGCCTCAAAATAACCAAACCAAAACAAAACATGACTTTCATCATATGTTTTGTAACTATGAAACCTTCATGAAACCACTGCCTTGTTAAGATGGAACTTAGGGCAGCCTAGACCTATGCCCTAGGCTGTGGAATTATAATAACTATCTCTTCTTCCATCTGAGGGGAGAGCCATGCTGTTGAGTTGACAGGAGAATGCCCTTAGGCTACACATCTCTTCACCCCTTTTGTGCTGACCTTGCTCTAACTTTCCCAGGGAAGGCTTCACAGTCCATTGCAAGAGAAGCCTCTGTCCCGACACAAAAAGTCCCGTCCTTCCCAAGGGGCCTGATGTGTGAGATCAGCTCCCTTAACCTTGCTGTTTTTAGATTTCGAATTGACTTAAACTCATAATTTTTTTTTTCTATTCCAATTTTGTTCTTATTATTCTATGAGTGAAACGTCTTCAGGCCATGAGTCCTATCTTTTGTTTGTATAGTTTTATGTTTAAGTTGCTTGTCTTCCTGGGGCCTTAGTTTTGTGTATAGTCTAAGACAAGGACCCAGCTCTGTCCTTCCCGGGATGACTAGATGGGTTTCTAAGCAATGCTATGCTGATTGGGTCCACACCCACCCTCAGTCTGTTTGTGTATATAATTTTTTGATGAGACTAATGTTGTTTGAGCCCGTGTGTGTGTGTGTGTGTGTGTGTGTGTGTGTGTGTTATACTTCAGTGCAGCTGTGGGAGAAAATGGCATTTAAGTTTCCAAAGCAAAATGAATCACAGCAACATTTTAAGAGAGGATGGGAGGATCTATCTACAATAGATAAACTTCCTGGAAATTGCTCCTCTGTAGACCGTCACTGGTGCTGTCTGCATTAGTGCTGTTTGGGCTGCTAGGAGCTGTGTATTGCATCCTCCATGTAACTGCACCACCGATGGGGCTATAGACAGTATATTAAGAAAGAGAATGATGTGGGAGCAGGCTAGTGAATGGGAGCAGCATAGGCTAAAAGCACAGGCTTGGAGACTCAGGACCCTCTGCGGGTCATTTCCACAGCTCCACCCTCTCCTCTTTTTCTAGTGCAGACATTTCCTTAGGCTTTTCGTGATTTGTGAAGTCCAGCTGGAAACAGTTCCCAGCCTTCTTTGTGAACTCACTGTCTCCATAATCTCGATACTCTTTTCTAATCTTTTGGCTTAACTTTTTTCCTTTAATTATCTAAAATGAGCATTTTATTTTGTCTCTGTATACTTGACAACAAGGAAGGATATTTTTGTTCAAAGAGGGACTAGTGCCCTTTAAAAACGTGTGTGTGTGGGGGGGGCGGGGCGTTGCAGTAACATCCTCTGCCCCTTGTACCACATGCTCACAGCGAAAGGGCAGCTATGTCCGAACCAGGCAGCAGTTCTCTTGGGACACCAGGTCTGCCAGCGCCTTAACCTTGAACTTCTCAGCATCCAGGACTATGGGAAATGTATTTGTGTGTTTCTGTTTTTTAATGAGATGCCCAGTTCACAGTCTTTTCTCAGAGCAATCTGAACAAATTAAGACAATAACTTACAAGTAAGAGAAATCAGTTTTGGGTGAATGATTTTTTTTTTTAATGTCCTATCACATTGAAGAATATTCTGCAAATTACTGCAGAATGGGACCAGGCTTCACCTCCTTCTGAAGTGTTTTTGCAATGTGTGTTTGTGCAGGTGTGTGTTTGTAAATGCAGATTCATGTGTGTTGGTGCATGTGTGTTAGCACATGAAGGCCAGGGGTTAACCTTGGTGTCCTTCCTCAAGGACACCATCTACCTTGATTTTTAAAATGTTTTCTGACTACTAATGAATGAATTAATTAATTAATGAGAAAGGGTTTCTCACTGGAACCTGGGGCTTGTGGATGAGGCTAGGCTGGCTGACCAGCAAGACCCAGGGATCCTCCTGTCTCTGATTCTCCCCCCACCCACCCCACCCCCGTGCTGAAATTTCAAAGTGCACCACTACGGCGAACACTTATGTGGCTTCTGGGAACGGAATTAAGAGAAGCATTGTACAAACTGAGTCATTTCCTCATCCCCTATGTTGCTTCTTTGTTCAAGAAATCTCTTCAGCCTCATGATTCAACATGTCCTGTATAGAACACGGCCGTCTCTCTCAGGCAGCTAAGACTCGCTCTGTGACACACAGACAGCACACAGAGCATACCATAAAGGGCACTGAAGTTAGCTGTGGTTATATCATTTCATAAAGCCCTTCCATTTTGGTTAAACAATGATAATTTCTCCAAGTAAAGGAACTTGGTCCCCAGAACTACAGGGCCTTGGCTCTCGGCTCTCTCAACCTCCAGGAACAGCTGAGCATGAGACATGCTTATTGGGTATCTGCCATTCTTTAACTCAACACTCACATTATTTCCCCAGATACCCCAAGCAATGTCCCTCTGTGGGTCACATATGGCATGTTTTCACCTCCCTCTCCCCTTCCTCTATGAGGGGGTGGTGGCTCTGAGTCTCCGTCTAGTGGTCCTCTTATTTAGTGCTTTCCTAAACACAGCCGGCCACTCAGCCTTTGTCTGCTGTTCCTTCTCACCAACTTTGCTGTACATGATGTCAATGGCATTGTGATAATTGCCTTGCTTTGTTTTGGACACCTGCCATTCCTAAGCCAAAGGCTAGGTCCTAGGCTAAGACCTCAGTTCTTCCTGGAAGCATCAGTCTCCTTAGACAAGCCGCGACATCATCTGAGCTAGCTATTTAATGCCATGGTTATCCTGGGGTACCCGAAAAACCCACCCAGGAGGAAGAGTGTGCCTATGTTCTCTATGCTGGTACAGGTTCCTACACGGGCAGCAGCAGGGTAACACACAGGTGTTGTAATGTGTTGTAGATAAGAATCTGGGAAACAATAGACTGATGGATGTTTATTCGGGAAGAAATCACTTACCAGAAATAGATGATCACCAGCAGGCTCCCGTCCGAAGGATGCCTCCTGATTCTCTCTGTCTCTGACCAGGAAGTAAGAGAGAGAGCTGGGGTCCCAGGACCGCAGACCTAGTCCCCCCAATGGGCGTGGTGAGTGCAACAGATGCCAGTGAGGCGGATATCTCACTGCTGCTTTGAGATTTGGATCCAGCCCTAGTCACTTCCTAGCCATGTGACCCATCTCTGAGCCCCTTCATCTCTAGAGACCCAGGTCTTCCATGTATGAAGCAAGGGCAATGAGATACTGCAAAAGGTTTTGTGAAATTGCAGATAATATCTAGAAAGTACTCAGAACACCATAAGTGCTACATAATAGTATTATTTAAACACTTTAATGACATCCATTAATGACCCTTAGCTTGGAGATTTTATGTGGAGATTAAAAGAAAAACTATATGTAAAGTACCTGGTACAATAAGCCCTTAGTAATTGCTAGACCATGGTGTAAATTTCAAAGGATACAGTTATTTAATGGGGTCATTTAGTGTAATTCCCCATTTGTAGCTAAAAGTATTGAATCTGCTGCTAATTGGCTGTGGGCTTTTGAGCACGGAGGTTACTCTGAGCCTCAGTTTCCTCACTGGAATATTATAAATTAGAAGCTAAGGTGTGCTTTTATAAAAGGTGTGTGTGTGTGTGTGTGTGCGCGCGCACGCACACATGTGCACACTCACAAGCATGTACACATGTGTCTGTGAAATCAAAAAAGACAAGCTCAGCTGTTATTCCCTGGGTGCTGTCCGCCTTGTGTTTTTGAGACAGGGGTCTTTTTCTGGGTTGGAACTCATTTAGCAGACTAGGCTGGATGGCAAGCAGTTTACAGGCACCTGTCTGTCTGTCTGTCTGTCTCTCTGGGGTGGGGTGTAAGTGCATGCCCCACACCTGTTCCTAAAAACGTGTTCTGAGGGCTCAAACTCAGCAAAGCAAGTACTTTATTTCTGAGCTATCAGCCAAGCCTGAAAAGATAAGGACACCTGTTTGTACTCAGAAAGAAAGCATTCAGGATGCTCATGATCATTCCAGAAGCCTGGCTCATGCTAATGAGGTCAGGTTAGTAAACTCGCAAGATGAATACATTCAGTTTCAAATACACATGTAAACAAAGCCATTTGCACACAACAAGGTGACTCCCTGATCTGTTATTTGCTGTGCACGTGAGCCTGGAAAAACTTCTCTTCTGAACCCTGTGAAAGGGTTTTTTCCTGGAGTCTGAACACATGATTTCGCCTCCCATCAGAGAGCCCGGTGCACTTTGAGTTTGTATACAATCTTTTCTCCTGTGATTGAGGGAGTGGCAGGGACATCACCTTTGACCCCCTTCCTGCTGGCTGCTCTAATTTTTCACTTTGAGAAAGTCAGCCTCTCTACAGTCAAACGTTCAAGTTAACCCCAAAAGGAAGCTTCTCTTAATTAAAAAAGGCATTAACAGCACATTCTTCAAAAACACTTCTGGGTCAGAGAGCACGCTCAGCAGGTAAAAAGGTTTGCCACGTGAGCCCGAGGACCAGGGTTCGGTCCCTAGCAGCCACATACAGGTGGAAGGAGAGAAGTGACGCCACATAGCTGTCCTCTGGCTTCTTCGTGTGTGGTGTGGCACCCCCAACATATTAACAATTATAATACAAATATTAAAAAGAAATTTGGGGTTAAGCATTTGCGTGTGTCTGATACAGGCTTGGGAAGCGAGAAGTCTCTGCTGGACAGAATTCTGTCACACCGTGCATGATGAGTGTGTTGTGTGAGGAATCTGGATTCCAGACAACACAAGATGAATTTACCTAATAGGAAAACTACTATAGCCACAAAACCACAACTGGAATAATAGATGACTCTTTCTGGAGCCAAATTTGAGTGAGCATGGGCCAGGATCACTGGAGTAAGTTATTACAAATTCTGTGTTTCAATGTGGTAATAGTTTCATGACTTTTCTATTCTAAGACAACAAATAAAAGTATAAACCAAGACTTTTACTTTTCTCAAACACATGAGCAGGAACCCCAGGTAGGTTGTTACAGCAAAGCAGGAGAATCTCTATTATAGGCTCTGGGTACTATCTGATGATATTCTTAGCTTTTAGAATGGTAGAAGCCAACACTCTTTTCTTATATTCCAAAAGATTTACCCAGTAGGCAAAAGAATGTTAGGTAAGACACAGGGGACAATGAAAGGCAGTCGGGGGAGGGGGGCAAGCTAGCCCAAGATAATTTGGCTCTGAACCCACAACACTCCAGCTCTCCACAGACCCAGGTTTTAACCAATGAGCCTGTAGTTAACTCAAGTTGTCCCAACCCCATCTCTGAAGGTCAGTTCACATGATTATATAGCAGTTTCCTCTGCGTTAAGACATTCCATCTTGGAGGGAGGCTCTTTAACACCAGCAAGGAAACAACTCACAAGTCTCAGAAAGTTCCTGACACTTACAGGATTTACAAGGTCCCTGCTTTTCCAAGCTTGTGAGAGTGCTTGGGAGAGGAGACTTTATAGCCATTTTGAGTTGCCTATAAGCTCCAGGGGTGCAGCTTGTCTGTCTTCCCACACAGTGCTGTGAACTGTCAATGATGCAGCTGCCTTTGAATCATCCCTCGTCCTGTAAACAACCCCTCACCCATACTCCAGTAGAAACCCCAGTAAGCTCACTGGTTCACCCAGTTGCATTTGCTGGAATCATTTCTTTAGTCTGTTGTTGATGCCAATCTGGGGCGAATAGATGTTTGTTCAATTTGCCCCCCCAAATCACACAATTAATCCCCTCTCTTTTGTACTCTCTCCCTCTTCAGAGCCCTCAATACTAGTAGGATAGTGAAGGGTAGCAACAGTATACATCAGGCAGAATAGGGGAGCTCTACCAAGAATCTCAAAAAGAATGCCTCCTGTGGCCTTACCAAGGTTTCATATACAAAATGTTGGCAAGGAACTTAGATCCAAAGGCAAAATGTGTAAGAAACCATTGAGGAGAACTCCAGAGATGAATGCTAGAGAGGCCCTAGCAGGCCTCCCCACCCCTCTTATTATTAATTTCCCTGCCAAAAGGTCTCTAAGAAATGCAATTGATGTTCCCGTGGACCCCCTTGGAGCCTTTCACAGAAATGAGGACCTCTCTTGCCCTTCTTTGCAGGGGTGGAAATTAACCTCCCAAGGAGGGAGCCAGGCAGCCTCACTGTTATGGAGGAGGGGGAGATGCTGATCTCAGCAGCATCAGTTAAACTGGGGCAGTCTCTCGCAGCCCACAGCGAGGCTGGGGAGGGGTTCATAGAGAAACACGTCCTCTGGGGCGCCAGTCTTTCTCAGGGTACCGGCTCAGCCCCTCAGAGGCAAGTTTTTCCTTTGGAAATGCATAATTTTATTTTTTTTTAAATTAGGAGATTCTAATGATGAGAAGGTACTCATGTATAAAAGGGCAAGTTAAAGTGTGCATGTAATTGTTTCTTAACAGCATGAAAATCTCAAACTTACATAATAAGTAAAAGAATAGAAGGAATAAACCTAGCAAAAGCTACTCATTCTCATAAAAGAATGGAGGGCATTTGTCTTCTGTCCTTCCCCCTTCTATTTCTTATTGAAATCTGTACTTTTAAGAGTACCGAGAGCTGTTCTCTCTCTCTCTCTCTCTCTCTCTCTCTCTCTCTCTCTCTCTCTCTCTTTTATGAAGCACCCTAAAATGAGGCCTGGAAAATTGTGCCTCTAGCATCATCACCTGTTCCAACCTTACACTCTCTTCAGTTTTCTCTGTTGTATAGGGTTTGGAAATAATTTTGTATACTGCAAGAAGTTTCAATTGAATAGTTCTTATTGAAGTCCATACTTTTAAGAGTACCGAGAGCTGTTCTCTCTCTCTCTCTCTCTCTCTCTCTCTCTCTCTCTCTCTCTCTCTCTCTCTCTCTCTCTCTCTCTCTCTCTCTCTCTCTCTCCTGCCTGTACACCATGTGCATGCAGGTTCCCCTGGAGGCCAGAAGAGGGCGCTGGGAGCTGCACTGGGTCCTTTGTGAGAGCACTCCACAGCCACTCTTCAATTGACCAGCCCTGAGTTTCTGTATTCACTGCTGACTACTGCGCAAAAGAGCTCTGCGGAGACTTGAGAGCTGCTCAGGTAGACAGACACCAGTTTAGAGGGCAGTGTGATATCCCAGCACCATTTTAGAAGAAATGATCTTTCCTTCAATGTATAGTTTGGGCAGTTGTGTGGGCTTATTCCTGGACCACTGTTCTATTCTTACATTGCCATTTGTGTGTGTGTGTGTGTGTGTGTGTGTGTGTGTGTGTGTGTGTGTGTACAGTACAATTCTAATTTTGTCACTATTGCTCTGTAGTATAGTTGAGACTAGTTACTATGGTAGCTTCATTACTGCTCTTTCTTCTCAAGATTGCTGGAGTTGTTCATGGTCTTTTGAGCTTCCACATGGAGTTGAAGGTTATTTTTCTATGTCTTAGAAGAATGCTACTGAATTTTCTTGTAGATCGTGTTGAATCTGTAGATCACTTTCAGGAACACGGACATCCTCACATCAGATGTGGGTCACCCGGTGATGATCTTTGAAAGTCTCTGTTTGCTATGGGATGATTTCTGGAAGAGAAAAGTATATTTTGGCTAATCCAAGCTAGCATCCTGTTTGCTGATCTTGAGCCATTTCAGTTGTTTCTCCAACTGCTTATTAATTCTTTATAGACATATAAAATATTTGATACTTAAAACTGACATTAATTTTATATAACATTTGCAAAAGTGCTATTGTGTGCTATATACCATTTCATACAACATTCTGGTTAGTTGGATAATCAATGCCACTTTCATCTGTGCCCATTTTATAGAGAGATACACATAATTCTGCTCTCTTAACATTACAGGCTTTTATAGCTATTTCATTGCATATTACTAGTCATAGCCATGATTTACTTGAGTCCCGTTTCTTAGCCAGCACGCTCCCGTCCTTCTTCCTCTCTCCACACCAGACTCTGCTGTATCTTGCTTTCTCCTGTATGAGTGTTAATTGACAGAATCTAGATCACACGGGCGACAGACCTTTGGGCATGTAGGATTATCTTGATTGTGTTAACAGAGATGTTAAGATCCACTCGCTGTGGGAAACACCATTTAATGGCTTGCGTGGGTCCAGGACTGTACAAGTAGAGGAAGGGAGCTGAGCAGCGTACGTTAGTTCATGGCTTTCTGCTTCCCGACTGTAAATGCAGTGTGTCCTGCTGCTTCCAGCTCCTGCTGCCTTATCTTTCTTGAGATGATGGACTGTTTGAATTGAGAGCCATGATAATGGTAAACCCTTTTGTAGGTTAAATTGTTTCATTAGGGTGTTTTTTTGTTTTGTTTATTATTATTATATTATTATTATTGTGATTGGAGGAGAAACTAAGACATTATATTAGGGTGAAATTTTTAGATAATCTAAATTAGAATTCTTGCAGTGTGTCTGAATATATTTTAAACAATGTAATCCAAAAGCCAATGCTTTCAAGACAGAGACATCCCCAGTGTCAGAACAGATTCCTAAGCAAGATCAGCTTCCTAAAATGCATTCCAGCCCTCCACCTTGGTAGTCTAACCTGTGCGCCAGAGGCACAGGCAGGGAGGACCGAATCTTAACTGGTTATCTATCTCCTTTGCATTTTAGTCCACACACCTCTACACCTCCCCCCTTACCCTCCTATGTTTCTTTGATATGTCTGGCTTGGCTTCACCTGTTCTCTTGGAACAGCTGGTGGGTGTGTACACACAAGATAACAAGCAGGTAGGCTTGGCTGAAACCTTTCAAGCCGCATCCACCCCCAAATGGGGAGCTGTTTTCTGTAAGGTCTCTCTGAGCTTTGCTTCTGACTTACTTTCTCATTGCATTATTTCAACAGGGCTCTGTTTCTGTGAGATGGGGCAGGATGAATCCTTCTCTCATCCGTGCATCAGGTTGGGCCTTAATGTTCCCAGGAAATACTGATGCCGTCATTTAACGTGGGATTTTTGTGACAGCAGGCGAGAGATCTGAAATGTACAAAGCCCTCTGGAGACTGAATTAAGGAAGGATGTTTAGCAGCATGGAAGAGGGCCAAAACAGTCTCTTCTTTGCCTTAAAGATTGGTTTGCCACAGGGAGATTTTTATATGCCAGAAACCACATGCTAGGCTGTAATTGAGCATAATTATTGCCCTGCATGCAGCAAAGTGCTGGGCGCAGGCATCCTAGAGGATCCCAGTAAGTACTTGATCAGGATCTAAAAAGCAGCATCCCCAGCAGGGCCAGAAAGGCTTGTATTTAATCTGCCTGGTCAGTAAATGAAGATGTTGCCAGCTGTCCAGTTGGCTAACATTCTCCTGTAACTCCAGGGCCTCCATCCAGGGTCCAGATGTCATTGCCAACACACTTTCTCCTTAGCCTTGGAAAAGTTCCATTCGAGAAAGTCAAAATGAACAATGGAAGAATTCATATGAATAATTCAAACAGGACCTGAAATGCTCTTGGAATACAAAATAAGCCATTTGTAATTATCTGGTTATTTCAGCTGAGAGGTTTGGAAAGGGAAAAAAAAAGGTGAAATTATTTGGGTAATTACCTTCTTTTTATTTCGACATGTGGAATGGTCCCAAGTTCAGTGTGCTATTATGAAGCTCCAAGGAACGCAACCCAGGATTTTTGCCTCTCCTGCTGGCATTATGGGATGAGCTATGGGGATGTCACTGTTCACTCGCAATTGTGATCCTTCAAGTTAGGTTACATTTCTTAAAGGCAGATTAATCATGCTGAAATTATTTCAATTGTTCGTTGTTAGAAAATCTTTCCAACATATTCATGTCTGGAGTCCCACCTGTGTAAATACAATCTGTGGAACAAACGTCAATTTAAAAAGATGTTTAATTATGTATGCACATGTATGGTTGGGTATGGCTATGTTCATGAGGTGCAATTGCCTGTGGGTGTTGGGTCCTCTGGAGCTGGGGTTATAGGTGGTTGTGGGGCATAGGTTCTGGGAGCTGAACTCAGGTCCCCTGGCCGAACAGTACACACTCAGCTTCTGAGCCATCCATCATTCAAGACCCCTCCAAACTTAATTTTTGCTAAGTAAATTCTTTCAGATTTCCTAGGTCTTTCCTCAATCGCCAACATTTCTCTCTTCAGATTGCTGTTCTAAACAGAAATGAAAACAACACATACTATCCCGAGGATAGGGACATTTTAAGCAATCAAGGTTCAATATGAGATTGCGTTTTGAAGATGGTATTAGTTACTTCTTTTATTGTCATGACAGCACACCCAACAAAAACAACTTAGGGAAGGAAGGGCTTCTTTAGGAACACAGTTCCAGGGCACAGTACATCATGTTGGGGAAGGCATGGTGGCTGGAATTTAAGGCAGATGCTCATATCGTGCCTACAGCCTGGAAGCCGGGAGAGATGAATGTGGGTGCTTAGCCAGCTTTCTTCTTTTATCTTTTTATTTGATACAGGACTCCACATGTGGAACGGTACCACACACTGATTTAGAGTGGGTCTTCAATTAAGCTGATGTAGAAACTCCCTCATGGTCATGCCCAGTGATTTGTCAATTAGGTAGTCCTCGAACCTTACAAGATCCATCAATCCCAGACATCTCTCTCTTTCAACAATACCCAACTTCCGGTTAACTGAGAACCCCTATTATAAGCACTCCACTGATTTGAAATGTTAGTGGATCCCAGGCCATTCAGACAAGTCAGTATAATCCCAGTATCTTCTCCGAGGGTAGGAAAGTGTACCTTCAGGACTGTACATCTTAACCACCAGCGACAGAAGACAGAGGGTGGGGTGATTAGTTTTAATTGCCAACTTGACACAGTGTAAGCTCACCTGGGAAGGTCCTCTCACTGAAGGATTGTCTAGACGGTCCTTCCACAGGTTGTCCTGTGTAATGATCTCGATTATACTAATTGAAGCAGGAGTATCAGCTGCCATAGTTAGCTTCATCTGTCCACTTGATGTACCTGGGGGGAGGGACCTGCAACTGAAGAGTGGTTCCGGGTTGACTTGTGCCCATCTTTGTGAGGCATTTTCTTAATAGCTGTGGTGATTTGAATGAGAATGACTGCCATAGGCTCACGTGTTTAAATACCTGGTCCCCAGATGGTAGAACTGTTTGGGAAGGATTAGGAGTTATGGCTTTGTTGGAGGACATCATGTCACTGATGGTAAGTATTGAGATTTTAAAGCCCACACTATTCCCAGATAGCACTGCTCTCTCTCTCTCTCTCTCTCTCTCTCTCTCTCTCTCTCTCTCTCTCTCTCTCTCTCTCTCTCTCTCTGCTCTGTGCTTGTGGCTTGGATGTAAGCCTTCAGCTACCTTAGCGTGTTGCCATGCTTCCCTCAGAGCAGTCATGGACTCACCCTCTGAAACGATAAATCCCCATTCCATGTTCTCTTTTTATAAGTTGCCTTGGGCATAATGCTTTATCATGGTAATAGAAAAGTAGCTAAGAAAATTGCCAGTAGATATAGGAAGGCCTAGCCTGTTATGGGCAGGCCATCCTTACGCAGGTTGGCCTAGACTGTATGTGGTAGCTAATGAAGGACTCTAACCTATAAGATGAAATAAACCCTTCTTCTTCCCAGATTTGGCTGGTGTTTTATTACAGCAATTAAAAAGCAAGCTAGAATGCTTGCCTACTGTGGCAACACCATTCCCTAGGAAGGAGACCTGGGTTGGTGTAAGAGTGGAGAAAGCAGCTGAGTACTAGCAAGCAGGAAATAAGTCATAGCTTTCTATTCTTGAACGTGGATATGATGTAACCAGATGTTGCAAGCTCCTGCTGCTGCCTTAGCTTCCCCACAGTGATGGGCTGAACCTGGAATTGTGAGACAGAATAATCCTTTTCTCCCTTATGTTGATTTTGTCTAAGTACTTTGTGGCAGCAAGAAGAAATGAAACTAAGACAGGGAGGAATGTCTGCTTGCAGAGATGTCAGCATTGTCTGCTAGGCTAGCATCGTTTTCACACAAAAACATATTCAGAGATCCAACTTTGAATCTGAGATACTTGGATGCACGCGCGCGTGCGCGCGCGCACACACACACACACACACACACACACACACACACACACACATCCCTTGTCTGTGAATTATATACCTTTTAAAGGTTTATTTTTATCATTTTCAATTATGTGTGGCAGGGGATACATATGTCTGTGAGTATATGGGCTCCACAGGAGTTGGAGTTCTAGGCACTTGTGAGCTGCCCAGTGTGGATACTGGGGACTGATGTTGGGTCATCTGCTAAAGCAATAAGTGTTCCTTACCACCAAGCCATCTCTCTAGCCTAGACACTCAGGCTTTATATATATATTTCACCTGTGAGCTGTATCTCTTGCCTCCTGGGCAAATTTTCTATTCATTTATGAGCACTGATTTTTGCCTACTGGAACCATATTCATTTATTAATTCAATTTTCCTGAACTAGGTGTCCTGACACAGTTTAATGGGGGCTCCGCTCAGTGTATTTCACAGGTTCAATCCATGTGTCAGCTGGAACTAAGGTCTGAGATCTCATTCCAAGCTCTTATGGCAGAACTAACTTCCTCCACCTGTGAAACTTACTGTGGGAAACTTATCACCAGGAGAGCATCACTGAACACCAGGTCCTCTTTTTCTAAGGCTTACATCATTAGTTCAGGCCCACCCAGAATAATTTCCCTTTTGATTAATTCAACACCATTGGTTAGTGACTGTAATTATTCCATCTGTTAAGACTCTTCTTGTCTTTGCCCTTTAGCAATATGTCAAGGCAATGGGATCCAGCCTATTCACAGGTCCTGCCCACATTCTAGGGGAGGAGGAGACACAGGGCTTATATGTTATCGTTAGCTATTTCTTCTTCATGGAAACATTTCCTCCTGTAGGGAAAAGGAGGATCATAAGACTTAGGAAATAAACAACCCACAAGTCTCAAGAAGTTGCTGAAACAAGGCAACAGGACTTCTCTCAAGATTATGGAAGCAGTTAAAAATGGGGGAGAAGACAAAGCTGCCTGGAGGAGATTATCTGACCTGTGAGCTGACTGCAAGTCATTCAGGGACCCACAGGGATGCCACTTTCTCGGGTGATTTCTATTTCTGTGAGTAACCTCTGGATTGCACTCTTGTAAGTAATCCCACAAAACTAATTGGTTTGCCAAGTGTAGTCATTTTAATGCAAATAGAACCCCATAGACTATATGTTTGAGTACTAGCCTCCCACCCCCACACCATTGATGGAAATGTTTAGGAAGGATTGAGAGGTATTGCCTTGTTGTATGTATGGGGGGGGTTGAGATTTCAAAAGGCCATTTCCAGTGGATGTGGGTTTTGTTTTGTGCCTCCTGCCCTGATTAAGATGTAAGCATTCAGTTGTTCCTGCTGTCATTTATTTACTCCATCATCTTGTTTCTTAACCCTCCAAAACCATAGGCCCAATGAAATACTTTCTTTTCTTTCATTAGTTGCCTATTTTATCACACCAGTAGAAAAGAAACTGAGACATGAAGTTTTGATATGCATTGGCTTGTCCTTGGTTCCCTATCTGTGGTGAGTAGACATGAGTGTGACGCCTTCCCAGGTGAAATCTCACCTAAGAAACACAGGGATGGGGCAGGGCTCTACCAAAGTTAAAGGCTGCTATGTGCACATCTTAAAGAGAACTGTTTTCAACAAACTATTTTTGAAAAATATTTATAATTTAAATTAATGATACATAAAACTGAGTTGGTTCAAGAATTATTACATGGTAAAGTTTCTTTGAAGTTTGTCCAAGAATTTCTACTACAACGTGAAGAAAATTTCCTGAAAAAAAAAACTCTCATATTCTACAAAATTGCATGCTAAGAACAACAAGGTTATGGAGCAATTAAAGTTAAGAGAAGACCATTCAGAATGTGAGCTCCTTTATTACCAGAACACGGAAAAGACAGTGAGAGTTCTAATAAAGCTACTGGCAGACTTTAAAAGACAGTTTCATTGCCTAATAAATGGTGATATATTACAGAAAACACTGGGTCCAACTGAACAAAGACAGGAGTGAGTGTAACTAAATGGCTGGGGAGAGAGAGAAGACAGAGAGCCAGGCACAGCCCATGGAGGAAGCCACGCTGTAAGTGGGCCACCAAACTCAGCTAAGAGGAAATTTGGGGTGCACAAGAATTACACATATTTTGGGATTCCTGTGCAGCAGACTATGCTTCCTTTTTTTTTTTTTTTTTTTTTTTTTTAGCGTGTGTGTCCCCCAGCTAGTGTGGGGCCAGAGGGATGGCTCAATAGTTAAGAATGCTCTTTTTATACATTCTGGATCAATGATATCTAACCATGGTGTGATGGGAGATGTCATTCTGTAGATATGTTTCTTTTATTGGTTAATGAATAAAGCACTCTTGGCCAATAGGAAAGCAAGACAGGCAGAATTAGGAGACAAGGAGGAGAGAGGAAGTAGTAAGGAAGAGTCAGCATGTAGAGACTTGAAAGAACAGAGGTCTGGGCCCTCTCTCCGGTAAGATGAGACCACATGAAAATACTTAGATTAATAGAAATGGGTTAATATTTCTATTAACAGAGCTAGCTGATAAGAAACTAGTAACAGGCCAGCAGTGTTATATCAAATACAGCCTCTCTGTGTGTTAATACAGCCTCTCTGTGTGTTATTTGGGGCTGGAGCTGTGGTGGGACCAGCAGGGAATACCTACTCCTGACAAAGGTGCCTAACCAATCATTTACATTGTATACATTTTTTATCTGAGAACATTTACATTGTATTCACTTTGTGCTGAGATTTACTTTGTATATATTCTTTGTCTGAGGACATTTACATTGTATACATTCTGTGTCTGAGAACATTTCGCAGAATATATACAATATAAATGATTGGTTAGCAGAATGTATACAATGTAAATGATTGGTTAGGAATTGGATCCAGAATGTATACAATGTAAAAAGTGCAGAAGGTGCTGGTTTTAGTATTTGACTCAAAAAAAAAAAAAAAAAAAGACAAAAAAGAAACTCCTTAAACTGCAAGGCAAAAATCGGATCTTTGTAGCTAGTCATTTAGTAAATAAGGTAAATGAATGACATTTTTCTATTTTGCACAGTATACTTGTCTTTTTAATGCTTTACTTTTATAATTTGTAATTTTTATTATATGAGATTATTTTAAATTTGATGATGAAATCTGTGAAGCATGCACCTGTGTGAGAGTAGCGGGAGAGCAAAGTTGGTATTTATTCACAGTGAGATGATCACATTATAGGACAATTGTGAGGTGTTGTCATGATTAAAATGCAAAGAATGGAAGTTGGGGATAAGTCATTCAAAAAAAAAAAAAAAAAAAAAAAAGAATGCTCTTTTGCTCTTTTTAAAGGGCCAGAGCGCAGAGCTCCATTCCTAGCATCCAGGTCAGGCAGCTCTTCTCCAGTCCCCCGCCTCCCCCATGCACGCAATGAAATCTTTTTTAAAGCTTAGCTTTTGAATATGAGTCTGACTTCCACTGAACTGATTCCTTTCTGTTTTGCCAATAGGCTCTCTCCCTCTCTCTCCCCTCCCTCCCTCCCCCCTCTCTCTTTAAGATATGGTCTCACTCTGTGGCCTCTATTCTCACTTGCTCCTGGCTCTAATCAGGTACTCACTTTGCCTCTTACACCTCATCACACAACCTCACCACTTTGCATTCAGACTGTCTACACTTTTTCAGACTATTCTGTGAAAGCCATATATTTTCATTAAGACTTGATAATAAGCCCTAGCATCGAAAAAAGTTCTTTTCCAAGTTCGTGATTGATGGCCCCGTGATGGAGAGTTAAGCAGCTCCCGTGCTCAGTTCAGGTGAGTGGCTGCTTGGGGCCATGGCAGGGTCTCTTGGCAGTGTTCTCAGCACAGTGGCTCTGCTGGGTACAGACCCAGAGCCATCTGGACACAGCTCCCTTTCCAGGAACCATGGAGAAGTCGGCAGTCTGCCAGGTCAGCATCTCCTCGCTCCCACCTCACCTGTTACGCTGTAGAAGAATATCCAGACAGGGGGTAGCTGTGGTTTAACCCACCAGATATGAAATAACATCTTAATTTTCATGCAGGTTAGAGGCAAAAAACTTTGAAATCCTGAGTTGTTTTTTTCTCCCTTCATTTTTTTTTTTATTGTCTGTGTATGTAACATGCTCATGTACATGTGTGCAAGTGTGTATAAAAGTATGTGACCTACATGCATGTGGTGGTCTGAAGACACCCTCAGATCAACCCTCACTTTCCACCTTGCTGGAGGCAGGGTCTCTAAGTCACCACTGGTACACATAGCTATCTGGCCCAAGAGATCCTGGGGGTGTTCCTGTGCTGACCTCCAAACTCTCCTCAGGGGCACAGGCTACCACGTCTGGGTTCTGGGGATCTGACTTCTGCTTTTCATACTTCCTTGGCAAGTGCTTTATACCCACTGAGCCACCTTCCCAGCTCCATTCATTTATTCTTGGGCTTGCTTCTTCTTCCTCCTCCCTTCCGTTGGAACTCAAACCCTTTGGGTTGGAGGAACTCCCCTGGAGTCTGTAGCAGAAGCCAAAACCTGGCAGAAGCAGCAAGAAGTCAGAGGGGCTGAGACACCATCACCACCTCTCCTGGTGTTTGGGGATGGATAACTGTTGACTGTCCCAGGAGTCCTGAACCTTGGAAGTTTGTGCCCTAAGAATTCCAGCATAAGTTGATTCTCTTCAGAGGTTACTTACTGTGTCAGGGCTCAGGATGCTCCTGGGTTGGTAGGGTACTTGCCTAGAATGTATGAAACTCTGGATTCGAGCCCTAACACAGCACAAACCAGGTGTGGTGGCATGTGCCTGTAAGGACAGCTCTTAGGAGGTAGAGGCAGGTGAATCAGACATTCAAGCTACCTTGTGATTTTAAGACCAACTAGGCTATGTGGCCCTTTCCTCAAAATAAAAAACAAACAAAAAACATGCGCGCGCACACACACACACACACACACACACACACACACACACACACACACACACACACAGAGAGAGAGAGAGAGAGAGAGAGAGAGAGAGAGAGAGAGAGAGAGAGAGAGAGAGAGTTTCATCCAACCTAGAGCAAACTTATGTAGCCTGGTTGGCCCCAGCCTCCTGCTACTACTTCAGGAGTGCTGGGATGTCAGGTATGCCTGTGATGTTCAGTGCGGGGTGATGGGAATCCAGTCTAAGATTTCAAGAGAGCTAGAAATGCACTTCCAGCAGAGCTAGTTTGCAAGCACAGCATCTCTTTCACTCAACCCCAACAGTGTATAGGGAGGAGTAGTGTAGTTAAAATTGCAGAGCCTCTGATGGTCTGCCTGGATACTGTCTGTCTTTGAGCATGTTGCCTCGCCTGGGTTCCTGCAACATAAAATAAGAATAGTAAGCATCTGTCTCCTGGCCCTGTGAAGGTAGAAGATGGTCCATATGGAAAGTTCAAGGGTTGCCTAGTGAAGTGAAAAGCCTCACAGTGTACTTCCTGTTATTAACTTATTTTTCTTCTGTGCCCTCCCTCAGTTTTGACTGTGCAGTTTCTGATAAAAGTGCCCCCATTTTCTTTTTCCTTCAGGTTAGGTCTTCCAGCTACAAAAAATGATGTCCTGCAGGTGACCTTGGTGACATCATGAACCCAGTGCCTTCTCATGAACACAACAGGCCTCCCCTGACTCCAGGACAGTTCAGACCAGTATAAATGTGTGCCTCATCTCTTCCACTACCCTAGTCTCCATCATGCCAACCAGCAACCCAGAGGGAGCAGACACATTTTTATTATTATTATACCTCATTTCGGTCAAAAGAAAGACAGTGCTCTCTTCAGACAATGACACCAGACTGGGAACAATGTCACTCACTGACTACTGCTGTAACAGTGAAGCTTTTCTTTCTTTTAAAAATTATTTTTTAAATAATATTCAGCATCATTATTATTGAGAGAGAGTGAGAGAGAGATGACAGGTGTGTGTATGTGTATGTGTGTGTGTGTGTGTGTGTGTGTGTGTGTGTGTGTGTGTGCCAGTGTGTGTGTAGGGATAGGAAGACAATTCCCAGGAGTCATTTCTCTTCTAGCTTGTTTTTGAGGGGTGGGGTCACTGTTGTCGTGTGCTCTATGCTGGCCTATGTGCATCTCGCTAGTTCTGTCTCTGCCTCATGTCTCACTGTAGGAGTCCTGGGATCACAGATGTGTGCCCACATGTCTGGCCATTTTATGTGGGTTCTCAATAAATAGGATTCAAGTCATTAGGTTTCTGTGGCAGGTGCTGAGCCATCTTGTCACCATGAAGTTTTCTTATTCACGGCAAAGGAAGTTTGTGATTGTGCGACCGTGCGTGTGCGTGCATGTGCACACACACACACACACACACACACACACACACACACACATAGACAATCATGATTGTTGGACATTTAGGTCTGTCATGTTTCCACAGACACCATGATTTCCCTTCTTTGCCTGCTCCCAACCAACACTAAGCATAACATAAGCAGGAACTCAAGGGAGCCGCCCTGCGCATGCAGGCTCATCTCAGGACCCCCTTGTCCTGGGATTGTAGCACTCTGGCTGAGACGTTCTCAGAGCTGCACTGTAGGGTGATGCTTCTTGCCTGTTGTCCTCCCTGGCCTTTTTTCTTCTTCACAGCTGTTACTCCTGGAGTGACACCCAGCTACACCTGTTACCCCTGTTTCTTTTCAGACGTCCACACCATTTTCTTCATGGAACCTTTCATTGGAGGACGCAGGCCTTCCAAAATGGCATGGAGGCAGACTGAAAGAAGGTGTGCTCTACTGTCTTCAGTTTGAGAATTTTGTTTCTTCTTCCTTTTCCTCTTCATGTTTCTCCTCTTTATTCTCCTCTCCCTTCTCTTCTCTCCCCCCTCCTCCTCTTCTTTTCCTTCCTCCTCCTCCTGTCCTCTTCCCCCTCCCCTCTTCTCTCTTCCTCTCCCCTCTTCTCCCCTCCCCTCCCCTCTCCTCTCCTTTCCTCTCCTCATTTCTCTAAAGATGGAGTCAACAGGATTAGTAAAACCCTTTGCTGATTTTAATGAAACTGATGATTGAACCTCAGTCAAGCGTGAAATGCCTTCCTGAGCTCATACTCCAGTGTTCTCTGCATGGAGTTGGTACCCCTCCAGGTCTTTTATGTCCTGGGCACACCTTCAGGCTAACACCCATCCCCTTTCAATATAGTGCTGTAGGACCAGAGTTATGAAGTCCTCGGGGCATTTAGGAGAGACTCTTGGGTGGCAGGGTTGGGAGCTGTGTGGTGGAGAAAGAGGATTTAGGGTTCCAGCCCAGCCTAGGCAAAAGAAAAACTAATATAAAAGATTGATGCCCCCTGGGGGTGACAGGTGATGGAAAAGGGGGTGACTCAGGCCATGTTCAGCCTCCAGCTCCTTCTCTGTGAGTCTGCAGAGTTCATCTGAGAGTAGACACTGGAGTTCCTATTCAGCCCATTCACCCTGAGGAAACGATGTTTAGATACCAGGTAAAGTCACAGGGGCAAGAGGTTCATGAGGCCACCCCTCCTTGGGAATATGCGGAGGTTGTTTTTATGCAGCCATAGTAAGGTGCCATGCTCTTAGAAACAACTCTTGGACAGATGAGATGACTCATCCAGTAAAGGTATTTACTACCAAGCCTGAGTTTAATCCCTGGGACTGGCATGGTGGGGAGAGCCAACTCCTGCAAGTCGTCTCTACCCTCCCCCACCATCCTGACACACGCACAAGTAAATACATCTAATTTTAAAAATGCAACCCCTTATGTATGCTCCTGAGGCTGACATAAGCGAAACTCATCGATTCATAAAACAAGTTAACAAAACTCACGAGCTAAAAGGGGGGCATCGAGGAGGAGGGGGCATCGATGAGAATGGAAGGGGACAGGATAAAGTAATGGGAAGAAATGTAAACAAGTCATTATGTGCACATATGAAAACGTCTAAATAAAACCATCATTAGTAATATTATGCTAAGTAAAGGATTCTTAAAAGAAAACATTGTCAGTGGGGTTTCCCTGAGGTATACCCAAGGTCTAGCAGTCTCCAAAGACAGAGACCCTGGGAGATGGTGGACCTGCAGCTCATCACCTCTCGAAGTCTTATGGTATGGTACTTTCAAAGGCTCAGGTGTTGGTCCCCAGCTGATGGCACTATTAGAAGTTGATGGACCCTTTAAAAGAGAGGGGGCCACTGGATGTAAGTATGTCACAGAGAGTGTGCCCCTGAGGGTGGTATTTAGACTCTTGCTACAATGAAGGGATTGGCCTTCTCTGTCATGTGCAAGCATGTCTACCATGATGTTCTGCCCTGCCAGACATTCAGAAACAGTGAAAACCCAGCATGTGGGAAGCAGGCAGATCTCTGGGAGTGTGAGGCCAGCCTGGTCTACATGGAGAGTTCTAGGCAGAGGTATGTAGTGAGAACCTGTCTCAGAAATAAACAATAAACCACACACACACACACACACACACACACACACACACACACACACACACACACACTCACACACTAATGCAATGCTGATTCCACACTAGACCTGACTTCGGTTTATAATTGTAATCCTTGTGGATTAAGCATCACCTCTGGTCATGATATGGGAACTTAGACTCAGTGGGATTAGGCCATTTGCCCAAGTTTCTGTAAGAAATAGTGAACGGAGCTGAGATTTCGGTAGAGATTCATTGGCGTCTGTCTCAGGGTTTTCATTGCTATGAAGAGACAACATGACAAACCTGGCAGTATCCTGAGCATAGAAACCCTCAAAGCCTACTCCAACAGTGAATCAATTCCTCCAGCAAAGGCCAAAGGCATGCTAACAACCGCACCTCCTAATAGTGCCACTCTTATAGGATTATGGGGGCCAACTACATTCAAACTATCATAGCATCAAAAGGGCTGGATCTACTCTGGGGCTTTGTGAGCAGCGTTAGAGGAATCTGTAAAGAGAGGGAGCGATGGCTCAGTAGCAAGAGCACTGGCTGCTTTTCCAGAGGACCCAAGTTCAAGTCCCAGCACTCATATGGCGCCTCACTACCCCCTGTAACTCCAGTGTCATTGGGTCTGGTACCCCCCTTGGCCTCTGTGGGAACCAGACATGCACAGAACACCATTTGCAAAATACCCTCTCACCTAAAATTTTAAAAGTTAAAGGATTAGACACACTGCATTAGACACCTAGTATAGCGCCTTGCTCAAATGGAGCTGTCAACAGAGGTCTGCTTTGTTTGTAGCCTGGTGCCACCTGCCACTGACAAACAAGATGACATGAACATGTTTTACAGGGTGTCGAAATGAATAATGTCCAAGCTGGGAGTTTCACTTGAGCAAACAGTTAGCATTATCTTTGTCACCTTAACAGGGAGGGGCACTCCCCTGTGGAAAAACTCTATGATCCTGGAAAAGGGTGGGTCAGGGACAAGGGGAGATGACAGTAAAATGACAAGAAGCTACTGAGAGAGAGAGAGGAAAGATGAGGTGAGAAAATAGGGCTAGAGTAGACCGCAGGAGAGCCACACTCCCGCTCACTGGCCTAGGGAAACACAGGTGCTTAAGTCTTTTTAGAAGAGACACAAGTGAATGTCTTATTTTATTTTTCAACCTGATGCTTCAATGTAGCCTGTTTCTTCAGTGTGTGTGTGTGTGTGTGTGTGTGTGTGTGTGTGTGTGTGTGCGCGCGCGCGTGTGCGCACGCGCACGCGCATTTGGAAAACTAAATTTGATATAAAAAGTCTTCTTCAATTATTTTTCACTCTTTCTTTTGAGACACAGCCTCACCATGTAGCTCCTGCTAGCCTGGGACTCACAGAGATGCAGAGATCCTCCTGACTCTTCCTCCCAAGCCCTGGGATTAACCCATGCCCAGCTACTTCCTCCCCCTTCTTTCTGAGACAGGGTTTCTTACTGGCAGGCAAGCAAGCCCCAGAGATCTTCCTGTCTCTGCCTTCCCAGCACTGCGTTACAGGCGTGTGCCACACACATAGGTTTTTATGTGGGTCCTTACTCCTATTCAGAGAGCACTTTACCTATTGAACCATCTCTACAGCCACATCCTTCATCAATTTTGCAAACACATGTGAGTCTCAATTTCCTAGAGGGGCTAGTCACTGTCAACTACAAATATGGCCTTCTATTCTTACTCTTAAAAAGTTTACGATTTAAAACATACCTGCCACAACACTTACCATTCTAACAGTGTCCAAGGGCACAGCACGCTGCTCTTAAACTCATCCTGGTTGTTGGAAAACCATCATCACCATCCATCTCTGGAACTGCTTTCATCTTGTAAAACTGAGCCTCTGTAGACAGTAGACAATAACTCCCTGCTTCCCTCAGCCTCAGCAATGACAATTCTTTTTTTCTCTCTGTGTCTCTGACTATTGTACATATCTCATATAAAGGGAATTAGGCAGTATTTGTCTTTTTGTTCCATCTACTTTTGTATGGTCCATCAATTAAGAATGATTTTTACATTTGTGAATGGTTACGTTTCAAATTGGCACATCACTACCCACATAATAGTCTCAATTTTGTCTCTTGCTCTGCGAAGCTTAAACTATTCTCTGGCTGCTCCTTATAGGAAAGCCTGAAAATCCCTGCCCTGGCTCAATGGTTTGGAACCACCGAGGATAATTTTTCATCTACTGCTCTGAGCTCTTACTTAGACAAATTGCCCTGACAAAAGACAGATTAACAAGAGAACAACAAACAGATGCTTACTAGCTTGTCTATCTTAAAGCATAAGGGAGACACCCAGAGAAATGAGGGCACTTGAATTTCATCTCTGTGTTCTGCATCTGTGAATCCAACAACTCAAGCTGGGGAACATTCAGGAAAAGGGAGTTGAATCAGTTCTCAACCTGCGCTGTGTTAGCATTAGTTGAGTTTCTCTAGAGGACAGGCCCAATAGACTAAGGGTATTTTACAAGTTTAATTCATTAGGCTTACAGTGTAGGGGTTGGGTAGTCCAACAACAGCTAGCTCACACAGGAGAAGCTGGGAACCCAGTAGCCGCTCAGTCTGCAAGGCCAGATCCTCTACAATCCCCATCTAGTGCTGGAGCCTGGGAGGGCTCATGGAGGGTTGCTGGGGGGAGGGGGTGGGGCTCATGGAGGCTGCAGGGGGATTCCTGGGAGAGGGGTCTTCTGGGGGGGCTCCCAGAGGGCTGCTGGCCTTCAGACCAAATGAAGGAAGCTGAGATCCAATGTCAGGGAAGGCGGTAACAGGTGCAGCATCGATGCACTCACTTGATGGAAGAGAAGGCAGGAGGAAATAGAAGCAGCTTCTTTCTCTGAAAGGTGCTGCAGGCCATGAGGGAGCCTCAGCTCTCAGTTATTCCTTCCCAAAATGCCCTGGCAGGCTCATCTGGAGACCCATCTCCTAGATGATTCTAGATCATCAATGACCATCACAAGTACAGACTCTCCCTGCAGCTTTTACTCCGATCTGAAACCACACACCATCACAGGTATTTATGTGGCATTTGCATTGTATTAGATATTGTAAATCATCTAGAGCTTATCTGAAATAGACAGGTAGCTGGAAAAATGATAAATCTTATTTTCTAAGGAACTTGAAGCCAGGGTGTCCTGGAACCAAGCTACCAATCTCTAATAGATACTGAGGAAAGACTTAAAGAGGTACTGTGTGTGTGTGTGTGTGTGTGTGTATGTGTGTTTATGTGTGTGTATGTATGTGTATGTATGTATGTGTATATGTGTGTATGTATGTTATGCATGTGTGTATATGTATGTATGTTTATGTATGTGTATGTGTGTTTATGTATGTGTGTATGTTTAAGTATGTGTATATTGTGTAGTGTGTGTGTATGTGTGTTTATGAATATATATGTATGTTTATGAATGTGTGTGTAAGTATGTGTATATTGTGTAGTGTGTTGTGTATGTGTGTGTTTATGAATATATATGTATGTTTGTGAATGTGTGTGTGTATGTGTGTGTTTATGAATATATATGTATGTTTGTGAATGTGTGTGTGTTGAAGTATGTGTATATTGTGTAGTGTGTTGTGTATGTGTGAGTTTATGAATATGTTTGTGAATGTGTGTGTTGTGTATGTGTGTGATCATGAATATATATGTATGTTTGTGAATGTGTGTGTGTGTTTATGTGTGTGTGTATGTTTAAGTATGTGTATATTGTGTAGTGTGATGTGTATGTGTGTGTTTATGAGTATATATGTAGTTTGTGAATGTGTGTGTGTGAATGTGTGTGTTTATGAATATATATGTATGTTTGAATGTGTGTGTGTGTGTGTGTGTGTGTGTGTGTGTGGAGTGGTGGTGCTGGGAGTAGGAGAGGCAGCTTTACTTGGATTGGCCAGTGCTCTACCCTAAAGGTAACCCAGGGCTTAAAAGCTTGTCTGTAGAAACAAAGATAGGTTGTGGTGACAGGGATCATGGAGGAAAAGCCCAGCAGATGAAGGAGAGGGAGGAATTTGCTATGCACATTCTTCATGGCCCTCTATCTTTAAGCACCTCTGAGTTATCTCCAATGTGATTCTAGAATATTCACTCTGCTCTTGATGCAGATGGGGGGACTTTTACAAATGGAGTTTGACTCTAAAAACTGAAGTTTGTCTTAAAAAGGTTAACGTCTAATCTGCAATGGTTACTTCTGAATCCACAGTTTCTCAGCATACTCAGCTCAAAACAATCTTTGTCAAGGAGGCATATTCTACTCTCTGTGAGGTCTAAGGGGAGACTCAACAGAGACCCAGCAACTCTCTTGCAGTGCAGACCTTAAAAAGATTTATTTCCATTTTATGTGTATGGGTGCTGTGCCTGTGTGTATATCTGTGTGCTATGTGCATGCAGTGCCCAAATGAGCCAGAAGAGGGCATTAGATTGCCTGGAACTGGGGTTCAGATGGATGTGATTGACAATGTGGATGCTGGGAATCGAATCCAGCTCCTCAGGAAGAGCAGCCAGGGCTTTTAACCACTGAGCCACATCAAACCAGCTCTGATAGAACAGACCTTTGTTTGGGGTAGGGGGAACCTACAGAGGTTTCAGAATGAGAACCTGCCTGCTGGAGTAGTTACAGGATAGCAAGAGGTGGATGGGACAGGGAGGAGTTTGAAAGCTTCTCTTTTTTTGCAGCTTGGTTGGCTATTGCTGGGGAGACCAGGGAGTGAACAACTGAAGAATGTCAGGATGAATAAAGTAGGGTTTAAGGCGGGGAGGCAAGACTCTAGACAGTCAGGTCGCTATAGCTCTGGAAAGCAAAGTGCTGTTCATGGGGATTGTCACAGCCCACCCAAACTGGAGGCGCTTTGCACACGGGGCTCGCTCTCCCTAACAGTATCCCACACTAGGGTCTTAGGGTGATCTTTTCAGCCTTCTACATAGCCCCCCTCGAGAGAGAGATGGGAAGGCAAGAGGAAGGGCTCTAGGGTCTCCAAGTTCAGTTTGGTCTCCAGATATGTTCCAAACAGACTTTAAAAAAATGTGTTTGCTAAGTCAGTGTGTGTGTGTGTGTGTGTGTGTGTGTGTGTGTGTGTGTGTGTGTGTGTGGCGCGTGCGCTCACACATACATGCACTCTAAAGCATACTTTTAGAGCTGAGAGGACAACTTGCAGGAGTCATTAGGCTTTGTGGCAGGCACAATTACCTGCTGGGCCATCTCACCAGTCTCTCAAAATGTTCTTTAATTTTATGTACAATATTGGGCGGTCAAACATGGGGCCTTTAACATGCTAGACAAGTGGTCCCCCACTCAACCACTCCCCTGAGCCTTTTGTGCTTTATTTCTACACAGGGTCTGGCTAAATGTCCAGGCCTGTCTCAAACTTGCAATCTCTCTAAGTTTTGGAGTAGCTCTGCCTTTAAGCCTGCACCTTCACATAAGGCTCCAAAGGGTTTCTTGTCATGTGTTGTGACTTTTCACACCAGCCTGCATCGGAAGGTACTGATGCCAGCTGTAACCCCGTAAAATCTGACTAGAATGTTCTCACAGATTCAGCCTCTCCAAGTCTTCCGTTTACACAAAATTTGGCTCAGAATTATAGTTGCTTCATTGTAGAAATTTTAATATTTTGATGTCAAAAATTGGAAGTGGCATATTGTCAGCAGAAGAATCAGCTCTCACCTCAATGGGACAAAAGAGATGGTTTATTCCAGAGCCAAGTATGAGTGACCATGGCCCAGGAACACAGATATCATGTCCCAGTGAGGTAGCACTTTCATGGACTTTTTATAGTTCAGAACAAATAAAGTGATAAAGCAGCATACTTTTCAAATACATGGGTGGGAGTAGCAGGAAAACTTTGCTGTAGATCTCGGATTCTATTTGCTAGCATGGCTAGCCTTTCCACTGATGCAAACTAGGGGTCTGTTGATAAGTTTCAAAAGATTTACCTGTTGGTCACAAAGGGTGTTTGGCTGTGTACAGAAGAGGGCAATGATGGCTATTAGGGGGTGCTAACTATAGCCCGAGATGATTTGACTCTGGACTTGCAACATTCCACCTCTCCATATGGCTGTCCCTGTAATTAGCGAGCCTTTGCGGACACTGCTTCCTTCCAGGGATTCTCATTCACGTATGCAAAACAGAACAAGTGTTAACTTGATTGAAAAGTTGTCAAAAATTATTTTTAAGGCAAAGTATATGCTCAAATACACTTGGAACTATTACTGTAGATCCCCTACAGTGTGTGTGTGTGGTGTGGTGTGTGTGCACCTATGTGTGGAGCATGTGTGTCCATGAACATATAGAGAGGCCAGAGGGGAATGCTGTATGTCTTGCTCTGCCACTCTCTGCCTTATTCCCTCAAGATGTGGCCTCACACTGGGTTTGTCGCTAGACTGATGACCACCAAGCCCCAGTGAGTTCTGTCTCTGGCCCTCGTGGCCCTAAGTTATAAATGGGTGTAAAGCTACACCTGGCTTTTTTTTTTTTTTAAATCTGGGGCTGGAGATTTGAACTCAGTTTCTGCATGCTTGTACAGTAAGCAGCTCCACCCACTGAGCCATCTTCTGACCCAGAAAGCACACTTTGAGGGACTTTTGGACTAGGAAGCATCTTTGGAGAGTGTTGGCCCGATTGCTACCTTGTGGATGAAGATGTCCCGCTCTGCCCCACCGCTCTGCCCCACCATGAAGTACTCTGTCTGTGTGCTGTGCTCAGGGGAGAGGCATGAGGCATAGGAGGCGGAGTCAGATGTGTCATGTGACTCGCTGCCTCTCTGCCAGGAGGCAAAAACCATCATTTTAAAGAAAGAAATGGATTTCCTAATCTCAAGTACATGGATTCCTCACCCCTAAGAGTGAAGTGTTAACTTCACTGAGCATCTTCCATATTATTGAATCTCTTTATTTGCTCAGTTGCTGTCCTGGATTTCCAACTCTTGGTAGGCTGACAAAGCCCGTTGTCACTCACATTGAATGTACCTGCACAGTATCCCCCTATACAGATGATGAACCACGGGAAGGAGGAGCCATCCATGGACCTGTTTTTCTCCCTCCACCTGCAATGGGGTCTATTTGCGAGTTGCTAGGTAACCAAACGGATTTGTGAGGGACACTTCTCTGGACCACAAAGCTCAGGAGTTTCAGCACTCAAGTGGCAGCAGCCTGTCTTTCTTATCAGAGCTAGCACGCTATCCCAATAGCTCCACACAATAAACTTCTCTTCCAAATTAATTAAAGAGAGCCTTGATAATTCCATTCCAGAGCATCCCAATGAAAGTCATTTCAGATTCATAATGCACAATTGGCTTTTCCACTTAACTTCCAAATGACATTCTCAGGTAGTTACTGCCATTTGCATTAATCAGCAAAGCTGTCAAATCAGAAGGGACAGATGTGAACACTTGGGGATGGGGTCTCTGAAAAGTATGGCGGTCAATAGACTATTTTTTAAAAAAGTGTGTGTGTGTGTGTGTGTGTGTGTGTGTGTGTGTGTGTGCGTGTGTACATGAATACAGGTATATGCAGAGTCCAGAAGAGAACATCAGTTCTTCTGTAGCTGGGGTTACAGGTGGTTATGATGGGGTTACAGATGGTTGTGAGCAGCCAGCCTGGGCACTGGGCATGGGATTATTTTCCTCTGATAGAGCAGCTCTTTATTTGCTAGACTATGCATATGTGTTCATGTGTATCCATGGGTGCATGTGTACATGTGGTCAGAGGGCAATGTCATGTTTACTTCCGGGACCCTCCACATTTTCTTTGAGATAGGGTCTCCCTTTGACCTGGACTTTCACCATGTAGGCAAGAACAGCTTCCAGCTCCCTTCTCGAATCTTGCCATTTTGGGATTATAAGCCAGTGCCACTGCACCTGGAATTTTAGGTGGGTTTTGAGCATTGAACCCACATCCTCACTTTTGCAAGGTGAGCATCCTACTGATCTAGCCAGCATCCCAGCCTCATTCTACTGCTTGAATGGAAGATGAAGAAACTGAGGACCACTAACTAGTTTTCTTAAGGAAAGAGCATGTTTAGAAAAGATTATAAAGGATGGAAGGAAACAAGAAGAGAACTGGGTAGAAATGGAAAGACTTTATTTCAGACTATTGTAAAGAAATTGACCCCACCCCCTGCACTATTGTATAAACCAGTTGACTTTTCCCCCAGACTATTGAAAAGCCAGTAGACTTTATTGCAAGAGAGATCAGAGGTTGGGTCAACGCTAAACAGAGCGAAGACCTGAGGATTTATAACTTGGGAGCAGAGCAAAGCCATTTATGATGGGAAAACAGCTAAGGGAAGAGACATGGAAAGGAAGAACAGAGAACGTAGGCACTCAGGGAAGTGTTGCAAGTGTGGGTCTGAATTTAAAGGGCACCCTTGGAAGTTTTTGGCTTCTAGCGTCTTGGAACAAAGAATTGCACTAGGGACACATATTTGGAAAGGTACTTGGTACAGTAATAGAAATATAAACCTTTTTTTGTTGTTTGCTTGCTTTGTTCTTGTTTCAGAAAGAGAAAGACATTCTGAGAACAGGGGTGGGCTGGTGCACCAGGAAACCACGTGTGCTCCAAAGTTCTGCATCAGGGATTTTATGACCTTATACAAGGTCATAAATAACATCCTTACACAGCCCCCGCCTTCTCTCCTGTTTGCATATTACAGGCCTTACTTTGACATGATCTCTTTCTTATGTGTAGCTCAAGTTAGGAATGTTTTCCAGTCCAACTGGCTTCTTTGACATGTTAATTTTTCAAAAAGATTTCTTTCTTGTTTTCATACTTATGTGTGTATGTCATATGTGTGCGGTGCCTGAGGAGGCCAGAAGAGGGTGTTTGATCCCCTGGAGCTGGAGTCTCAGGTGGTTGGAAGCCAATATGGGTGCTGAGAACTGAACTCTGGTCCTCCAGAAGACAGCATGTGCTCATAATCCAACATGTTAACCTTGGCAGCGTCCTTTCTTACCATAGTGGGGGCTGGAACCTGATGAGATAGCCAAGGGTTGCGAGGACAGCCGACCAGGATTCCTGCAAACGTCAGAGCTGTCAAGGACAGGCACATAAAGCCAAGGTCTAGATTCAGAGATACCTAGCTAAAGTTAGGTCATGGAGGGAGCCTTTGTCAGCCATCTTTAGCCACTCTGGGGGTAGAAAATCCAGGCTAGAGGTACTTGCACACAAGACACAGAGAAGAGTCAGACAAGCTCACTGTCTGTGAGAAGAGGTGACCTGGTGAAAATTGCAGAGCCACACCTTCTGGATTGCTCTCTTCGCCTGATGGCCATGCCCAAAGGTCTCTGTGGTACTGTCACCTCAGAGAATCGCCAGCTGGAGCCTCGTGTTGGTTGCCAGCAATGCCTGCATGAGGCTGTGTCTCTGTTGTTTTGTTCACCACAGGAACTTAGCTGAGCTGACATTAGTTCCCACCCCAAGAGAAGTCAAAGTGAGCGCTCACAGGTGCCCCAGCTTAGCTAGCCCTCTCCTACCCCTTCTGATTCTGTGCATTCACCCAACACTTTGTTCTTTTGGGGAGTCCTATTCAGGTTGCCTTTTTGCGGCTCCAGCACTGGACAGCCATGTACTGTGTGGGCATGTGCCTCAACAAGCCCCTATACTCCAAACATCTGTTGTGCTTGGTTTCAGAATACCACAGATACCCTGTGCCTCGCCCCTACGATTACTTTATCACTAAGCCGGAAGACGGGTGCTAACAGATGAGTTTCCCTGCTGAAGTTAAAAGTCTGTGTTGGAGAGAAGCCATAGGGAACAGGCCACAGGAAATCAAGTGGAAGTCACGTGAATGCCACACCTTTCCCGTGGCTGTCTAGAACCGTGACCAGGGCTACCAGGTCTGCAATTCCAGAAACACAGGAGCCGTTGTGTGTATTGTTGAAACATCAGAGAATCAGCTAAACCTTTGCATGCATAGAAAGCTGGCCTGTTACTACTGGCTTCCATCTGCATTGTGTCCGGTGAGAATGGTGAGGAGTTAAGAGCTTCAACTGCTCAACCGTAGCCCCACACCCACCCCTGGAGACCCCACATAGCGTCAGATGCTCCCCAGTGACCACTGTCTTCTCTCTGTGATGTTGTGCTCTAGCTCGCCTTTTTGGTTCTGACTGACAGGGTACAGGGGAGTGGAGAGGAACACTCCAGATTTTGTACTATGGAGACACAGTTGTCTCTGCGTTGCAGCAAAGACCCAACATCCCTTCATCATTATCAGCTTAGCACATGCTCACTGTTAATGGTTGGTTTGTTCAGGGTTCGCCCCCTTCCACATCACACGCCTCCCGAGGAACACAACATTGCTATCAGCAGAAACTGACAAGACTCAGCATTTCATGTGCTTGAGCATAGACAGCCAGAGAAGGAGGGGAGAGTGTAACGGATGATAATGAGGAGGCATAGAACCCACACGTCTCGGAAATGAGCCAACGGCCTGATCCGATGGACAAGCGTGAGCTCTGGAATGACTAAGTGTCTTCCTTCTCCCCTTCCTCTTCTACCTATATAATCTGCCGGCTGGAGGGGTGATGCAGGGCAGTCTTTGGGGGATATTGTTCTACGTATTCTCAGATAGCCAGCTCTCTGAATAAAACAGTTTTGAAGATTCATTTCCTGACTCTGCTCGTTGGCATCTGGAAGGGACATGTAACAACGAACGGTGGTACTTCAGTCACGGTGAACTCTGGTATTCGGGTTACGTAATTGGCTTAGCCTCGATCTAATGGAAGACGCGCTCCTAACCGCCTGCGGGAACGCTCTTGGAAGCTATTTTTGTTCTTCCCCGTGCCTGTCCTGCATCCCTGGAGTCCAGTGTTGTTCATCCTTAGCTCTCCAGAGCTTTGACTTGGGTTGCTTCTGGTAAAGATGAGTGCCCCTATCTGTTTGTGTTCCAGTCTCCAATACTCGAGGTCCTCCCTGTTCTCTCCCTCACTCTAAAATGCGTTGGGACATGCAAGATAGTTCTTGCTTGGGGAACGATGGGGGGCATCTCTCCCCTGTTGCCTCTAATCACCTCTGTGGTTCACTGTAGCCTGATTAGCCTCTTCTTTTTGGTACTTAGTGTCCTTTGCAACTACGAGGGGCAGGGTGACCATGCTGGCACTTGCTGTACTGGGAGGGCTGGAGGAGGGGAAGTTCTAGCTGAGTCTTGCTTTTAGTGCCGACTGTAATTACCAAATCTTCATAAATGGATTCTCTGAACTTAGTTCATACCATATTGCTTCCTTCTGGTTGTCTTGCAGGGATACGGGCTGATGCTTCAGTGGCCTGTAGTTAGCCTCTGACACACACGCATGCGCTCTGGCCCGAATGCGTGGCAGATTGCTCCATCAGACGGTGTGTTTCCCAGCTCGTGAATTTGTAATCATAGTGTTCTTCATGGTGGTCATCAAAGGGTCATCTTTCTACTTCCACCTTTCTACTTCGCCATCTTTATTCAAAAACAGATTTTCTGCTGGGGAAACCGGCCATGTTTCCTGTATTGTCCTATTAACGTTACCCAATTATAAAGGCTACATGGCCAATGTTGAGAGTGTAATGTAAATAAAAGAGGCATTGTAATTAAGGGATTGGAACTAGATGGCCACGGTGTAGAGCCAGCTCTTAGTGTCCATACCAACAGCAGTATGGGAAGAGGTATATTTGGTATATCGGCGGTGTTTTGAATACGATGCAAATAAAGAAATAGATTATGGTTAATGACATTTGAGGATGACATTCTTGTAGAGCCCCTTGACACATCGATGACCTCAGAACTAAAGAAGCAACCAATCAGGAAGTAAACGAAGCTCACAGGAAGTAAAAGAAGCCACAGAAGGCCAGCTTCTTTTCACACCAACAGCAGAGTTCAAATGCTCCTTGGGAGAGAAGAGCAGCCCTACCAATATAAGCACTTGGGGTCCCACAGTCACCCTAAGCAGTATTCCTGCTGCAAATTCTGCAGAGTGGAGTCCAGGGGGCTTCATTCACAAAGGCGATTGAGGAACCTTACGGGAAGAAAGGCCTTTCTGGGTGGAACAACAATGGGTTAAGCAAGTGAGAGCTTGTTAACACTCACGAGTGGAATTAAGAAGACTCCTGCTACAGATGCCAGCAAAGGAGCTACGTAGGCAGGAACCAGGAGCCCAAAATCCCTTCCACTATGCACTATGCCTATCAAAACAGGGAGCGAAGCTGTCTGCCTTTAGCTGATGGTGCGGCAAATACAATTCCGTGGATTGGTCATCCCCTGAAGGGACAGTGTAAATGCAACTTTGGCAGAATCATCTTGTGTGACTTTTCCTGGGGAAGCTCAAATAAATGACAGTTGTGACACTGATAACACCCGAATAAACAATTCCATTTGTTAGTGGATTAAGGATTAGAGAACTGGTGAATTTATTGGGGCCTCTTACAGGAGTATGATTGAGGGGTTACTTACAGGGGCATGTGTGACTCAAAGGCAGGTACATCACTGAAAGCAAGGGTGACAACTCTTGAAAACAGCATCCCTTGTGAAGCCGCCTCTGTAGAGCACTTGAAGGCAGTTGGATCATCAGAAGAGACCCCTTTTCCACCAGTTGTCCTGGTTATGTGCCATTGAGAAGGAGCCTATGAGTCTTGTTAAGTTTCAGGTGGTCCCTGAGACTTGCGGGTTGTTTTATTGAATTCCTGGGACTTGTGAGTTTGATTCCTTTCAGAGTCTTAACATGCCTCAGTCCTGGATGGGCTGTTTCAGTGAGAGACAACTACATGGCAAGCACATTCTTCCTGTGTTTTACCCAGGCTTAGTGACTAATGGAGAACAATGGTACCCTGTGAATGTACCAGATATTCAAAACAAAACACTTCCCTCAGATAAGCCCCAAATGCCCCTTCTCCCAGCTTATTGAGTGGAGACTGTCTTTTATGAGACTTTTTAAAGTAATATTTTAGATATCTTAAAAAAGTTGCCATTGTGTTCTAGCCTGTACCTATGAAGGAAGGAGAGAGAACCCTTTCTGCCTGGATTACATGTTATAGGCATCTACTAAGGTTTTATTCTCCCAACTCCCAATTTGCAGAATCATTCCGATGCCCCATTTCCAGCCTTTGGCAAAAATCCTGCAATTGGAATGTCACCTTTGACCTTTGTCATAACATCCATTCCTCATTAGAACTATTTTTCTCTGATACACTGAAGATTTAACACTAATTACTTTTGCTACAAAGTTCTGTTTTGCCAAATCAAATCATATCAGAAGTGATTGATTTTGTTGCTAATTTAAAAAATGTCTACAAAGAAAGGGGGGACTTGGTTTGGGGCTCTGGGACACCTGAGAAAAAATATGTGAGACCTTGGAAATGGTCTTGTACTTCCTGAAGAAAAAAGTTGGAGCCTATAGGATGCTTGCAAGCTGTTGAAATTCTGTGTTAGCAGAATATAGAAGTCTAAAAATTTCAGATCCTTCTAAAGAAAAGAGAAATAACAGCCAGCTATTGTCAGGTGAGCTCCATGCTGGCTGCCCCCTCTTTAGACAACTTCCCCTATTGCCTCTTTGCAGCCACATTCTGTGGCTTTACTCACCCGGCTGTTCCATAGTGCCGTTTATGTATATAAACTCATGAAATGCGCAGTGGGCTGAAGTTGCTGAATGGACGGACAGTGGAGAATCCCTTCTGTCGTGTCTCTTCTTCCCAAAATAGTTACAGTCATTTCCTCCTCACCTGACCTGTGCGCATGTGTGCTTGTGTGCATGTGTGGTATGTATGAGTGTGTGTGTGTGTGCATGCATAGGAGTGTGTGTGTGTTGAAGCTAGACGTGGCTTCTTTAATCACTCTCTACCTTGCTTTGTGAGGATGAAGTCTCGCTGAATCAGGAGTTCACTGATTTGGCTAAACTGGCAGGAGTTCCAGGTCCTCTAGCCTCTACTTCCCACTCATCTAGTTTTTCCAATCTCTCTCCTGATTCATCTGTGGTCTCCATGCCCTTCTTCCTCTAGCTGATATGTCCTTGTGGTTTTGGGTTCTTGTTGCTTTTTTTTCTTTCCTCTTTGGAGTTTCCTGAGATAGTTCACATGTTTTGC
This sequence comes from Cricetiscus sungorus, assembly GCA_030556225.1. NCBI lineage: Eukaryota > Metazoa > Chordata > Mammalia > Rodentia > Cricetidae > Cricetiscus > Cricetiscus sungorus. The sequence continues at coordinate 14,185,456 of JANBXA010000367.1, read as the reverse complement.
TGTGTGCCAATTTAGTCTTGGCTCATGACCTGCAAGTGTCTCTCTGGTCTCATCCATATATATATGGAGGGAGGTCCCCTTGTAGAATTAAATTGGAAAGCACTGGAGAGTTTTCCTTGGGTCTGTGTGTGTGTGTATGCACATGTGTGCACACATATCTTTGTGAACAAAATCTCCTATGTATGTGGGGGTACGTGTGGAGGTCGGGGCAATCTGGTTTTATCCGTCATTTACCTTTGTATATGTGGTGTATGTTGCTTTATTTTTGTATTTCAATGACTTATTTATGTTATTATTTTAAATTATGTATACTTGTGTGTTGGTGTGTGGTTATGTACAAGAACGTATGGATGTCCGTACAGGTCAAAGGAATCAGATGCCCGTGGAACTGGAGTTGCAGACAGCTGTAAGGCTCCAAATAGTATTGGGATCTGCATACATTTCCTCTGTCATACCAATATATGTGTTTAACCTCTGTACCATCCTCTAACCCCAGCTGATTTTTATTTTTATTTTTTTAGATAGTATGTCACGTTGCCTTGGAGCTCACCAAGTAGGCAAGGCTGGCTGGCCAGGGCCAGTAGGCAGCAGGGATCCTCCCTTCTCTGTATCTCTAGCTCTGGAGTTCTAAGTGCTATCATGCCTGGCTTGTAAACATGCGTTCTGGGGACCAAATTCAGGTGCTCATGCTTGCAAGGTTAGCACTGTACCTTGCCATCTCCCCAGCCTACCGTGTTTCAGCTGAGTCAGATCCTGGTTCAACAAGGAGGTCTAAAGAATGCATCCTCGTTTGCTTTCTATTGAGAGAAACACTACAACCGAAAGAAATGTGTAGAGAAAATAGTAGATTTTACCTTGAACTTTATATAGTCCATCACAAAAGGAAGTTATGGAAGAAACCTGGAGGCAGGAACCGAAGCAGAGGCCAAAGAGGAGGGCCAGCTTGTTTCTCAGGGCTTGCTCAGCTTCATTTCTTATGCACCTCAGGACCATATTCCCAAGAGGGGTACCACACACACAGTGGGATGGGCCCTCCCATGTTACCAAGTAATCAATAAAATGCAAATACTTACAGGTAAAAATTTTTTTTTATTTATACAAAGACTTGTTTTTTTTTTTTTAATGAAAACAAACATTTATAAACAATATTTGGGAATTTGGGTGTCGTTCTTTCCAAACTGCTTCCTGCTGGTAGGGGGCACTGTCATGGGGGAATCCTAAGAAGACATAGAAATCCTGGCTGTAGTGGTCTGCAAGGCTGCATTGTCCCATTGACGTCTTACAGGTAAATTTTATGGAAGCATTTTCTGAATTGAGGCTCTCTCTTTCCAGATGACTCTAGCTTGTGTCAAGTTGACTAAAGACTAACCAGCACAGAAGATGACATTACTACAGTGACTGAATGACCGTTGAATCCTGTTGTCTCCACACTGTCCCACTGCCTCATCCCAAAGCCCATGGCTGTTCACATTAAGCTGTCACTATCATCTTCCTGTCAGCCGACAGGGATGAGGTCTTCCGGGGAGCAGGGGATGGGTGAATGGGCAGGCCAACATAGGATATGCTGACAAGACATATCGCCACAGAGTTCCATGGGAGTCTGGCAAGAATGGCAAATATGCCCCGTGGCAGCCTGCAGGATCCTGCCACATTAAATTGGAGCAATTTGTTCCTACAGTTAGGAGCAAAGTAAGCAAGCAAATGAATGCTTGGGAGCTTCCTTATTAACGATTATGACCAAGAGATAAACAAAATCAGAGACCAAATAGTGTCAATGGCAACCCAGAGATTTCCTCTGTTAGCTTTCTCTCTGCTTCTGCAGCAGATGCCCTGAGCAAAATGCTTATGCTGTAGTTGGGGGGCGAGAGAGAAAAAGTACATATTTACGCCAGATAGGGTACCTATGATAGACTGAAGAGATGATCCCACCCCAGTGTAGGTTAGTAAGCCAGGGAGTTTATTGGGGTTATTTACAGGAGTAATTATGAATGACTCAAAGTCGCTGGGCCACCAAAATTCCCTCCCTAGCATGACTAACTCATGAAAGGCTACACCCAGAGAGTTCCCGAAGTGTGTAAGCTGTTGGCTTATGGAAGAGACCCCTTTCCCTCTCAATCGCTCAATGCTTTTATAGTCATGTAGGAATCTTTGAACTGTCCAAGTCTGGTAAGATGGGTGACTTCCTGAGTCTTATGAACCCCCATCATCTTCCCTCTCAGAAGGGGAGCTTCAATTTGGAGGAAATAGCTACACAACAGCTCCCAGCAGTCTTATTTTATGTTTTGATACAGCACCTTCTATGGTTTGAATATGCAGTGTCCAGCACAGGCTTGTGTTTTTGAATGCTTGTTCCCACCTGGTGGCGCTGTTTCCAAAAGTCGTGGATGTTTTAGCAGGTAGAGACTTGCTGGAGGAAATACATCAACAGGAGGTGGGGCTTGAGGTTTTACTGCCCGGTGCTACTTCCTGTTCTTTCCCGCTGCTGCTTGTTTGTGGATGGAGAGGTCACTCTGCTTCCTGATTGCCAAGCCAGCCTCATGCTCCTGCTGCAATGCCTTCTCCACCATGATGGATTGTATCCACTCTCCACTGTAGCATAAATAAACTCACTTCTCCTCTAAGGGGCCTTCTGTCTCAGTATTCATCACAACAATGGAAAATTAACTAATACAGTGTGCACATCATTTTACAGAAAAAAAAAATCAGAACTTGAACAGAACAAGGAAAGAGAAAGGGGGAGGAACGTGGAGGAAGTAATCATAACTTGGGATTCAGAATATTTCTTATGGGGCTCAGGGTCCTTTCTATGTTGTTGTTATTATTACTGTGACACAAAGACCTGAGTATAACAAGGGAGAAATGTTTTCTTTTGGCTCACAGATTTAGAGGTGTCAGTTCATCATTGCAAGGATGGTGTGTACCAGAAAGAGCAGGCACAGCATGGCAGCCAGAAGGAGGGGGGAAGAGAGAGGAACACACACACACACACAGAGAGAGAGACAGACATAGAGAGAAAGAGACAGAGAGACACACACACAGAGAGAGAAACACACACACAGACAGAGAGAGAGACAAAGAATGAGACAGAGAGAGGCAGAGAGAGACAGAGAGACACAGAGAGAGACAGAGAGAGAAACACACACATGCACACACACACAGAGACAGAGAGAGACAGAGAAAAACAGAGACACAGAGAGAGAGAAAGAGAGACAGAGACACAGAGAGAGACACTGAGAGAGAGACAGAGAGAGACAGAGAGAGAGAGACAGATGCTGGCTTTCTCATCTCTGCTTCCATAGGATGGTGTTGCCCACGGTCAGGACCACCTCACTCAATCATCTCTGGAAATACCCTCACAGGTACATCCAGAGCCAGTATATCCTAGAAACTTCTGAATCCAATTAAGCTGATAATCTAGTTGAACTATCATACACTCCTGATTCTGTTATTTAGCTTTAGCTTGAGAACTATGGAGCCATAAACTACAGTAAGTCAATTGATATGATCTTCCCATCTGGTTGGCTGATGATAGAAGCAGGGTGAGTGTAAATTCTCTTTATTACTCCATATCACCAAGCTCTGCCTGTCCCTGACTAGGATGTCCTCAGAAGGCACTTTGACCTGGGGAGAAGGAGCCCTATCTGACAGAAGTTCAGCTCTTCCTATCAGTCAGTGGAGAAGATGCCACTGAGAACAGGAGGTTGCCAACCCATGGACACTTTGTTCCTTAAAGGAACAATCTTGCTTACGGGTCTGACAAGCTGTATGTGATCCACCGACTAGGTTCAGCTTGCCACCTACACTAGTTGCTCTCCCTATGTTGGTCTTTCCTCTAGTCCCTGTCTCTGTCTTTTTGACGTAAGAATGCCAGTCATGTTGCATTAGGATCCATTCTGGTCATTTCATCTTAAACGTTGTTATGTGCAAAGACATGCCAGTTTAAATAAGGCTATATTGGCATGGGGTGAGGAAGGACATTCGTTGCTCTAATTTCCTTCCTGTTGCTGTGATAAAATACTTTGACCAAAAGCAATTTAGGGGAGGGATGGGTTTATTTCCTCTTCCAGGCCACAGCCCGTCACCGAGAGACGTCAGGTAGGAACTTGGAGCAGAAACCATGGAGGAAGACTTGCTGGCTCCCTCATTAGTTTATTCATACCCTGCTTTCTATTTTTAAAATGAGTACTATTTTTTATTGTGCAAAATAGCCACATCCATGATTTACTATATTTTTAAAAAATATTTTCTTATTTTACATATCGATATCAGTTCCCCCTTTCTCCCATCTCCCCACAACCCCCCACAGACCCCCACATCCACTCCCCAAGGAGGGTGAGGCCTTCCATGAGGGATCATCAAAGTCTGTCAAGGCATTTGGGGTAGGGCCTAGGCCCTCCTCCATGTCTCTAGGCTAAGGGAGTATCCCTCCATGGGGAATGGGTTCCCAAAGTCTGTTCCTGCACTAGAGATACGTCCTGGTTTCATTGTCAGGGGTCCCATAGACTGCCAGGACTCCTAACTGAGACCCATTTTCAGGGGCTCTGGGTTGGTCTTATGCTTTGGTCCATGAGCTCCCCCTTGTTCAGGTGAGCTGTCTCTGTGGGTTTCTCCAGCCTGATCTTGACCCCTTTGCTCATCATTTTTTCTCTCTGTGCAACTGGATTCCAGGAGTTCCATTCAGTGTTTAGCTGTGTCTGCTTCTGTTTCCATCAGCTACCAGATGACGGCTCTAGGATGGCATATAAGGTAGTCATCAATCTCATTACAAGAGAAGGGCATTTAAGGTAGCCTCTCCACTATTTCTTAGATTCTTATCTAGGGTCATTCTTGTAGATTTCTGGACATTTCTCTAGTTTCAGATTTCTCTTTATTCCTGTAATGGCTCCCTCTACTATGGTATCTCTTTTCTTGCTCTCCTCTCTTCTTCACCTGACTCAGTTTTCCTGCTCCCCCGTGCCCTCCTCTCCTCTCCTCTTCTCCCCTTCTCTTTCTCCTAACTCCCTCTTCCCTCCCACCATGCTCCCAATTTGCTCAGCAGTTCTTGTCCCTTTCCCCTCCTCCAGGAGCCATGTATGTCTCTCTTAGGGTTCTCCTTGTTTTCTAGCTTTTCTGGTGATATGGATTGTAGGCTGCTAATCCTTTGATCTACGTCTAAAATCCATATATGAGTGAGTACATACCATGTTTTTCTTTTTCTGACTGGGTTACCTCACTCAGGATGGTTTCTTCTAGTTTCATCCATTTGCTTGAGAATTTCAAGATTCCATTTTTTTTTTCCTGCTGAATAGTACTCCATCATTTAAATGTACCACATTTTCTCCATCCATTCTTCCATTGAGTGGCATTTAGGTTGCTTCCAGGTTCTGGCTATTACAAATAATGTCGCTATGAACATAGTTGAACAGATGTCTTGTTGTATGAATGTGCATCTTTTGGGTATATGCCTAAGAATGGAATTACTGGATCTTGAGGTAGACTGGTTCCCATTTTCCTGAGGAACTGGCATACTGATTTCCAAAGTGGCTGTATGAGTTTGCAGTTCTACCAGCAGTGGAGGAGTGTTCCCCTTTCTCCACATCCTCTCCAGCATAAACTGTCTTTGGTGGTTTTGATTTTAGCCATTCTGACAGGAGTGAGATGGTATCTCAGAGTTATTTTGATTTGAATTTCCCTGATGGTTAAGGATGTTGAGCACTTTCTTAAGTGTCTTTCAGCCATTTTAAATTCCTCTATTGAGAATTCTCTATTTAGTTCTGTACCCTACTTTTTAATTGGATTATTTGGTGTTTTGGCAACTAGCTTCTTGAGTTTTTTGTATATTTTGGAATTCAGCCCTCTGTCAGATGTGGGGTTTATGAAGATCTTTTCCCATTCTATGGGCTGCTGTTTTGTCTTGTTGATTGTGTCCTTTGCCTTACAGAAGCTTTTCAATTTCAGAAAGTCCCATTTATTAATTGTTGATCTCAGTGTCTATGCTACTGGTGTTTTGTTCAGGAAGTGATCTCCTGTACCAATTCATTCAAGGGTACCTCCCACTTTCTCTTCTAAGAGGTTTAGTGTGGCTGGATTTATGTTGAGGTGTTTGATCTATTTGGACTTGAGTTTTGTGCATGGTGATAGATACGGATCTATCTGTAGTCTACACACCAGCATCCAGTTATGTCAGCACCATTTGTTGAAGATGATTTCTTTTTTCCATTGTATAATTTTAGCTTTTTTGTCAAAAATCAGTTGTTCATAGGTGTGTGGGTTAATATCAGGGTTTTCAATTGAATTCCATTGGTCTTCTTGCCAATACCAAGCTGTTTTCAGCTTTTTTATAATAGAGCTTGAAGCCAGGGATGATGATGCCTCCGGAAGTTCCTTTATTATATAAGCTTGTTTTGGCTATCCTGGACATATAAAATTGAGCATTGTTCTTTCACAGTCTGTGAAGAATTGTGCTGGGGTTTTTGATGGGGATGGCATTGAGTCTGTAGATTGTTTTTGTCAAGATTGCCATTTTTACTGTGTTGATTCTACCTATCCAAGAACATGGGAGATCTTTTCATTTTCTGGTATCTTCTTTAATTTCTTTCTTTAAAGATGCAAAGTTCTTATTATATAGGTCTTTCACTTGTTTGGTTAGTATTACTCCAAGATATTTTATGTTGTTTGTGGCTACTGTAAAAGGTAATGATTCTCTGATTTCTTTCTCAGCCCTTTTATCGTCTATATATAGTAGGGCTACTGAATTTTGAGTTAACCTTGTATCCTGCCACTTTGCTGAAGTACACCTTGATTTCTTATTAAGCACAGGGGATGGTGCTGCCCACCAGGGACTGAGCCCTCCCACATCAATTAATAATCAAGATAGTCCCCACAGGCATGCTCATAGGCTAGTCTGACATAGGCAATCCCTTAATTGAAGCTGCATTCTCAGGTGACTCTGGACTGTCAAGTCGACAGTTAAAGCTAACATAGACAGATGTCAACACCTCTTTTGGTAGGGGCAAATTCAACCCATAAGATGGGAAATGTTGTCATCTTCCAGAAATACAAAATAATCTCTTCCTCTCTGGCAGGTGAGCAGGCAGGACTGCCCTATATTCCCTCAACCCTTAGTGCAGTCACCAAAAGCCTAGACACAGCAATGATTGCTCTGCAGCCTCTGGGACCAGAAACTCCTAGTATTGCTTAAGCTTATCTACAAACCACCTTGGCAGGCTTGCCAGAGACATGTGACACAAAGACTCTGGCAGCCAGCAAACTGTCCGGAGTGGAGCCAAGTGACTCCCAGCCAGTAACATTCGCCACAGTTTCGGGAGTCCTTATCATCGTTCAACCAACACAGCCAATTATTTCCGAAAAGAACTGCATCCCCAGAAGATCAATTTTTCAAAGTTTTACTTTCTTTTTGACAAGCAGTAGTTGTACCGAGTATCTCAGAATGTTTCAGTGTGTATCTACATTTTGGATTATCAAGGGGAGCTAGCTAATCAGTGTGCAGGTTGGTAGCAAATAAGAATTAACAATTTTTCGTGGTGAGAATATTTGTATATTATTTCATTTTTTATTTTGTAATCTCTGTCTTTATTGGTTATAGTTTATTTGAACAATTTTCATTTAAAATTATTTTTTGAGATGAATATAATTGCATAATGTCTCCCTTCCCTTTTCTCCTTCCCAAACCCTCCCACATACTCCTGGCTCTCTTCCAAATTTATGGTCTCTTTTTTTTATTATTAATTGTTGTTTCATACATATATGCTTGCATGCATATACATATATATTCCTAAATGCAACCGGCTCAGAATATATACTGCTACTTGTATGAGTGTTTCAGGACTGGTGATTTGGTATTGGATAATCAATTGGAGTTCACTGTGAGATTGTGTCTCCTAGTAAACTCAGAAGCCATATTATACACCCATAAAGTCTCATCAGCATGAATGCATAGGCATAAGCTGAACAAGAACAGCAGAAGTGCACACGCTAACGTGGTTGGTGAGGCGGGCAGGGCAGGAAGTCAGCACACTTCTGCATAAAGGAATACAGGCGAGCAAGGAATGTGAAGAGGGAAGGATTATTTTATTTTTTTTTTGATGAAGACATCAACTACCTCAAAATTAGCCCTTTATAGGTACCAGGTGAATAGTATTTCTAGAAAAGGGATGGCCAATGTTTAAGATCTCACTCTGTGTGGTTTCTGTGGGATGGGACTCATAAGACCTCACCCATCCTCCCCTTCCTGAGGATCTACGTGCACTGAATAGAGGATGGGGTGGGAGAGACACTTTCTTCAGTGGTGTAATCACTGGGAAGTTCACCAATGCTCCTGCAAGCCATCCTAATGAAACTTACTGATTTACATAAAGCGAAACAGAAGCAGAAACATGAAAGTAGAAAAAGAGGACCAGAGGGAGTGGAAGGGACAAGAGAGGGTGATGCGGGGTGAGTATGGTTAAAATGCTTTATGCACACGTAAGAAAATGTCATAAAGTGTTATCTATAATTACATATGCTGATAAAGCATTTTGAAAATAGCACTCCAAGTGGAAAAGGAATGACGGCGAAAGCTCTAGCGTAGCCCTTGCCAATTTCTGTGGCAAGTACTCCTACTGTGATCAATTTCAAGAACTAATGTGGGCCAGATGTGGTGGCGCATGGCTTTAATCCCAGCTCTAGGGAGAGAGGCACACGGATTTCTGTGACTTTGAAGCCAGCCTGGTCTACATAGCAAGTTTCAGGCCAGCCAAGATTACATGATGAAACCATGTCTTGGAATTGTTGAGGGAGGGAGAGGGTGAGAGATAAAGTCACTGAGCGTTGAGTTGGAAAGAGATGTGGACATTCAGTTCTCACTGGATGTCTCTACATGGTACCCAGTGTTTTGATACTGGAGGAAGCATGTGATTTGGAATGTTCTGAAAAGATGTTATGGACCAGGTAAGATCTGCAAAAGGGTGGGAGGGTGTGTGGAATTGGACACTACCCCTCTATTAATACCATTATACCAGGTCAGCGATTTTCCATGTCTCTCTAGATTAGTGGTTCTCAACCCGCCTAATGCTGCAATCCTTTAATATAGTTTCTCATGTTGTGGTGACCCCCCAACCATATAATTACTTTTGCTGCTACTTTACAACTGTAATGAATCATAATGAAAATATTTGATATGCAGTATGGTCTTAATCCCTATAAAAGGGTGGTTTGGCTCCCAAAGGCGTAGCAGTCCGTAGGTTGAGAACTACTGAGTTCTCATCTAGACAGTGAGATTCTAGGGAACAAAGAGAATGTCTTTGTAACAGTCCTACACTTAGGTATTTCATAAGTGTTTGCTGAATGAGTAGAAAGTGAATACATGGAGTGTGACAGGACATTTCATGATATAGGTAGAACACCATTCCTTCTGGATATAACATACAAGAGAGCTGCAGTTTGGTCAGAAGCCACTTTTGTTGAATTACAGTATTGAAATCAGTTATTAGGGCTACATAAAAATCACTCCAAGATTTGTTTCCTCAAAACATGAACACATTCATTTTGTTCAAGAATCTGGAATTCATACAGGGCTCAGCAAGGTCAGGTTATTTTGGTTTCTTATCATCTGGGGAGGGTTGAAGGCTGGGAGCTGTGATGGTCTGAAAGAAAATGGCCTCCAAAGGGAGTGGCACTAATGGGAGGTGTGGCCTTGTGGAGGAAATATGTCATTGTGGAGGCAGGTTTTAAGGTCTATATGCTCAAACCATGACCAAAGAGACAGACTACTTCCTGTTGCCTGCAAGTCAAGATGGAGAACACTTGGCTACTTCTCCAACACTATGTCTGTCTGCATGCTACCATGTTGCACCGTGGTGATAATGGACAAAACCTGTGAAACTGTAAGAGACCCATTGACTAATTTTCTTTCATAAGAGTTGCCATGACCATGGTGTCTCTTCACAGCGATAAAGACCCTAACTAAGACAGGAGCTATTAACTCAAGGCTCGTCCATCTGTCTGGAGATTGGATAGTGTTCATTCACAGACTTGTAGGCCAATATAGACAGTTATGAGGTCTGACTGCATCCTCTTTCCAGTGTGGTGGCCTCTGGGCAAATGTGCAGTTGATGAGAGTTCAGGGATCTCACAATGTCTATCATAAAGGAAGCAAGACAGCAGTGTAGTGTGGTTGTGTTGGTGGCTCATTCCTGTAACCCCAGCATTCTGGAGAGGGGCAAGAAGATTGTGAGCTTGAGGACAATCTGGGCTATGTAGTCCTAAGCCAGCCTGGACTACATAGTAAGACTGTCTCAAACATATAGACAAAATAAAACAAAATTCCCCTGAAATAAGATGAAAGAAAAAAGAAAAGAAGGATGGAAGGAAAGGTGGGAGGAAGAGGAGGAAGGAAAGACGGGTGTTCAGCATTACTTTTCCATCTTCCATGTATCAATCACAAACTATTCTAGTTTCCTCTCTGTTGCTGAAGGATAACGCTGACTAAAATCAACTTAAGGAAGGGAACGATTCACTTCATTTTATAAGATGAAAGAGTTTATTAGGCTTATAATTCCAGTTCACAACCCATCTCTGATGGAAGTGTTGGGGCAGGAACCCAGGGTTAAGAACCTGAAGCAGAAATCATGAAGGATGCTGCCTAACGGCTTGTTCAAGCCTACAGTCAGCTAGCTTCCTTATATAGCCCATGGCCACTCACCTAGGGATGGTGCCACCTGCAGTGGGCTCAACCCTCCTTCATCAATTCGTAGTTAAGACAACGCCCCACAAACATGCCTACAGGCCAATCTCTTCCAGGCAATTCCTCAACAGAGTCTTTCCTCTCCTGCGGTGTGTGAGTAAAGTTAACAATTAAAGACAACTAAGACATCAGGATTTTGAGTGTCTTGAGGGGAAAAAAAGTTTTTCTTTCCCCTTTAGGAATGGTTCGTGTGGTTTCTGATTCTCTCTCAGTCTTGGTCACACACAGGCACATTATTTCCACCAAGCCCATGAGAGTGCCAGTGATAGCAGCCATGTTTTGGAATCACCTGTATTCATGTTCCTTCCAAGTTGTTGAGGCTTTGTGCTCATGTTCTTAGTACACTGAAATAAACCCAGGCATCTTGCCTGCTCAATCCTGCAATGATAGCAAACATGACCAGCCCAGACATGCTCCTCTCCTGTCGCCTACCTAGTTCAAACTCACATGTTCTAGTGCTCTGGAGCAGGTAGTCATAAGATGACTGATGATGGATGCATTCATGACAACTCCAAACATCAAACTAGACAAGAGCACATCTATATGGACTCAAGGCTTATTACCAAACAGCTCAAAGAGAGACCAAAACCACAGTATGTGTGTTAGTTCCTTTGTTAAGACAAAATACCCGATAAGAAGATTTAAACAAAGGATATTTTCTCCTCACAGTTTAATGGGATACATTACATTATAGTGGATGGTCACATTGCATCTCCATTCAGAAAACAGAGTGAGCTGGAAATGAGACCAGGTTATAAAATCTCAAGACTAGACTCCAGGAACCCACTTCCTCCAGAGCGACTCCACCTCCTAAAGGTTCCGCAACCTTCTAAAATGTGTCCAAACACAGGAGCCCATGGGGTCACTTCATACTGAAAGCACAACAGCACACAGTAGCTAATGCTGATTCCATCTTCCAAGGCTTCCTGAGTCCAGGCTGAATACAGTTTTCCTACACAGCCTTGAGCCCCACTGGTTGTTTCTACACACATCTCCACAGCGGCCATCTCCACAGCGGCCATCTCCTCAGCAGTAATCTCCACAGCCTCTCCCTCCCATTCATGTAAAGGTTTAGTTGTGAGGGCATAGTTGGCTCTATTGTGTCCAGAAGATAAAGGTGAAGACAAGTTGTTGCTTGAGTTTTAGATTTGGTTTGTTTCCTTCATTCCTTGTTGCACTCTCTGTTTGCACAAAGGAGATTATAAAATCGTGATTCCTCACGAGGAAGAATCATGGGAGACTTTGTTTTCTCATACTTGTCAAACTGCTAATATTTTTCCAAGGGAGTGTAGGTGGTTTTAACAGTAGAGGAAGAGGGCTGGATTAGTATGTAACTGTAGCCTGACCTTTTCATCGGGACCTCTAGCTCCCCAGTAATGATATGTAGAGTTATTAATAATTATAAAAGCTCAAGCATTAGCTTAGGCTTGTCTTACTTACTTCTATAACTTAAATTAACCCATTTTAAAAATCTATGGCCTTTCATGCACTCATTACCACATCTCTATTTGCCCATCCTGTTTCTACCATGCTTGGCTGTCGACTTCTCCATTTTTTCTTTTCAGCATCCTCTGTGTCTGGCTGTCCCTCCTATACCTCCCACCCAGCTAATGGCTGTTCAGCTTTCTATTAAACCAACCAAAAGGCACCTTGGCAAAGCCATATATCCACAGTGTACAAATAGATTATTCCACAATATTAGTGGGTTTAAAAAAAAAAAAGGTAGTTATGCACGTCTGAGTACCTGAGTATGAACCCCCAGGACCCATGTAAAAGCCTGATGCATAGTGTGAGCACGTGTGATCCCAGCACTCTCATGGGAGGGGGGATGGAGGCGAAGACAAGAGAATCCCCAGAAGCTCATAGGCCTGTTAGCCTAGCATACACAGTGGGGAAATTATAAAGAGAGCTTATTTCAAACACAGTAGAAGATGTGAACTGAGTCCCGGAGCTAGCCTCTGACCATCGCACACTCTGTAGAACGTGCATACCCACATCCATCGCACACTCTATAAAACGTGCATACCCACATCCGCACACAGCACATATAAATCATCTTAAAGATCTTCCTATGGTGGTAGGTCTTTATTGCTATCTTGGTAAGCCTTGGGACCACAAAAGAGATGAGTGGACGCTTAGGTAGGAGCGTCCACTTAGGAGTGGAGACAGTGGGCACCCTTGCTTGGTTCTGGATAATGGAGGATTTTTGCCCATTTTAACGTCTGGCTATTTGTGGGATTGTGGTTTGCTTTTATCATGATTCTGTTGCGTTAGTTCCCTATGTATCTAGAACACTAATAGATTAGTTTTATGGCTGGAGAGTAGTCTCTCCTAACCTAAGGCATGTCCTTTCATTTTCTATAACCCTATGTGTTCACCTTTGCCGCATAGGAACATTCTTTCTACGTCTTCTTCTAGGAGACTTACAGTTTTTTACAATTATGTAGGGGGCTTGAAATTTTCAACTTTTTACTGGTTCTTTGTGGATTTCACATCATGTACCCCAATCCTACTCTTCCCCATCCCTTCAAGTATACCCTTTGCTCTTGCAATCTCCCCCACAAAATTAAATTTAAAAAACTTCGTTGTGGAAACTGTAGTGAGTCTCATAGTTTACTCTTCAGTCCATACATCTTTACTTTCAAACGTTCACTGCGATGAATCACGGGTCTGGTTCAAGGCCGCTGGCTTCTGCTACATGCTTACTGGGACTCCTCTTGGATATGCTGTTGTTGTCCTGTGTTGGGGACATCCTGCAGCTTTGGATCTGCAAGGCCAGCCCCTTCATGTGTTCCAGCAGCTCACAGATGGGGTGGATGTTGGGGTGGGCTAACACATCGCCCTGGATCTACACCCGGGTGGTAGCTGAACGGGTCAGCGCTGCCTCGTCCTCACACTTCCCCAGCTAGCTCACCCAATGCTGTAGGCAGCAAGGGGCAGGTTCAATCATACTCTCGTGCCCCTGCCACCAGAGGCAGCTATACTGTGCTGCCCGGCCGGGCAAGGCGCAGGCCAGCTATTCCAAACGCTACAGCTGGCGAGAGGCAGGGGCAGCTCCCCTGTCTGCTTCAGGCGATGTGCATTGAGTGGAGGCATCTCTTCCTCTCCCGTGCTACTAAACTACAGATAAGGCCAGGCCTTCTACTCTCACACCCGCAGGGCCTGCTTACCCTCTCCCCTACCACCAGGGCTAACCCTACTGTGCTGCCTGGGCAAGGTATAGGACTTGATTCCCGAGTATTGCGGCCAGGGCGGGGGGGGGGGGGGGCAGGACCAACCCTGTGTAGCCCTTGGATGTTGGTTTTTGTTTCTCTCTCTTTTGGCTCCTTGGGGGGGCCCACTTAGCTCCCAAATAATCACACTTGAGGCTTATTCTGACTTAAGAATGCCTGGCCTTAGCTTGCCTTATTTCTAGCCAGCTCTTCTCAAGTTATCCCATCTACCTTTTGGCTCTGGGCTTTCATCTTTCTCTATGTCTGTATACCTTTCTTTAGTGCCTTCTCTGTGGCCTGCTGAGTGGCTGGGTGGCCGCCCCTGATGGCCTCTCCTTTTTATTGCTCCTCTTTTCCTCTCCCAGATTTCTCCTCTTATTTATCCCCTCTGCCTGCCACCTCCTCCTATCCTTTCTCCTGCCTTGCTATTGGCTGTTCAGCTCTTTATTAGACCAATCAGGTTTTAGACAGGCAAAGTATCACAGCCTCACAAGGTTAAACAAATGTAGCATGAAAGAATGCAACACATCTTCATGTCATTAAACAAGTGTTCCAGAGCATAAACAAGCGTAACACATCTTAAAATAATATTCCACAACGCTTGGATATCAGCATGCTCCTAGGAGGCAGTCCAGAAACCAGGGACATCCATGTGACATTTGGTGCTAGCATGGACCATGGACATCAACACAGACTCGTGTTGCTGCATGGCTACGGGACCCAGACATAGACCTTCAGCAGCAACATGGGACAGACTTTGCCATGGACTCAGGTGGCTTGCCAGGCTACTCACATCAGGCTCTTCCTCTTCATCCTGGAGTCTCCAGATCCGCCTCTCTTCCCAGTGCTCACGCTGTCTGATTCTGTTTCTCTCATCTATCCACCCCTTAGTTGAACATTGTACTGGCTCAAAATGCAGGCAGACCATGCGGTTGGGCAGGGCTTCCCGTGTCTTCCGGTGTTTGTCCAACCCAAAGCTCCCAAAGGAAATGAATTTCTGGCTGAAGTTAGATGCAGCATGATAAAAATGTAATTCAGCATGGAGTCGTCCAGTCTCAGGGCAGACTGGCAGATAGGTCAGCGATGAGCAGAAAACACAGTAGGTCATGCCCAGTCAGTCGTGGGTCTCCATTCTTGAGGCACTGCTCTTGCTGGGCTAGGATGTCGGTCCAAGAGTCACAGCAACTCATACAGTGGTCGGTTTTCATAAAGGAAGAAGGCACTAGAACTTTCATTTGTTACTGGCTCTATGGATGGGCAGTGTAACTCACCCTTTCTCAAGGGGCAAGACCAGCAACTGCTCTAGCATCTCCTGCTTCTCCTCATTTCATAGTGCACGAAACCTCCCCTCTTCCATTTCTCCACCACCCTGTCTGCTTGCTTTTTTCTCTCCCATCACTCCACCATCTACTCACTCACTTTCCACTGCTATCTGGGTGCAGGACAATAGTGCTGCCTCAGCACTTTCAGCATCGTCCTGGCCCTTTGTGAACCTGGCCGCCAAGCCGATTGTCTAGGTGCTTGTCTAGATGCTTCCCTGCAGGATCCAGGATCCGTTTCGTGATGATCCCAGTCGTGCTCCCTGCCTGGCAGGAGGAGAGGAGCAGAAGTGCTCACTTTCGGGAGAGACCAGGCCCTGGCCAAGGCTGCAGCCACCACTGAGACTCAGAGCACGACAATCAGGCTGCTGTGTCTGCCCAGCTCCATCTCCATTTTCCAGGCTTGCAATTTTTTTTTTAAGATTTAGTTTTGTTTTGCTTATTTGTGTGCGCATGCGTGTGTGTGCTACATGTGTGCAGGTGGTCTCCAATGTCAGAAGAGGATGTTGGAGCCTGTGGGGCTGGAGTTTCAGGCAAG
Organism: Cricetiscus sungorus; assembly: GCA_030556225.1. Lineage (NCBI taxonomy): Eukaryota > Metazoa > Chordata > Mammalia > Rodentia > Cricetidae > Cricetiscus > Cricetiscus sungorus. The sequence goes on along the minus strand of JANBXA010000367.1, from coordinate 14,169,664 downwards.
GCAACCATTGTGGGTGCTGGGAAATGTACTCAGGCATTCTGGAGCTTGTAGGGTTTTTTCCCGTTCCCCAGCTATGCGTTTCAATTTTGTGCAGTGTTAAAGACCAAGGCTCCAGTATCGTGCTTTTCGTGAGGATATCTGGTTTTACTAATACAATTTACTGCAAAGACTGTCCTTTCTATATGGAGTTTTCTGAGTTGCCTTGTCAAAAATTACTTGCCTTTATTTGGATTCTTTCTTTTGTTCAACTGGTCTGTGTCTGTCTGTTTCCTGTGTCCAGCCCTCTACCGTGTGTGTGTGTGTGTGTGTGTGTGTGTGTGTGTGTGTGTGTGTGTGTGTGTGTGGTTTGTATTCTAGTACCCATACACAAATAAGTAGATAAATAAATAAGTGAATAAATAATTTAAAGACAGTTTACATTGCCACGGCTTTTTAGATCATTTAAAATCAGGAGTTGCGGTGGCCCCAGCTTTGTCCTATGCCGTGATTGATTTTTGGCTATTCAAGGTCTTCAGTGGTTTCCATATGAAATTTAGATTTTTTTCTGTTTCTGTGACTATACACCATTAGAATTTCAATGGGGGTTATGCTGAATCTGGGTGCAGCTATGGGTTGAATGGGGGCTTTTACAGTGTTAACAGTCTGCAAACAGGGACTGTCTTTCCATTTGTTTGTGTTGGCTTTGGTTTCTCTCACCGATGTTCCAATGTTTTATGCTTTTCAGTGTGCAAGGAGTTCAAGTTCCTGGTTAAGTTTATTTTCATTTCATTTTTTTTTTTCAGATGAATACGTTCATGTATGTGTGTAAAGGGTGGACGCCAACTGCCGCGTTACTTCTTAACTGTCATCCATCCTTTTTGCTTTGAGACAGCAATCTCTCACTGTTCCGGTAGTTTTCTAGTAGGCTGGTCTCGCTGGTCAGTGACTTCCGGGGATTTATCTGATTGTCCCTGCTTCCCCAGAGGTAGGATTACAGGTGTATGCCACCACTCAGCATGTGCGAACGAGTGCAGGTGCTCTCTAACGCCACAAGAGGGCGATGGTTTGATTCCCTGGAACTGGAACCAACTTAGATCCTTAGATCGGTATACTTCTGATGGGTCACTCCGATCCCACTCCAGACTTTATACTGGGGTTGCTGGGGGTTGAACACAGGTCCTCGTGCTTGCAAGGCAAGAGCTCTATCAACTGAGCTATCTCTTCAGCTCTATTTCAAGCTTCCTAATGCCATTACAAATGTTTTAATGTTTTTTTTTCTATATTAGCAACTTTTGTTTTATGCCGTCTATCAATTTACATGCTCTTGCCTTGACTTACAAATAAACCCTTTAGGGAAATTACTATTTTACTGCTACTGAACCCTACAGTGCGGGATAGTTAATGATGGCTCAGTAGTTAGGAATGTACACTGCTCTTGCGAAAGACGCGTGCTCCCAGTACCCAAGTTGGGAGCCTGACAACACACTGTAACTCCAGCTCCAAGGTATCTAAAGTCCTCTTCTTGACTCAATGGGCATCTGCATTCACATGTGTACACACACACACACACACACACACACACACACACACACTTTTTAAAAAAGAGGATACATTTTTGTTTTGTTTTTTGGTTTTTTCTTTTTTTATTTAAATTTGGAACAAGGTTGTTTTACATGTCAATCCCAGTTCCCTTGCCCTCCCATCCTCCCCTATCACCCCCACCAGACCCCAGCCCATCCTCTTTCTGCTCCCCAGGGAGGGTGAGGCCTTCCATGGGGAGTCTTCAAAGTCTGTCATATCATTTGGGGCAGAGCCTGGGCCCTAGGCTGAGGGAGTATCCAAGAGGATAAATCTTAAAACAAAAATGAAAACAACTTGTAGCTGGTGAAAGTGCTGAGAAGAAGTGATCATTGAGTTATCGTTCCTAAACAGAAGATCTCCATCCACGATCTACAGGCTCAGGAAACATCTAGGAAGACGGCATGGAAAGAATCTAAGAGTCAGGTAACGGGGAGGGAGTTGCCACCAAATGCTACCTTCTGGGCACGACCTGGCCTTTGAAGCCATGAACTCGCTGTAGCTATTGTTTAGTTACTTGCACAAGACCTGCCCAAGATCAAGTCAGTCCACATTCCAATACCTATGGGAGAAGCGTTAGCGAGGCCCCACCCCTAACTGAGGAGCTACTGGCTGCTGCTGTGGGAGAAGGGATTCTTCTCTGTGGGTGTGGCCTCTGGTAGACTGTTCCAGTAGTTAGCCCCCATCATGTGCCTATTGAGAGCACTAATGGGATTTAGTGGAAGGGCAGGAATGTGGGAGAAGGCTGGCTGGAGAGGAAGGACGAGTAGGGTTGGATATAATAAAAATACTCAAGTTTAAAATTGTCAAAGAATGAATAAAATGCTTTCTTGAAATGGAAACCAAGTGTGTGTATGTATGTATGTATGTATGTATGTATGTATGTATGTATGTTATTGCCAGGTATTTTAAAAACTCATTTATTGTGCTTGTTATTATACTAATTATAATTATTAACTTGTATGTCTATTTGTGTGGACATGTGTACATAATTGTTCAGGTGCCAGCAGAGGCCAGAAGAGGGTGTTGGCTACCCCGGTGCTGTGGAATATTTTGATCTCGCTCTGACACTCCCAAGTCTGTCAATAAAGTTTACTTTGAATCAGATGGCAAAACTAGCTACTTGCAGACTAAATTTAGCCATAGAGGTTTTGGAAGAATGAGGATGTATAGAGAGACATGGAAAGTAGTGTGTGTGTTGGGGGCGGGGGGTGGCACTTAGAAAGATTCTCCGTCCTTTTGGATTGAGGAAGGAGAGAGAAAGTCACTGTCCATTTCCCTACTGCTTCTCTGATGATTCAGGTTCTTATTGATAAAGAATAGTTAGATTAATGCTTCACCCTGGAGTTGGATTACAAGTGGCCATGAGCTGCTTGACGTAGGTTCTGGGAACTGAACTCAGGCCTTCTTCAAGAAAAGCAAGTGCTCTTAATCACCCTGCAAGGTTCTTGTAATAAGAAGTCATTCAATCCTCTTGCTAAGGGCAGAGGATGGCGCTGTTATTGTCTTCTGGTCACCAAGAAAGAAACCAAAGCACCAAGAGGCTAGGTGAGTGGTCAGGACTGGATTCAAACCCAGGACTCCGGACTCCAAGTTCATCTGCTCCCACATCCTCAGAGGACTCAGCACTCTGACGCAAGGCAATCCTGGATTGGTTTGTGTATGCTCAAATAGCAAAATCCAGTAGATCCCTGATAAGATTTGAGTATAATTTCCATTAAGGCTGAAAATACTATATATAGCCTTTGACAATTTTAGGGCTGGGATGCATAAGGTTGCTTCCCTGGGGGACTGGAGATACTGTGTCAGGCAGGAAAAGAGTTTCTCCTTTGCTTGGAATGTTTTTAACATAAGAACGCCAAGGCCCTAGAGCTTTGTGCTTCTGTACAGGGGTGTCTAACCTCTTGACACTACATTGTGTCATTATCATCTATGGGCGCATTAGGCTAAGTTCAGAGCTCTGCTGGGATGCATGCAGCCCATGGGCTGCAGGCTGGACATGCTGTTGGGGTCTGGGAAGAGCTGAGATGCTAAGGTATAGGGGGAGCAGCCCAGGTAGAATGGGTTCCCAGCAGTGTGAGCCCGTGACAATTCTGTAGATACACAGAAATGACAGGAGGTGGCAGAGGTTCCGTCCACTGGCTTTCCCTGGACTCAGTGTACCTAAGAAATGGAGTATCCACCAGATAATAGGGAGACTCCTTGCTTGGCCTTGAGTTCAAGATAGCAAAGTTCAAAGGAAGAGAGATGTACCTAACAGAAGCAATGCTTATTAGCTGTGCTCTACTTAAACCAATGGACACCTTTTCTTTGTCTGTGTATATGTATGTGTGTGCATCTCTCTGTGTGTGTATGTGTATGTGTGTGTGTGTGTTTGTGCTTGTATGCATATGTGTGTAGAGGCCAGAGGTCACTGTCAAATGCTCTCCACCTTACATTTATTTTTATTTCTATTTATGAGTTTGGTGCGTGTATCTGTGCACATGAGTGCAGGTGCCTATGGGGGCCAAAAGAAAGCAGCAGATCCCTTGGAGCTAGAGGGACAGGTGGTTCTGAGGAGCCCAATGTGGGCAGTGGGAACAGAACCACAGTCCTCTACAAAAGCAGCCCGTGCTCCTAACGTCTACGCTGTCTCTCCAGCCCTCCACTTTACTCTTTGAGACAAGGTATTTCACGGAGCCTGGACCTTTCTGTTGAGGCTCACTGAGACACTGTTGAGGCCTCAGAGACACTGGGTCCCGGTGCTGGATTCCAGGCATGTGTCACCACACCTGGCTTTGTCATGGATTCTGGGGACCCAAGTTCGAATCTTCATGCTCATGAGGCCAACACTTCATCAACTAAGCCATCTCCTCACCCCGAAGGTCTTCATTTCTCTTATTTTGACTCCACTTTGCCCTATATGTAATATAATAAAATATCTAGATTGCATAAGCCCTGGCCAAGAGCCACACAGTGTGCTCTCAACAAGTGAGAGGACACTGAAAAGATTTTTTTCCTTCTTTTTTTTTTTTTATTAATAATACAATTTAAAAGTTTTACATGTGGATCCCAGTTTCCTCTCCCTCCTTCCCTCTTATCCTCTTTCCCCTGTGACATGCACCCTGGCCACCCGCCCCTCCCATCTCACCACCCCCACTCCATTTGTAGGGCTATGCTATCCATCAAGATTTTTGTTTTTTAAATTGGCTTTAGGAAAAGCAAAACTAAAATATACATTTTGTTCCCCTAGACCTTTGTTCAAAAAAAAATTTTTTTTTTTTTCCGTCGTTACTGTTAGGGAAGAATTTCAATTAGTTTGCCCTTCACTTTGGCTATGCATTTGTAATTTGTCTTCTCATGATGGCAAAGAAAATTTGCTGAAAAGAATTGGGCAATAATGGAATCTTGTCTTAGCAGAACAAACCAGATTATCACACTAAGCAGAGGATGACTGGCATTAAGTAGCTACAGACTGGGCAGTGGAAGAAAGGCCTCCTTTCCCAGGAATGCCACAGTTCCAGTGGGTAGAGGGAGCAGGTGCCATAGTGTGGAAAGTGCTCAGGTGACAGGGGTGCTTGGCTTGAGTAATGCCTTGCAGTTGTCCTCTACTCCTCAATTTTCTCATCTGCAAAATGGGGGCTATAGTATCTACCTTGCATAATTGTAAAGATAATAAACAGAGAAAATAAGCATGAGTCACGAGCCTGGAGAAATGGCTCAGCAGTTAAAGTGATGGCTGCCCCTGCAGAGGACCGAAATTTGGCTCTCAGTACCCAATAGTAGTGGATGAAGATTTCCCTTTCCCAGAATTCTCTGTAGCATTTGTTGTCTGTCTTCTTGATCTTAGTCATTCTGACAGGGGTAATATGAAACAGTTTTAGTTTGCTCTTCTCTAATTGCTAAGGACGCTGAACACTTTAAATATATATATATATATATATATATATATATATATATATATTTTATTTCTTCCTTCCTTTCTTTCTTTCTTCCTTTTCTTTCTTCCTTCCTTCCTTTCTTTCTTCCTTTCTTTCTTTCTTTCTTCCTTCTTTCTTTCTTTCTTTCTTTGATAACTCCATTCAGCTACATACCCCTCTTTTTAATTCAGCCATTGGTTTTCTTGATTATTTTTGAGTTCTTTGTAGATTTTGGGTAACAGTCTTCTATTGGATGCATAGATGGAAAGATTCTCCCTCACTCTGGGGACTCCTCTTCACTTCATTGTTTTCTTGGCTGCGCAGAAACCTTTCCATTGTATGAGGTCCCGTCTGTCAGGAGTTGGCCTCAATTCATGAGTAAATGGAGTTATATTCAGCATGCCCTTTCTTGCACCAAGGTCTGCTGTCTTCTAGTAAGTCAGCCTTTTGTTTTCACATGGAGGGCTTTGGTCCGCCTGGAGTTGATTTTGGGGTCAAGGTGCTCAATATGGGTCCGGTTTCTTTCTCCCACAATGTGGCCAACCAGTCCAGTTTGGGTGGAACCATCCCTAGACAGGCAGTCATGGGTTGGGTGAGAGAGCTAGCGGAGCCAGAGCATGAGCAGGTAGCAAATAGCATTCTCCCTCCATATTTTCTGCTTCAGTTCCCGCCCTGATTTTCCCCTCAATGACTGACCTGGTCGTGTAAACCAAATAAACCCCTTCCTCCTCAAATTGCTTTCAGCTGGAGTGTTTTACCATAGCATCATGAAGCAAGCTAAATCACACAGTAAAAGGGTGACTATGAGCAAAGTGTGTTTGCTTGTCTGCTCCAGAATGCGTGTGTGCGTGTGCGTGTGCGTGCGTGTGCGTGTGTGTGTGCGTGTGTGTGTGCGTGTGTGTGTGTACATCTGTAGTAGCTTGGTGTCCTTCCTCCCTCCCTTCCTTATTTCCTCCCTCCGTCTCTCCCTCCCTCCTTCCTTTCCTCCTTCCTTTCGTTTGAGACAGAATTTCTCTGTGTAGCCCTGGCTCGCCTGGAGTTCACGCTGTAGACCAGGCTGGCCTTGAACTCAGGGATCCATCTGCCTCTGCTTCCAGAGTGCTGGGATCAAAGGCATGTGCCACCACCCAGCTTTTCTCCTTTTTTACAATTTTTTTACACATAATATTTTCATTGTTTATTTGGTAATTTGACATAATACACTCCAATCACCCTTGCTTCCTTGTCCTCCCAGGCCTTACCCCCCTCACCCTTGTGGCCTACCCCCAAAAAAAGATTTTTAAAAAGTTCAATTTATGTTGTTCATATAGTCACCAGAGCACCAGACTCCTAGTGACATCATGTTCCTGCTAACTGCAGAGGACAAGGAAGCGTCCCTTGCAGTGGCATTAATGACTTAAGTCTCAAAGTTGAGACTGACAGACATAGAAGGCTCCTGTGACAACCCCCACCCCTAGGACCAAAAAAAGTGACAACCTAGACAGGAAGCCTTAAAAAACTGTGATAAGAATGCTGAAGAGTAGCTCTCCACAATAGATGACTACTGGGGCGAGGTTGGCGGGCTATGGGCAATGACTCACTTTTCTTTAGTATACATTGAGCCTGCAAGCACCATTAACTCTAGTCCGGAGTTGGGTTAGATGTCTTGATTTGTTCACCCATGGGTCTCACTTCCTTTCCCTGCTTATCTCTGGGGATTGCCCTTTTAAGGTTACTATGTTTTATGTATTTTACTTTTTTTTTAAGATTGCACACACAGGGCGGGGGATGTTGTTCAGCTAGTAGAACCTCTCCTAACATACATGAAGCCCTAGGTCCCAATTTAGGTCATAAACCAAGAGTGATGGTAGATGCATGTAATCCCAGCACTTGAAAGGGGGAGGCAGAAGGATCAGGAGTTCAAGGTTACCCTGTCCTACATGGAGGTGGAGGCTAGCTTGAGCTACATGAGACCCTCTCTCAAAAAACAAAAGCAAGACAAAATCCAATAAAGTGAAGCTCTATGTTCAGAACTCATTTTTTTTTTTTTTTTTTTTTTTTTTTTTAATGGCTGAGGGGGACTCAGTCTATCTTCTGTCTTTAAAATGTTGGCCCAGGCATGGTGACTGAGACAAGGAAAGGCTGTTGTCAAGATGGGCAGGGACTAAAATAGATCTCTTTTCTCAGATAGTAGTGCTTGGTTAAGGTGAGACCCCCCCCCATCTAGCAATATCTGCACAAATTTTGACTGTAGGGTGTCTCTCAAGGGACAGGTCTGCCCACTCTGTTTTGTTTCCACTCTCATTTTCTATTTAGAGTTAGAGATGAAACGTCTAACTCTGGGAGGCTGAAACTGCCTCTGATAATATCCCTAGCTTTTTAAGCAGTGAACCTCTATGACTTCGGGGAGGCTCCGGCTCTGGTCCTTGAGTTTGGGAAACTGCATCCTCTTGAGGATGTGGTTCAGTAGCCTGGTATCCGAAACAGGTGCCTTTCCTATCCCTATGCCTTCTCAATTGCTGGCGAGTTCTGCCTGTGGGGGAGAGAGTTGCTCCATGACAAGGTACAAGCTTTTTAGGGTCCCTGGCAGGGATGGCTAGGCAGCCAGCGCACTGTGCAAGACACTGAGAGGCTTGGAGCCAAGCCAGGCATCAAAAAGGATTTTATTAGCCTGGTGGCTGTCGACTTTGACTTCAAGGCTGTAATTCATTGCAAATACCTGGGTATCCCATAATCTGGACACTACTGGGAGAGTGCTTGTTCCCCTGCCATGCAGGGCAAAGCCACAGCCAAACTAGTCCTACGAGGCAAGACATCTCAGTGACCTGAAACAGTGGGAACCTGGTCCGGTGACTCTTAAATTTGTCTCACACTCCAAGGCCAAGAGCATAGTCCTCTAGCTTCCCAGCATCGCCCCCCAGCTTCCCAGGTGCCACACCTATTCTGAAGGCTGGCCAGTCCCCCTCCCCCCCCCAAAAAAAAACCTCAAAGGCTGGCCTGGAGGCTGCTGCAAGGGTGAGGAGGAAGGTGTGGCTGTTCATTTCCCTGCCACAATCTCTGTGTTGAGTCAGACCCGCCGGTCCTGCAGCAGGCTGCTGAGCAGAAAGAGCTGTGGTTAATGATTGACCCGTGGGAGACCTCTCTGCTTCCCTCCCACAAGGCCACGGGGAGGCCAGTGCCAGGGACCTGGAAGGGAGAGGAGGAACCACAGCAAGGCAAAGTACTGCGGGTCTTGCTTTGAATTGGGTAGGGAGGTCAGAGCCTCCTTCCCCTTGTCTGGTCCCTTCTGTCTCACTCCGGAGCAGCTATCATCAAATCCTTCCACCACCCACAGGCGTCGCCAGGGATCCTATGGTGATTTATTCCAGGAAGTTTCAATGAGAAAGCCCAGAAACTAAGTCACTCTTGGCCAGCCAGCCCCGGTGACGGAAAGTGCTGCGCCCACGCTGGTGAGTTGCTGGATTCCTCTAGGCAGAGGAAGGGGAGACCTTTGGGGACCTGGTAGCCCGGCTCTCCCTTCCTCATGGCTCCATCCAGTATCTCCAGCAATGCCTGCTCCCGAGTCATCGATCACAGCCATGTCCCCGAGTTTGAGGTGGCCACTTGGATCAAAATCACCCTCATCTTGGTGTACCTGATCATCTTCGTGGTGGGCATCTTGGGCAACAGCGTCACCATCCGGGTTACACAGGTATTGCAGAAAAAGGGCTATTTGCAGAAGGAGGTGACAGATCACATGGTCAGTTTGGCCTGCTCAGATATCTTGGTCTTTTTGATTGGCATGCCCATGGAGTTCTACAGCATCATTTGGAACCCTCTGACCACACCCAGCTCCGCGCTGTCCTGTAAGCTCCACACGTTCCTCTTTGAGACATGCAGCTACGCCACGCTGCTGCACGTGCTGACCCTCAGCTTTGAGCGCTACGTGGCCATTTGTCACCCCTTCAGGTATAAGGCCGTGTCTGGACCTTGCCAGGTGAAACTGCTGATCGGCTTTGTATGGGTCACCTCTGCCCTGGTGGCGCTACCCTTACTCTTTGCCATGGGTATCGAGTACCCCCTGGTGTCTGTGCCCACCCACAGAGGACTCAACTGCAACCTCTCTCGCACCCGCCACCACGAGCAACCTGATACCTCCAATATGTCCATCTGTACAAACCTCTCCAGCCGCTGGACTGTCTTCCAGTCCAGCATCTTTGGAGCCTTCGCGGTTTACTTGGTGGTCCTGGTGTCTGTGGCTTTCATGTGTTGGAATATGATGAAAGTTCTTATGAGGAGCAAGCGGGGCACTCTGGCAGGGACCGGGCCACAAGTGCAGCTGAGGAAGTCTGAGAGTGAGGAAAGCCGGACAGCTAGAAGACAGACCATCATTTTCCTGAGTGAGTCCGGGTGGTGGGGGATCCTGGGACTTCTGGCCTGAGAAGTGAATACCTGAGTTCACTGAGGGTCAAGAGGGGAAGCTGCCCTGGTGCTCGTCCCTGTGCGTGCCTCTTCTTTGTGTTTAGGAAATCTGGGGTCTGTGACATTGGAAGGTCTGGTACATCATTTCTGTGACTTCAGGCTATAAACAAAGTATCTTGGATGAAAATACTGGGAGATAAAGAGAAACAAATTAAGTCACCCAGGACAGGCGAGAGTCATTTGAAAAGGGACACGCTCTTCAGAGATAAAGAGAGTGACTCTTATCTTCTGGATCCTTGGACTAGAGAGAGCCTTGATCAGGCAGGGAAATTTTGTCCCTATTTTTTCCTACTGCTCGGGAGAGGCTTACTTGTCAGGGACACTGGCTCTCTAGATTGTCATTTGTGGCAGGAGTGATCTGCAAGTCTTAAGAACTATATGCTCTGATATGCTTACCCTGCCATATGCATGAGTACTGCCTGCCCGCTTGGGGCCATGGTCTGTGCATCCCTGGAAAGTGACCTGGCCTCAGCATTTCTTAATACCCCCCAATTCTGGTGCAGAGAAAGCTGTTTGTATCCCAAACATGGTGGTGATACAAGTATTTCCACTTGGGGACCTTCTCTGGATTTAAGGGGACTATTTCTAGGGGGCCAGTGATATGGAACACCCCAATGCCTTCAGGTGTCTTTAGATGCTAGAGATGTGGCCCTGCTGGTGGGAATGCTTGCCTCCCCTGCAGGAAGCCCTGAGAGCCATCCCTAGCATTACACAAGCTTGGTGTGACATACCGTTCTCGAAATCCTAGCATTGGGAGGTGGAAGCCAGAGGGTTACAAGTTTAAGGTCAGCCTTTGCTACACAGTGAATTTGAGGCTACCCTGGGCCTCAGTTAGATTTCCAACGCTCTTGTCCAACAGCTCATAACTACGTGTAACTCCAGCTCCTAGGGGTGCGATGGCCTCTTCTGGGTGGTCTTTGCTTAACATTCACCAACAGTCACATAGACCTACACACATATATGAATAATAATTTAAAAAAAAAACCTTAAAAGACTAAAACAGAACAAAAAATCGGAAGGAGGGTTTTATTGATGTCCTCTGGGAGCCTGGGTTTTAACTCAGACATCTGAGTATGTGTGCCACCAAAGGGTTAAAAAATATTTTTCAGCAGAAACAAGGAAAAGGTGACATCATAGGTATGTGGGTAGTTGGGCCAAGGGAGAGTTGAGATTCCCAACATTTTTCTCTTCTTTTCCCCTTTTCAGTGTACTCTCCTGAGAGAAATCAATACTGGGGTTGTTTGGGTATCAGAAACCTGAGTAGCCAGCTCCAGTGCTGGGGTTCGGGCAGGGGTGGAACTGGGAGGCACTTGGGTAAGGGTCAGCTCTGCCTTTGGCTGAGGGTAGGTCTGCTGCTGACTTGGTTTTGATCTACGTGTATGGAAAATGATAAGACACTGGCTTGTATAATTGGGGTGGCCATCTGGCATCCAGGGCTGTGTTACCGGCATGGCAGGGGTCCCCCAGACACCAGCTGTGATGTCTGGATTCTTGTATCCTGGAAGAAGCAATTGGAACAAGGACATTTGGTTTGTGGCATGAACATAGACAGTTTATTGTGAAAGAGGTCATCCCCAAGCAAGGAAACAGGCCAGAGAGTTGGGAAAGAAAGAAGGTTAGAATCTCTGTGGCCCTTAGACTCTGGAGCTGTTATCCTCTGTGGGTCACTTACCCGATGCTCACCTTATCCTACATTTGTATACTGCGCATGCTCTGTGCCTTGCTTGCAGCCCCCGATCTCCCATATGTTAATCTTAATGCTCTTTCCTCTGCCCTTATCCCGCCACAACTGTGCAGTCCGCATATGCTACCGTTTTATAGAGGAGGAATGTGAGGCTTAAAATATGGGCTGGGAGGTAGCTCAGTTAGTAGAGTCCTTAGCATGTCTCCAGCACTGCATTAAGCCAGGAGTGAGGGTGCATGCTTGTATCCCCAGAACTCTGGATGTAGAAGCTAGAAGATCAAAAGTTCACACTTATCCTCAGTTAGCCTCGCCTGGCACATATGACACCCTGTTTAAAAAACACACAAACAGCAGCATCCACAAGGCCCACCTCATGGTTAGAAGGGTCAGGCCCAGACTCCCACAGTCCTGGTGGAGGAAAAATGATCTAAGACAGGGTATAGACAAGGAAGGAATAACCTGAGTTGGCAGACTGGTGTTCTGGGCTGTAACGTGACCTGGGACACGACAAGGACACCAAAGCCAATACAATCTCTGTCATCTGCTGTTTGTTGATCAAAATATCCCAGGAGGAAACGAAATTGTGTTTGCTTGCTTGAAAATTTGATGAGAAACTTTCCCCTTTCTAAATCCGCCTAGACTTCTCTTGAACTGTTAGCTATAGTTTACAGCTATAGTTTATTTTTATTTTATTAAACTTATTTTTCTCTGTGTGTGTGAATGTATGCTCGTGCATGCAGGTGCTCAAGGAGACCAGAAGAGGGCGTTGGATCCCTGGATCCCTGGAGCTGGTGTCACAGATCTCTGTGAAACCCCATCATAGGTGCTGGGAACTGAACTTGAACCCTGCAGACACAAGAGCAGCAAATGCTCTTAACCACTAAGCCATCTCCATAGTACCTACCTTTTGCTCTCTGTTTGGCCAGGCTCTGTTTTTGTTGTATTTTTTCTATTTCTCTGCAGAGAGGACCGTTCTTTTCCCAGTAGGGGTTAAGATGAATGTTAACCTCTGCTTGGTGGATACGGTCATAGTACCCCAGACTTCTATTTGAAGACGGACAGCCCCTTGGAGATCATTTCTCACAGCAGCAATTGCTGCAAATGAGTTCCTCCTCACTCTTCTCTCCTTCCCTTCTAGACTTCTCCTTATTCTTTATAATAACTGTGTATTAATCACCTACTGGCTCCCAGCAAAGACCCTGATGACTGACAATCAGGTACTCAGTGTGTGATGAGAGCTGGAGAAATTTGCTGTTGGTATTTAGCCCATCTTCTCTGTGGTAGGTTTTCAAGGCAGTACTTGCAAATGCCGCCATCCCTCCCCAGTGCATTTCAAAGAACTTTTAAAAAATAGGAACCTCACTAATTAACTCAAGTTAGGGAGTAAATTAATGGGGTGAAGAGGAGGAAACCATGGCTTACATCCATTGGATTAATACGATGCAATTTGCTTTGTGGGTTTTATAAACTTGTGCTTTGGGGCATTTTTAAACCCAGAACAAATGAACATATAAATTGTTTACAAACCACTGAATTTAATATAGTGATTTAGCTGTCTTTTTAGTACTTCATATAACAGATGGATCAAATGAAAATAAATATTTGCTCAATTCAAACATATTTGGAATTTAATATGAAATGTAAATGACGACAAAACACAATATGTCTTTGGAGCACTCGAAGCAATAAAGAATCAATTAAGGGTTCCCTTGTCATTGTTAAAAATTCTAACTTCTGTATAATGGAGCCAAAATTCATAAACCCAAGCAAGATGAGGAAGCCTTTGTAGCAACTGTTAATTTTCTTTCCTGGATATTTTTGTGGTCCCCCCCCCCCGCCCCCGTATTGAGGTATTGGGCTGATGGACAATGACAACAAATGAGAGACTCTGGGACAGGAAACGGTTCCGTGATACCTACTAGGGTGGCAAGCAATTTTCAGGACAAACTCAAATAATGCAGAAATGCCTATTCCTCCAAACTTTTGTCCGCCTCTCCACTGCTCATCTCCGCCCTCCCTCCCTCCCTCCCTCCCTCCCTCCCTCCCTCCCTCCCTCCCTTCTTCCCATCTGTGTGTGATGTGTGTGTGTGTGGACATTCATGGAGCATTCACACAGGGCACTTAGATGCACACAAGCACTCATCCACATCAAAATTAATACATTTAAAATGCAAATAGATATAATTTTTGTGGCACTTCAGAAACCTTTCAAGGCAGCAACTTCCGTGTAACCCTCAGGGCACATTAGAACACAGAAATGGCGCTGTAAACTGTGTTACAGAATTCCATGAAATAAATGAAAGGGAAACAAAGAAACCCATGAATCAAATGTGTCCAGCCACTAATGACATTGAGAGTCTGTCTGACTTAGACTGTGTAATCATGAAGGAACAGAACATTGACAAATATAGCCCATGACAGGAACTTCAGCAAAAGTGATCTGGAGAGAAAACACAAAGGAAGTCCTCTGGAGAAAGCCAGTCATAATATATTTGTTAAAATATTTATTTAGTGTGTGTGTGTGTGTGTGTGCGCGCATGTGTGTGTGCGTGTTTACATGTGCCCAGCAAGGCCATAAGAGGACATCAGATGCCCCGGGACTGACGTGACAGCAAGTTGTAAATCAGTTTATATGGGAGTTAGGACCTAAACTTGGGTCCTCTGCAAGAGCAGCCAGTGCTCTTAACCGCTGGACCATCTCTCTAGCTTCTAGTTAGCTTCCATTTGCTACAGGGACTCAAGTAGCACAGGCTGACCTTGAACTCACTAAATAGCTGATGATGAGGCTCTTAAGATTCTGATCCTCTACCTCCCAAGTTGTGGGATTACAGGTGTGCCCTGAGATGCTCCAAGATTACAGTACTGGAATGAAATCTAGGGCTTTCTGCATTCTGAGCAAGGTCTTCACCAACCGAGCCAGATGCCTAGCTCACCGTAGGAACATTTTAGTGGTTGTTTACTTGACTAGTTTAATTTTCTAAGCAAAGATATTTTCTCCAGTGTAAAACGATCTATCAACCCTGTCTCTCAGGAAATAGCATCAAAATTAAATTAGTAACTTCTTAGCATAAGATAGTATTTTGATTCAAATGCTTGAATATACCAGGAGAAAGTTTTACCTCAAGTATTCAGATTATTGCCACCCTCTCTCTCTCTCTCCTTGCCTTTATTGATATAGATGTGGCTATAATAAATGATATCTCCTGTTTATTTTTCTCTATTTGTGAAATCCATCATAAATTGCAAATTTCCTGCGCTCAGCCTGGTAGACAAATACAATAATGCTGCTTTATTTGTATAATCAGGCTGTCTCTCGGAGATTTCATTTCTCTGCTGGAGACACGCACAGCATTTGCAAAGGGGAGTATTGGAACCTTGGGCCCCATTCATTAGCATGCCTGTTCATCTCTCTTTGCTGCGTGCTTCATGGGGGCTACCAGAGAAGGATCAGGGTGTAGGTGCCTTGGTTGAGCAAAGCATCCAACTTATGACTGTCCAAGCTGTGCAGAGTAAAACCTGTTTATGAGGAGACAACACACAAAGAGAATATTAAATTGGAAGTCAAGAGTCTTGTCCTACCTACTGGACAATGACCCCTGATCTACCACTACCAGCTCTTGCTACCCCCCTCTCTCCTCTTCTCTTCCTACTTTCTTTTTCTTTTGTAGATTAATATTTTTTTCTGGCTGGGTGTAGTGGCACATGTCTTTAATTGCAGCACTTGTGAGTTCGAAGCTGGCTTGGTCTGCGTAGTGAATTCTAAGACAGCAAGAGACCCTGCCTTGAAAACAAACAGACAGAAGTTATGTGTATGAGTATTTTACCTGCTTGCACAATATGTGTGCAGTGCCCCGGAGGCCAAAAGGGGTGAGTTGCATCCCGTAGAGCTGGAGTTACAGACGGTTGTGAGCTGCCCTCTGGGTTCAGGTAATCAAATTTAGGTCCCCTGGAAGAGCAGCCAGTGCTCCTGGCTCCGGAGCACTCTCCGATGTCCTTTTCTTTGCTTACACAGGGTCTCATGTTGTTCAAGCTAGCCTGGAATCAACTTTGTAGCCAAGGATGATCTCAAACTTCTGATCCTCCTGCTCCCATCACCCAAGAACTGGGATTACAGATGTGCACCATCACACCCAGTTTATGCAGAGCCAGGACAGGAGTCCAAGGCTTCATGCCTGCTAGCCCATCACCCTACCAACTGAGCCGCATCCCACCCTTGCCTTCAGTAGATGTGGTTGAACTCACCCCCTGGCCCCTAGAGGTTACTTGCTCTGTCTAAATGCTTTTCTGTCTGACTCTACATGCTTTTGTCCCTACAGCTCCATGCTCTTCTCCAAGTTCCTATCTTTCTTTAAGATCTCAGAGAAGCTTAGCTTAACTTCATTAAAATGCCCTCGACGCAAAGCTAACAGTCATATTTCTACATGTACTTGTGCCATCATTTGGTGGTATCTGTTTTCCTTCGTATTCACTGATGGTAGGGTCAGTTCCTAATTGTTTTGCCAGTGTGTGTGTGTGTGTGTGTGTGTGTGTGTGTGTGTGTAACATATGTTAACATATATGTATGTACATGCGTGTGAGCATGCATGTAGAACCCATAAATTGATGTAGGATTGTTACCATCTTATTTCTGACAGGATCTCTCACTGAGTCTGGAATTTACCAGTTGTCCAGATTAGCTGACCAGCAAGTTCAGGGAATCTGTCCATCTCCACTCTGCCTAGCACTGGGATTACAGAGGTCCATGACCATGTCCATCTTTTTTCATGGGTGCTCAGGATTCAAACATGGGTCCTCCTGCTTGTATGGTAGGCATTTTGCCACTGAGCCATCTCTTTAGTCTTCTTTCCTCAGCTTCATGCCATCATCTCAGTAGTGCCCATCGCAACACAGATTTCAGTAGATGTTTGTTGACTGGATAAAAAAATAAACAAGCCTCAGCCCTGTTAGGTCACAGAGTGAAGTGCCTATTTATCACATTACAGAGGACCTGGACCCCAGGTTCTCCCCGCATTTTTC
This sequence comes from Cricetiscus sungorus, assembly GCA_030556225.1. Lineage (NCBI taxonomy): Eukaryota > Metazoa > Chordata > Mammalia > Rodentia > Cricetidae > Cricetiscus > Cricetiscus sungorus. The sequence goes on along the minus strand of JANBXA010000367.1, from coordinate 14,153,068 downwards.
AGTCCCCATTAAAGAGTCATCCTGACTGGCATACGGTGCCCCCTGCCTTAAAATCTCCAGCCCAGGACTGGCTTCCCTCTGGTCCCTATATAAATAACGTCAGCCATTTTGGACATTTGTTCTCTAGGCCTCTTGGCTCCCTGTCTTTCCTCTCCCTTGCCTCTGTCTCCTCTCCTGGCCAGTTTATTCTGGACCCTTCCAGATACCACTGGCTCTTTCCTCTCTTTTATCGACAGTAAACCTTCTCCTCAACTATTGTATTCTTTTTTTCAAACTGGACTTTGAGAAGTGTCTTGGTTGGTCTCCATTGCCAACCTGACAAGATCGTCTAGGAAACAAACCTCTGGGCAAGTTGTCTGTGAAAGATTTTCTACACTGAGTTAATGGAGTTGGAAACACCATCCTAAATGTGAGTGTCAATATTCCACGGGGGCTGAGGTCCTGGACTGAAGAAAAAGGAGACAACAAGTCAATCAGTGACAATTATCTCTGCTTCCTGACTGGATCCGGCTGCTGCACACTCCCACTGCCTTCCAGCCTCCAGGGACTGTGCGTTCTCAAACTGTGAGGCAGATTAAAACCCAAGCTCCCTTAGGCTGCTTCTTTCCAGGTGTTAGTTACAACAGTGAGAAAGGTACCTGATACAGAACTAAAGTCTCCTGTTACATGTACCTATGGAGTTTACTATTCTTCAAACATGTTTTGCTTAATCTGATCAAAAATTCCCTCTTTCAAGATGACCTGGATCCTTTGAGTTTCATAAGAGGCCGTGGAGGGTGAGGTAGCTCGGTGGATAAAGGAGCTTGCTGCCAAGCCTGACTAATCTGAGTTCAATTCTTGGAATCCACATGGTATTAAGAACTGACTCCTACAAGTTGTCTTCACACACACACACACACACACACACACACACACACACACACACACACACACGCAGGCACACACGCATACAAAATAAACAAGTGAACCTTTAGGGAAAAGCCAGGCTGTCATGGTAGAAATGTAAGGTGTTCCCTGGAACCTATGACCATTCTGTGCTAATCAGCCCCACAGTAGCAAGTTTAACCGTATGCTCCTGTCAGAAATATCCACAGAAAGTGACAAGGGTGCTCTTAGTAGTCCTTTTAGCCTGTTCAACATTATGTTAATACAGAGGTTTTAGCAGGACTTTTACTAGGTTTCTGATGGGTTAGGGGCTCAAGAAGACATTGAGATAGATGACAGGGCAATAAGGACTTTATTAGAAGAGCTATTGATGCCATGGACAGACAGACAGAGGCAACAGCATGATAGCTGCTGCAAAGAGAGTTCAGGTCTCAGCACTAGAGACAGACAGCAGGGCAGGTCTCTCAAAATAGGAACCAGAAGCCACAAGGCAAAAGTGTGGTCTATTTTTATAAACTTCAAAATGTAGGGGAGGTTTCACAGTGTGAGCCTGCAGTCTGGCTCCCCAGGCTGTGGCAGAGAAATGGGTAGGAACTCATCTGTGACCACCAGTGTCCACTTTGACACCGGGTAAGAGATCCATGACACCAGGAAGTCTGTTAGCTAGAGATTTACACACATTTCAGTCTCAGTAGGGGCCTGGTCCTCTGTGTGCGTGCGTGCGTGCGTGCGTGCGTGCGTGTGTGCGTGTGTGTGTGCGTGTGTGTGTGCCCTGAGCAGAGAAGGCCGGATTCTAACATTACATTCTCACACATTTTATCAAGGAGAGCCTCAGGAAGAAGGGAGGCAGAAACATTTTGAAAATATTAATGTCTTTTTATTTCCTCTTTAAGTTGACATTTCTCCCCGCCCAGCCACCTCACTCAAGGCTAAGCCAGGAGGCTAATGGCCCCAGAGGAGGAAATAGCAGGTACTGCCTGCTCCCCACGTGACCTGCATCGGTTTGGGGAACAGAAGCTTTGTCTCTTGACCTCCTGAGCTGAGTGGTCATGTTGAAAGCCAGGCTTTGTGATGGTTGAAAGATTCCCAAGCCCTAGATCTCTCCCTCTAATGTTTCCAGAGCACAGATCCATGCGCTAGACCATTCACCTTCAGACACTTCCACAATGAGGAGCTGGGGCGGTCCTCGGAAGCCACTGAGAGGCTGTGAGAAGATAATGAATGGCAAACCCGTCTGCCATGCTGCCCACGGGCAACAGCATTTGCTGCATTACAATTTGGATCAATTTCAGGGATGCTTGTGTTTCCAGAATGTAAAGGAAATGCTGTAACCATTCTGGCAGGAATGGAGATATTCTAAAGAGTCACTTGTGTCTCTCCCCTTGGCTGTAACATGATTGAAACAAAGGTCCCCGGGAAATTGGGATTTCCCTTGGAGTCTCGAGCTGGGGAAGAGGGATGCTGAAGGCTGGTGCCAGCCAAAAGAGGAACTCCTCTTGTCCCAGAGTTCTGACTAATTATCAGGACACCTCGCAGGGAACTGTGGAGCCTAGACTATGATGACTCAGTGAGACACGTTGGCTGCGACTGCTTAGCATTGTTCTCTATTTCAACCTGAACTTAATGTTCATGCCCTGAACAAGGACTTGAGGCTCACTGGTCCTCCTTGTCCCTCTTCCCGATGTAGCCACGTCATGTGGTGTTGTCTTGTTCTCTCTTCTTTTCACTATGACTTAGGTGTTTAATTGTCTTCTGGAGGATGGGAGTCCTCAAGCCCCTGGCTCATTAGGGGTATCAGGGTCAAGGCTCTGACTCTGATAGCCCTGGTGATAACGGCTTTCCCTTGGGATACAGCCCTGGACAGTGGGTGTCACCAGCTTTAGGGCAGAAGTCGGCTTGAGGTCATCAATGAACGATGTAGTCTTCTTGACCCACTGCAGCCTCCAGGGGTCTCCTACACACAATACTGGACCAGTGTGTGTAGACTATATTTGGAACATCCTGAGGCTAGGGAATTTTCACACTCGTGTTATTGGGGAATTCAAGGTCTCTATTTTGGGTTCTTAGTCTCATTGGCAAAAGAAAAGCAGCCTCAGAAGAAAGTATGGGGGTGATTTTTTTTATTAGAAATAGAAGGAAAAAAGAGAGAGAGAGAGCAGGCAAGCTGTAAATCTTGGTGGCTGCCAGGAGTAGCGGGATGAAGAAGAGGAAGGAAACTACATTTTTACAATGCAGCCTCATGGTGAAAGAAATGATGGTAGTGGTGGTGTGGGGAGTTGGCTTCAGAGAAAAGAGGAAGCCCAGAGCATGGGGGAAACATAGCTTCTGTGTGTGTGTGTGTGTGTGTGTGTGTGTGTGTGTGTGTGTGTGTGTGTAAAGGCAGGCTTGTTACGAGCTGTTTTTTCTGGCCAGCCTGGTCCTAGAGCCATGCCAGCACCAAATAACACACTGAGATGTTGTATTAGATATAATTCGGTTGGTCAGTTACTAGCATTTCTTATTGGCTAGCTCTGTCTTAAACATTAGCACATTTCTATTAATCTAAGTATTTCCATGTGGTCTTGGCTTACCAAAGAGAAGGGCCAGGGTTCTGCTCTCCTTCCTACTTCTTCCTCTTGCCCCCTAGTGTCCTAGTCCCGCCTATGTTGCTTTCCTATTGGTCAACAGTGCTTTATTCATTAACCAATAAGAGAAACATATTTACAGAATGGCATCTCCCATCACAGGCTCTGTGGGGCTACCCATTGGAGACCCAGCAAGTGGCTACATCAAGGTCCTATTTCTAGGAAAGACATGTGCATTTTCTCACTGAGGGGATAATTATTCTTCCCTCCCAGGTGAGCCAGTTCTCCTGACAGCAAGGAGCCCTGTCCATGTGATCGACAGGATCAGCTGATTAGCTTGTAAAGAATGTGATATTTTGGGCAGCTTAGAATATAGGGTCTGTACCCAGAGCCAGAGGTAGAGATTAGATTCTATTCTTTTGACCAGGAAGAGGTAGCTTTGCCTTAATTAAAAAAAATGTTCAGATACTGCCACTTTTTTTTTTTTTTTTTTTGATGATTTAAATCTTAAGTGTCTATGGTGGCACTCCCATTCCTATGTCGACAAATAGGAGGTCAAGTCCAAAGTCCATGACAGAAGACTGCATTCTCAGTGTCTCAATGGCCTTTATCTAGTATCTATAAGCTACCTATAATCTCCTTAGGTTGATGGATTGATTGCCCCAACTGTGGCTTCTACATACAGGGGAGAGGAAAGCCATCTAAACAGTGATTGGCAGGACGTTCTTCAAGCTCCATGCATGTCTCCTCTTTCCCTTTAGTAGGCACGAACCCTGTCCCAGTTATTCAGTGATAGGCGAGGGTTTTCACCTCTGTCCTATTGCTGAGAAGAGACACCAGGACTGAGGGGACTTCTTTGAAAGAAAGGATTGAATTGGGGGTTTGCTTACAGTCTCTGAGGCTTGGTCCATTATTATCGTGGTGGCACGCAGGCGGGCACTGGAGCAGTAGCTGAGATCTACATCCGGATTCATAGGCAGAGAGAGGGAACACACCTCCTAATGCTTGTAATCCTTGCAAACATTTCCACTTCCTGGAGACCAAGCATTCAAGCATATGAGCCAATGGGGGCCATTCTTAATCAACCCTCCTCAGCGAGGAAAGGATTGGCAGAAGTAATTCATGTTCCCAGATAGGGAGATTTTCTGTGTACCCAATGCCTTGAGTGTGAGTCTAGAGGTCAGAAGCAGAGTCAGATCTTCAAAGTGGGAGAGGACTTTGACGAGGAAGACGCCTTGCTGCTGGCTTCCGCTACGGAGAGACTTGCTGTTAGAAATAGGTTCAAGGTCACAAGGAGACCAAGGGAAGGGTCTCAACAACGCAAAACTGCTCTTGATCAAGTGGGTCTGCTGTGCATGATGTCAGAAGGGTAAGTGCCTGGGCAGGAAGTGCGCTTGGCTTTATATTCTAATGCAGTGGTGACAGTCTTTTCCCAATGGGCTGGAGTCTGCCTCACACCCGTTTGAGATGGGCTCATTGTGAAAGAATTGTGCAAAAAAATAAAATAAAATAAAATGAAGGGCGAACAAGCCACCCCCTTAGTAGCAGAAGCTTTGGGTAAACAAAGGTTTTACCAGGTGTTGGTATTAAAACATTTGCATAAATTTTTTTTTTACAAAGTGGAGGAGATAAAAAGATTTGGATTACTTGTCATCAAATAGGATTGGCAGTGGCCAGGGAACACAGATTTAGTTTACCCCAAATTCTATGTTTCAGCCTGAAAACTGCTTCGTGAAGCTTTTATAGAAACAGAGCAAGAAAATGAAACATGAGCCTCTCTCCACGGCTGGATGTTTGGAACCCGGCTACCTTGGTGATCAAGGGGTTTGCTATTGGACTGATCTCATAACTGCCATCCTTCAGGCTGCTTCTTTGCCTGATTGTGTGGCAGTTTGTGCCTGTAACAGAGTTGTTAGAGGCCGAGTCTGGGCCTAGCAGCCCTAACAAGCTATGCTCAGGTCCGCCATCCTCAGAGTGACAAGTGCTAGTGGAAACAGACGAGACAGAGTTTCTCATTGTGGCCACATTGGGAAGAGGATAAATAAAGAGGTTCAGTGATGCTCGCCCCGCCCCGTCCATCTTTGACACAACATTTAAATAGAGGATAACAGGTGTGCATAACTAAGTAGTCCCAGTCTAGGTGTGGGCTCCAGAGTGGAATGACGATCTTTAGAAGTGTGGAAAATTTCTTTGGGGGAGATAAAATCTCCCTCTGGCTAGCAACAAGCTCTGAAGTCTTTCCCTCCTCCAAGGGAAATTCTAATTTCTTGGGGTTTGTTGTCTCAATAGGGGGTGTAGAGTCTCTTTAGACTATCTCCCTTCCTGCCAGCATCATCTGCATTAATTAAGTGCTGAATAAATACTTGGTGGATGAGGCAAAGGCAGGATAGCCCTGCTGCTTCCAGGAGCCTTCCTCCCCAAGTTACATCTTCACTATTGAGTTTCCATAGGGAGAAGATAGTGGGGGATACTCCACTGTAATACCGAGGGCCAGTCTGACTTAGGAGAACTAGCATTTCCCAGCTGACTTTAGGGCTCCTGCCACTTCAGAAACTTTACATTTCTTCTTTGCACTTCCTGTTTGTTAGGGGTGTTCTGTCAGGCAGGGGTGCTTTGCTGGTCTACAAGGTGGCTGTGGAGCTGCAGAACAGTGGTGTTACCCAAACCCAGCATCCATATCGGGAGGCACAACTGCATGCTAAGGGGCTAATGTACTTGTTCAATGTCTAACTGGCTATGAAACCAAAGGCATGTACAAGCAGGAGTCTGGTCCAGTTGGGACCGCAAGGTTTGTTGAACTCATAAAGAAAAGGCATCTCCATCGGTGGAGTGCTTGCCTCGATCTCCACCTGAGTTTGATCCTCAGCATCCGTGTTTTAAAAGTCAGGCTTGCTTGCATTTGCTTGTAATCCCAGCCCTGAGGGGGCACTGAAGCTCACTGGCCAGCCAGCCTGGCCCAATTATCCAGCTCCAGTTTCAGTGAGAGACACGTCAAAATAAGCAGAATGGCTCTTGAGGGACATTTAAGGGTGTCCCCTGGCCTCAACATGTATCTGCGTGTACACACACACACACACACACACACACACACACACACACACAAAAGAAAAGACATTCTCTTACTCTATTAAAATTGGAGTGGGGCTGGGTGACTGGGAATCCACCCTACCTTAGAAATAAAACACCACATGAAGTATTTTAGCTGAGCAGCAGCTGTTTGACTTCTTGTGTTACTTGGCTTTATATTATAATTCTTTGGACGACATGATATACTCAGCAGAAGCATAGTTTTCTGGGAATTTATGGCTCTGCTTTCTGTATACTACCATTCTGAAAAACTAAACATCACGTTGAGATGACAGCTGTGTGTTTTCTCTATTTAAAAGACAGCTGATGGGCTGTCACTGGTTTTCAAGTTCAAGATCGTCTTGACAAGAGGTAACAAATGGGTTGCATTGGTGGCTGAAGGTCAAAGTCTAGATGATAATGGAGGCTTCTAGAGGAGCCAGCCTGGGCTGTTTCTTGGGCCTGGAGTTTTCCTACTACTGAATCTCTTGTAAACTCGCCTCCTTTTGGAAGCCCACCAGGAATGTCTTCGCCTTCTCTGATAGTCCACAGATGTTTCTGTTTCTTTGCAAAGTGCACTCACTAAATATGCAGGACAATTTTAGCATGTATGATATCCTTTTGATTGTGGAGGATGAGAAGCTGATGCCCCTGTTTCAAGGAGAACAATACTACTCTAAATAGGGCATCAAGGCATGGAGATGGAATATTCTAGAAGCTCGAAAATGTCCTCGGATGAAAGGTAGAAGGAAGTGATCATTTATGAATTCAGCCAGTCCTGGGCTCCAGCATTTTTAGTGACTGGAGTGGTTAATTGAACTTCACTCCAGAGATGTTGCCTACAATGTGGAAGTCTACTAAGTCTGTAGTTAATCTCTAGTTAATTTTTGTTGTTGTTGTTGTTTTAATGGAGGTTCTGGTGATGATCAGGCACCCTAGTGCTTGCAAGCACTTTGTTGAATGAGCTACCTCCCCTGTCCTTCTGTGTGGCCTTAAGAGAGGAATTGCAGCGTGTTTTTGGCCACGGTATTTGTGAGTTTGGATCCAGTGTGGTCAGCTAAGGTTTACAGAGATGTGCCCCTACCAAGGTCAGGATGGACAGACAGAGCAAAGGAGGGATTGAGATCGGCTCTGCAGCTAAAGCTGACATTTGCCTTTTTTAGACTCTGTCTGAACAACTGGACGGCCCGAGTTGATGAGAACTCAGCTACTGTGCTTGGCTGAAGCTCAGCTGCTTGTGACAAGGGTAGGTTACAGCTTGTTTACACACCAAGCTGGGTTGCACTGCAGTGTCCATAAAAATTCTTGGGTCAGGCTTTAAATATGTATATAGGCCCCCCTAATTCAGTTTAATAGTATCTTTCTGTACTTTTGTTTTCCTCATGATGAATCCTGGGTTACATTTACCAGAGGTTAGTACAGAGGGACACAAGCCTGGACGTCCATTAACTAATGAACGGGCAGTGAAAATGTGGTCTATATGCACAATGGAATTCTGTTAAGGCATAAAGAAAAGAGAAATCATGGCATTTATGGGGAGGAAATGGATGGAGCTGGAAAAGATCACATCAAATTACCTAGTCTCAGAAGGACAAACATCATGTAGTCTCTCCTATGTGGACTCTAGCTTCTAATGTTCACACATGTGTATTGAAGAGAGCTTTGGTGTAGAGGCCTAGAAGAGGCCGGTGATAGGGGCAGGGAAAGCATTGAAGGGTAATAACAACATAAGCCAGAGGGAATGGGAGCTGGCATGTCAGGAACAGAAGGTTTCAGTGGGGAAGGAACACAGGGAGGTGGGAGAGAGGAGAGGACCAGCTCCAAGCCAAAAAATATGGAGGGACACCAGAGAGACCAGCAACAGAGCACCCGAATTCCCGAATGATGCGGCCAGGAGCTGGTTGATACTGAACCTGCAGGGTGTGTTGTTTCCTGCCTGAGCCCTGACTCATTCCACCAGGTCGCCGATGGTATCAGAGAGTAGCAGCTCTTCAGCACAGAATCAGTTTGCGTTTGACCTTTGACCTGAGAAACAAAAGTCCTTAACTGTGCTTCAGGTCAGGCGCATGCTCAGCTTGCAGCCAGCAGCCTCACCTCAGGGATTTTCCAGTTCGGTCCTGACACGGCACTGGCCAGGGCTATTTGTTTCAGACTTAGAATCCCAGGCTGGGGTACAGCACCTGCCTGAGTTTGAGTCCCAGGACCAGAAAATCCCACTGCTACTAAAACTAAAACTATACAAAAGTCACAATGACCATAATACTGCTAGAGTGAAATCCCATTGTTGGTACTAAGAATGTTTATCGCCGGAAAACAAAATAAGTAGAGGCTGTGGAAGGGCTTGGTAGAAGGCCTTCCCAGCATGCACCGAGCCACTGGCTGGATAGGTTAGCACTGCCTAAGCCAGGTGTGGTGCTACACCTGTAATCACCACACTCAGGAGACAGACATGGGCAGATCAGAAACCAGCGTTTTCCTGCATATTGAGTTAGCAGTCAGGCTAGCTCAAAAAAAAAAAATGTTTTTTAAGGAGATGACATATTTTTTACTCTCTAGAAATCACAGTTGCTTAAGGACGGAAAAAGAGAAATTGGTGGAATAGTTTGTTCAGTGTCACATTGAAGTTTGACTAGAATTCGATTTCTATATAGCTAGACTGCGTCAGCTCTGACAGCTGGGATGTTTATGATTTTCTGTTGTCCTTGCAAGTTGAGAGAAAACGGGGCTGTTCTCTGAAACAGCTCCCCCAAGAAGTCACCGCTGTTGATGGTTGTGATGGTTGGCCTGGTCAACTTCGCACAGCCTAGACCCAGCAGGGCAGAGTGTCAGTGAGGGATGTCTAAAATCAGCTTGTCTATGCCCAACTCCAGATGGTAAGCAGGACCTTACGGCTCTGCAGGCTCCAGGAGGGACCCTGCCCTTGGCTCTTCCAAGGTCGTGTGGCTGCCTTTCTGTGGTTATGACGGTCACTGTAGTTCAAGGACAGCAACTGAATCTCACCCTGATGTGTTTTTTTCAGCATCTGCTCTCTGTCTTATTCCATTTGGGCTTTGCCCTTTGGAGCTAGTAAGTCCTCAAAGGCCACACACAGTGTCATCATGATATTTACATGGTACCATCATACTGATGAGGGAGCTACCCTTATCTGAGTCGGGGGAGCGTATTGTTCAGATGGTAACATCTCTGTGGATCAAATCTCCTTCCTGTCATCTTCTAAGCATGTGTCTCTTGGCGATGGGGGCTCTCTTGAAAGCCATTATTTTCTCCTTACCTTCAGATCTTTGCCATCAAGACATCTGCCAATATCTTTTTTCCTTGTTAGATAACATTTCCAAGTTTCTGGGGATTATGCTATAGTGTTTGGGGAGAAATGTCCTTAGTTACATTTGATTCTATTTAGTGTATTGGCATGTGTATGTGTATATACACAGGTGTGCACTCAGACAGAGGAGCAGAGGTCAAAGGACAGCCTGTAGGGGAAAATTCTTTCTCTCACCATGTGTGTTCTAAGGACTGGACTCGGGTCATCAGCTATAGCAGTACATTCCTTTACCAACTGAGCTATCTCGCCCACCTAGAGGCTATTTTAATTAATTAATGTTTTGAGAGATGGTCTCATGTATCCCAGGTTCGGCTGAGTTGTTAACGATGACCTTGGTGTTCAGATCCTGCCTCTGCCTCCCAAGTTCTGGGATTACAGGTGTACACCATTACACTTGGTTGATTCAGTTCTGGGGATGGAATCTAGGGCCTTGTGCGAATCAGGCAGGCCTGCTTCTAACATCTGCAATTCTTGGGCGAAGGCTTTCAGATGTCTACAGGTAACAAAGGCATGCCACAGGGCATAAATGTGTGCACCCAATCTCCCAGCCTACAGAGAAGCACAGCAGAACAGAATTGAAGACCGCTATGTTCAAACCACCTCCTCACTCACTTCCTGAATTCAGGACCAATTCCTCCTCAGTTTGGATCCTCAGTTTCTCCACTCCACACTAGATAGAGCTAAAGTGAAAGACTGGTTTGACCTTCAATAGGAAGCATGTGGACCCCTCCCAGCCAATGCTTCTCTCAGCATGTAGAAGCATCCAATAAGAGCCAGGTGTCTATGATTACCTTGCAGTAACCATGGAAAGAGTTCTGCCTCAAGAGTCAAGAGATCTTGGCTACGGACCTTGCTAAGCCTCCAGCTTTTACCGCTTCGAGCAAACCATTGCTGATTTCCATTGAGGAATTTGAGAAGACTCCATAGGGGGTTTGGGTTCTAGACTTAGGCACCCTCTAGGGTAGACACCTGTGACGTCCCCTCGATGTTGTAAAGATGTGTCGGCATAGGCATTTCACTGTGCGTGAGTGGTATAAGCAGGCTTGAAGAGCCTTTTACTCAAAGTACTAATGACAGCAGAGGGGAGGGGTTCCAGGGTGGATTTGGGGAGAGTCCAGACCTTGGGAGATTACTCAGTCAGAGAAGGGGTGAGGATCTGAGTTCAGATCTCCAGCATCCACAGGCAAAACTTGATGCAGCGTGTTTCATGTGTAATCCCAGCACCGGAGAGGAGATTGGTGTATCTCTGGAGCTCACTGTTAGCCAGCCTACCCGAACTGGTGAGCTCCTTGTCCATTGGGAGACCCTGACTTAGACAACAAGATGGTGGGAAATAAACCACTCTTGGTGGTAGGCCCAGTGCCCAGCAATATGTGGCCAACTCAATGGCATTTTGGAGATGCTTTGTCTAAAAATGTTGTGTTGGGGCATTTTTGTAACCTCACAGGTCCTTTGGGTGTATATTATGGTTTCTGGTTTTGTGTTTTTATGAGATTCCTATATATGTGAGTGTGTGTGTCTCTGCATCTGTGTATGTTTCTTGTGCTTTTCCTTTGGATCATTTCCTTAGATGTCTGTTTATTTTCTAAAAAGAGACAGAAAGGATGTGGCTCTGGATGGGGGGGCAGGTGGGGAGGAACTGGGAGGAGTTGGGGGAGAGGAACCATGATCAGAATATATTGTATGAAAAGTATATTTTAATAAAAGAAAAAAATAATATGGTGAATGAATTTGGAAGACTCTTGATGTCAACCTTTTCTGCATACATGCATGTATGTATTTACTTCCATACACACACACACACACACACACACACTGCAGTGAGCTCATCCTAGATGGAGAGGTTAGGCTCAAAAGTTCTGAAGTTTTTGTGCTAGAGCATCCCCACCCCCACTCCATTCTGGGAGGGAGCTTTTGATGAATGAACATGGTGATGTTTTCTTCATACACCTGTAAGGCCCAGCCATTAGTGGCCATGGAGATCAATATATCAAAATAAATTTTTGGAAGACTGTCATCAAACCTAGCCTTATTTCCAAAAACACAAAAATCCCTGCCCTGAGGAGGGAAAAGCCGAGCTTCATCACAAAATAAACAGTTGATGGCGAAGACATTACTTATGTCACACTAGTCCATCGAGACAGAGGCACTGTAGAAACCAATTGTGTCTCGAAATCCACATTCCCGACACCCATTAGAACTTGAGGCGCTGTGACTGTATTCTCCCCATTTTGCTTATTTTAATGATAGTAATGAGAATGTTCAATGGCATTCTAGATTTACATTGCACTTGTCTTCAGGGTGCTCGGAGCATTTCACACACAGCATCTCATCAATCCTCACGTAGCTGGGAAATGTTGGATGCAGGTAACGTTTGTAATTATATTCAGCTTAGTACAGAGCCCGTGGCTGGAGGAGAGTCCAGTGATGCTGAATTCGGATGCTCTGTGTGGGAAGACCCTGGAAACTGGATAACATTTGCACTCTTCTCCCTGCTCCCCCACTCTCTGCCTCGGTTTCTACTACTGGAAGGAGTAGGTTGATTCACCTTGCAGTGATATTGATGTGGATGACTGACTGCATTAATCTATTAGCTAACTCTTTAGTTTTTGTAATGAGACAGGTGTTTGTATACATATATTTATAGGATTCTTGTGAAAATCCTCACATCTGTTCACACTCAAGGCAAACAAAACATGCTGAGAGGAGGGGCCGATGGACCCATCCCTCCCGGAGAATGAATAGACAGTTGATAGTTGGTTGCTAGGGGATGGAGAAACACTTTCTTTCATGGTCTAGCCACTGGTAAGTTGCTATTCTCCTATAAAACCCCATGTATGCAGGCTCCTGTAAGCCTGATTAAACTCATTGAGTCTCCCTCCTTCTCCCTTCCCATACATACATACATACGCACGCACGCACGCACACAGGCATGCACATCCGCACGTTGAAAGGAGGAAGGGAATCCGTGTAAAAGGGAGGACAAGACAGAGTAATGGGGGTGAATATGATAAAGATGTAATATATATGTATATGGAATGACACAATGAAACCCATTCTGTATAATTAATGAATGGGAATGAAAATCTTACGCATTTCATGTCTTATTAGATAATAGTTACATATCATTATGCTAGACTGTGAAATGCATTTTCCTTTATTCCTTTAGCAGAGCCGCCCATCTTGACCTACATTGAAAGGCCTGCACTCTCTATTGCTCATGGGGATGCTTGGGAGGAGAGGCATGGAGGGCATGCGGCTGGTTTGTGAGTGTGAGACGTATGAGGCAGCAGCCCCCAGGCGACTCCAGTGAAGTCACCTGGCAGCACAGCTCCTTTGGGTCTGGAGCTGTGGGTGAGGTGGGCACACCTCTCTCTACTGTTCTACACTGAAGTGTTCTTGGGGTCTTCTCTGAATATTGAGGTTTGGGGTTCAGAGTTCAAGGAGAACATTGAAGGGAATGGTCCTTCCAGAGGCGTTATTAACACCGTGGACATGCAGCCAGCTAGCTGCAGAGTGTGGGGTCTGAGGAGAGTTCAGTCTCCTACATCACTGATAGGCAGACAGCATATCTTTGGGGGCTTTGGTTAGTTGAGACCTGTTAGGCAGAGATGAGTTTTTTCTTTTGGGCCATCAACCAGCTCCCAAATCATGACACAGAGACTTATTAGTTACGAATGCTCAGTGTTTCTGGTTACCTCTCTCAAGATTACCTGTTTCTCTTTATCCACATTTTGCCTCAGACGTTACCTTCTTTTTGTATATCTTCCTTTCCTTGCTTCTCATGTGGTTTCTGTCCTCTCTTCTTTTTCCTCTCATTCTCCACTCTAGCCTAGATTTCTCCTATTTATTCTCTCTGTCTGCCAGCCTCGCCTATCCTTTCTCTGCCTTGCTATTGGCCACTCAGCTCTTTATTAGACCAATCAGGTGCCTTAGCCAGGCAAAGTGAAGCAAATGCAACAGAATTAATGTTCTGTTGTTTTGTTTTGTTGTTTTTCGAGACAGGATTTCTCTGTGCAGCTTTGGACCCCGTGTTAGCAACTCATTCTGTATACCAGGCTGGCCTCGGACTCACAAAGATCCTCTAGCCTCTGCCTCCTGAGTGCTGGGATTGAAGGTGTGAACCATCATCGCCCAGCTTCTTATAGGTCTTAGTGGAAAGAGAAGGTTCCATGTCTGTTGTTGATGAGCAGTTTACAGCATGCTGCCGCCAGGGCTGCCTCTGAGGACAGCAGCAGGAGAGATCCCTTTTATCCCTGTTTCAGGGAAGGAATGAATGTAAGACTTTGAGGGTGTCCAAGAAGTGAAGTGGAGGGGCACATAGCCATCATATTGCTAACCCTCTGATGTGTTGAGTCTGGCAGCCTGAGGTCTGTAATAATGATGCCTGCCATTCCCTGGAATCTGGGCAATCTGGGGAGTCCGTTAGCAGATTACAGATTCTCAGACAGGCTCTTGCTTGGTAGGGCTTGACACTTCCTCTACAACAGTGGTGAGAAAGAGGCTGATACAAGTGTGTGTGACAGGATCAATAGCTGGTGTGAGTTCTTTACCCTCAGCCTTCATGCCTGGGCTGGACTTCTGACCTTTTGACCTGGTGTCTGTTGAGTAGCCATTGTGTGCTGAGTCCGTACACATTAAACTGGGGAGGGGGTTCTGGAGAGCAGATGCATCCATATAGGAAGGTAGGCATTGAAGGACAGACGTGTGTGTATGTGTGTGTGTGTGTGTGTGTGTGTGTGTGTGTGTGTGTGTGTGTGTGTGTTGGAGGGGGGAATGGTATATGAGAAGCATAGATTAGAGAGCTAGCTAGCTCCAAGTTCAGTTCTTATTGACCTTCTAGGAATACATCACTGAACTTTGCATACATGTATTGTGGTTTAATAAGGATCAGGATAAACAATTAGGCCGAATAGATGTTTATTCGGGGAGAAATAACTCACAACATAGGCAGATGAACGAGGAGGGTTCCACAGGATCTTAAGACTTCCAGTGTCCACCACCAGGAAAGGGGCTCTGACACTTCCTCAGCCTTTTCCCCCAGGTCACGTCCGGCCGTGTCTCCACCCCCAATGGGTGTGGTCTAAGCCACAGGTGCTGACAAGGTGAATATCTATCTCGCTACATACATGTTCTCATTTGTTTTCTTGTTGCTGTGATAAACGCTATGACCAACAACTTAGAACAAGACCATTTACATTTACACTGAATAGCCCGTCAGAGACCCTGTTTTAAAACACAAGGTAGCTGGTAACAGTGGAGCCACACTGCAGATTCACCTGTAGCTGCCATGGTCATGGGCTGCACACACACACACACACACACACACACACACACACACACACACACACACACACACACACACCAAACCAAAAACAAACAAACAAAAACCAAATTCCCCATTGGAGCCACCTGAGGGTGCGGAATCCTCCTTTCTGGGAAGGTTTTCACAGATCTCTGTCACCCGTTAGTCATTCCTCTGGCCTCTGCCACACCCTGAGGATAGAGGTATCTTAGCATTACCGGAGGCTACGAGGCAGCCATTGCTCATTTGCTTACAGCACTGGCTGGAATTCCCCACGCTCCACCCAGGCAGCTCATTAATACTTAGCACTTGGCATATATATGTTTAATTCTTTGACACGTGGCGTGTCTGAGATTAGTTCCAATGCTGAAATGCTAAACCTAGGGCCCTGCTGCCATTTATAATAACATTCGTACGGATATTCCCTTGTGATCCAGTTCGCCATTTTCCAACATAAATAACCCACAAGGCCAGGTACAAATATGATTTCTTGTTAGGCTCCACTTGGCTGTTTGTAAGAAATACGTCACGTGAAATTTCATCGAAATAAATGGCTAAACCTGATTGTAGCCAAGCCCATTATTTATTTTAAAAAAACTAAGCAAAAGAAACACCCAAGGTGAGTGGCTAATTTTTAAAAAATGTTTTTGTTTTTGTTTTTCGGGGGGGGGGAGGTACTAATGGTACCTAGATGGCAAGCTAACGTGCAGTTCAAAATAATGGTGTTGTGGGTAGAAAAATGGCCTTTCAGGCATCACAAAGGCAGTGTGCCAAGAGGTCCTTAGCAAAGGCATTGAAGGACAGATTGTTTAACAGCTCTGTAGAAAATATAGAGTTGTCCTTTGCGAGTGGCAGCGACAAGGCTGTGCTTGACAAGGGTGGGACTTTTGTTAGGAGAAAATGAGATGCCTCTGGATAGAGATTGTGCTTCTCTCTTCCTAGAGCAAAACGCGGCCCCTTAGAGGTAGAACAGAAGCCTGAGGACCATCAGATGTGTTTGAGAAAAGGGATAATTCTGGTAGAGATGCTTTAATTTGCTCCAGATGGTTCTATGAGTGCTCATTTCTGAAGTGGCCTCATTCCAATCCAGGTTTCCATGGCTATGGAGAGAGGGGTGATTTGAAAAGAATAGTGAGGATCTGCCATGTTTCCCTGAATCAACAACTGGGTTTCCCAGTGTTGCAGCTTAGGAGCTGGTGAGTGGTGACTAGGAATGATCTGTCTGCATTACTTCCCAGTCTCCACCCCCACCCCACCCCAGGGTCTCCATGGTCTAGGGTTGCCTTGGCTTCACTGAAGCTGAGGTCAGCCTTAAACATCTTTCTGATCCTCTTGCCTTCTCCCAACAGCTGGGATTCCAGGTGTGTACCATTGTTCACCTAAATGATAGGTGATAGACATGAAACTCAGGGTTTCAGGCATAATAGGCAAGCATACTACGACCCGAGATTCAGCCCAGACTCTAGTTTATGTTTCAAAGAAGCCCGGGCAGCTCAGGCTATACCGGGGCCACTCTGCAAGCTTCTTTCCAAATGAATTAAGTTCTAGATGCACTGTCAGAGTTCACGGGATGCACCTAAACTCAGTGTCCACTTATCCCTGGGGATTACAGGACAATCACCACAAAGGTTGTAGACAGCAGGTGACCGTAGAAACTCAATTCTATTCCCAAGAAACAGCTCAGAATTCCCATTGTGGCAGGTCACAACCCTCAGCCTTCTCCACAGGACCAGGCCAACCTTTGCAAAACTGTGATGTTAGAATCTACATTCTATTTTGCAGCCCACCTCCCTCTTCTCCCCTCCATACTTATTTATGTTCCTTATTGTTATTTTTATTTTATTTTATTTTTGAGACAAGGTCTCACTATGCAACACTGGCTGGCCCGGAACTTGCTTTGTAGACCAATCTGAGCCCAAATTTAGAGGTTCTCCTGCCTTTGACTCCTGGGTGCTGACATCAAAGTTGTGCTGTGCCACGCCCAGTGTCACTTCATTCTTGTCTGTCTTTGGACTACATGAAACTCAACATGTTCAACATTCCCAGAACAGAAAATGAGATATATATTGTCCTTGTTTTTGTTTTTGTTTTTGTTTTTTTCTTCTATTGCTTTGCTGAACACTATGACCAAAGTGACTTGGGGAGGAAAGGGTTTCTTTAATCTTACCGTTTGTTATCATGAAGGGAAGTCAGGGCAGGAACTGAGGAAGAAACCCGGAAGCGGGAAGTGAAGCCGAGATAACGAACAAACACTGGTTACTGGCTCGTTCCCCACAGCTTGCTCAGCATCCTTTCTTTATCAACCCAGGACCACAAGCTCAGAGATGGCACCACCCACAGAAGGCTGGACTCTCCCACATCAATCAGGACTCAAGAAAACAAACACCCCACAGACTTGCCGACAGGGCACTCTGTTGGTTAGCGGTCTCTCTTCCCAGATGACCCAACATTACTTCAAGTTGACAAAATCAACTAACCAGAACATATATGTATGCAACTATTGACAGGATGCAAGCCTTGTGAGTGACCCTGATCAAGCTGGGCAGCCCTGTACTTGCTAACAAGCTGCATTCTAAAGTGAGTTTATAAATTCTTGCTTTAAAAATAGGATTTAACTCACAGATTTTCTTTTTACGCATGTGCGTCTTTTTAAGATAGCAAATATCAAATATTTACTCATTGCTCACCTGCCATGGCAGGGACCTAGAATAACCAAGGACTATGACATTGAATGCCTTCAAGCCCTGGAAGCTTAACCTCCACAGATAAACACTGTAACCATCTCTGTGAGAGTAAAGATATTCTGAGGCAGGTGACACTTGTGCGGCTCTGCTGGCTTCTGCTATCAGAATATTAAACTGTGGCTCCCGAGACATGGGAATTTTCCCAGAAATGTCATCCTGGGAGAAGAAATATTTGAAGCCTGGACACCCCCCTGCTCCCGCCCCAGAGAAGGAGCGTGTTTGTGTTCCAGGAAGAGATTTTGCATGGGTCATCCTAGAACCCAGAAAATGATGGGTCAATGATATGCAAGACCACTCCTTAGCTTTCTTGCCTTCTGTTTAAACCTGAACCTCAGGCCAGGACTCAGAAGACAAACTTAAGGTGGGGTCACTGGACCTCTTTCTCCTTTTCCCCCTGTGGCCACACTGCATAAATCTCTTCTCTCCATTTTTTGTTACTACTTGCCTATTTAATTGTCCTATTGAGGACAGGTGGTCAAGCCTAGCTTTAAGGGCTGTCAGGTCCAAAATTCTGCCGCTAACAACTCAGGCGACAATTTGATTAAACACTGGGATTGGTGTTGAGATTGGCAGTGGCTGTTGAAGTACTGCAGGAGAGGCACAGAGTAATGGAATAACTAATATATCTGAATTAGTTCCTTCCCCTTCTTCTTCTTTTCCATTACAACCAAACGTCGATTTCTTCAATGAAGCTGCCATGCTGCCAGGAAGAAAACAACTTGTTTAAACTAATTGAAGTTTACCCATGATTAAAATGATCTGATGGGGTCAACATCCTTTTGAAGAAAAAAAAAAAAAAGGTTTTCTGTCCCGTAATAACCCATGATCCAAGGGTTGGCCCTGGAAGGGACATCTTACCATGGGTTTTGACTCATCCTGGGAATTGCACCTGCTTCTTGAATCAATTTAACTTCAGATCTCATCATGCCTGCTCCCTGATGATGGAGTCATCACTTATTTGGGGACAAGGCTCTAAAGTCAGTGTAAAGCCAAAAAGTCTATAGAGTCACAATTGTCCTAGAAAATTACTTAGAAATCTCACATTGGAGACAAAATTATTCTCCAAGTAAGTCCCACCCAAACACGTTTCTGTCCCTGTTGGATAGATGATGAGACTGTTCAGGTGAAAAGCAGAAAAAAATGTGTGGCTTTAGAAATAGAAAAATGTGAACCTGAAGAGATTAAAGCTGCATCCAGAGTGGCAATGTGGGGCTAAAAAGAACTCACGAAGACATTTGTAATCCCAGACCCCATCTCAGATCCCCTGCCTAAGTGACACGGGATCATATATATGGTTCTTTATGTTGGCAAGAGGGTCCCACACTATTCTTTGAAAACACAAACCACACACACACACACACACACACACACACACACACACACAGAGAGAGAGAGAGAGAGAGAGAGAGAGAGAGAGAGAGAGAGAGAGAGAGAGAGAGAGAGAGAGAGGGAGAGAGAGTTAGCTCATGGATGCTTTGCCCCTTGGTCTGGTTCACTATACATAAGCAAACATCTATTCTCTGACTGCAATCACATCACTCACCTTCCAGGGAAATGCTTCCCAACTTTCTTGCTTGAGTGTCCTTGTGTTGTGCAGCTACTGGCTCTGAATGGAAACAGTCCCACCTGGAGGAAAGAGAGAAAAAAACAAAAACAAAAACAAAAAGCAAAAAACAAACAAACAAACAAAAAAAAAAAAACCCTCAAAGACCAAGGAAACTTATGAGGCTAAGGAAGCTCACAAAATTTACAGGCTCAAGAAACTCAGAACATTACAAGATTCACAAGGCCTTTCCCCAGAGTTACATAAGCAGTGACAGTTGCGGAGGCCAAGAGACTCTGAGATTGAGCTGCGTCAAGTTGTGCTTGGAGACCTAGTAACGCAGTTTTCCTGGCTGTGCTGTTGGATGATGCAACTGCTCTCGCGTTAGCTTTGGCCTGGTCTAGTGACTTCAGTGCCTCCTTGCTTCACCGCACTGCACTTGGGTGGAATAATTTTCTTGGTCTGGTGAAGGTACTCTATCTGTGGCAAGTAGACATCTGTTTGGGAAAGGTCACCCAATAGCTTAAAAGAGGGGATGAATGTATCTGGTTGCTATGGAGGCTTTTGGCTTGTGCTGCTTCAAATGGCAGAGTCTCCAAGGCGCAGGCTTTGGAGAGCAGAGAGACTGGAGTGACAGAAGTGAATGGGTGAGTGGAAAGTAAGGCGATTGCTTGGTCATGCCTTCCTCTCCCAGGCACAGGCTGAACGACTCTTGTGTGAGGAAGTGTGGTCTCCCAGCATGTAGAGGGCCCATGTCTCCCCTCTCCCTTGTTCTGATTTGTCTGTGTGGATTCCCCATCAACTGCATGGGATGGACAAAGATTAAATAGGAAACATTTAATTTTGGAGAGATTTTCCTCCTTTTTATTGGCAATAGGTAATATTAGGTGTTCACCATGACAATTAAGAATAGTCTCCTTTAACAAACCATTCAACAAGATTTAATTTCAATTAAAAAATAAAGGAAAACAAGCTTTACGTAAACAATTTTGATTTAAAGTCCTGATATGAAATACAAGTAATATTTTTCTTGGGAAATTTAAAATAACTTTTATGTTTATTTAAATTTAGACTTTGTGAATTTATGGGTAAATTATCAGCACATAGTTGAATCCATAATTTAAGTTATACTAAAGCTTAAAATTTAACTTTGTACAAATTTTATATACTGAATATAGCCACGCTCTATACCATTAGCAAAAGCTCAATGGAGGCAAGAAGAAGAATTTTCAGGAAGAGTATGTCATAACTTAATTTACACCATTCACTCATCATTTGTGGGCTGTTAACGTAACTGTCACATGGGTACAGTGATGGAGAAATTTTGTATCTTGCAATTTTCAGTCATCTATAAACCATAACTCCAAATTTATTTGTTTATCTTAGTGGGAAGTCAAAGCCAGGGCCTTGTGCATGCTAGACAAGCACCTGGCTTCTGAGTTATACCTCCAGTCTTGAATATATTTTTAAAGTCTGTCATTATGTCAGGGGAAAGAAGATAAACCACATTCCACAGAACAATTCATTGGGATGACTTGTAACTTTTAAATATTTATGTGGCCACCATTTGTATTCTTGTATTGACTTCAAGTTAGAGGCTCCTACCCTATTGAACTGGTCCCTTACCTCCCCAGCCAATGGCTGGGTTCTATAAATGACTTATCTATGAAGTCGAAATGCAGGTATGGTCTTATTAGGCTTCTTCTTTCTTCTGCTTGCTGGAGGCTGCCTCATGTCATCCCATGGAATTCAGAGAGTAGGTGTTTTGCTTTTGAGGAAGACTTTTTGCTAATGGCCTGGTATCTATTTCAAAGCCCACCATTGATCAACGTGTCCAGACCTATCAGCCAGGCCTGCTGGGAAGGCGAGGAAGGCTTGGTGTCTCCTGCTTCCTTCAGCTCTGCTAAAGGAATATCAGTGGCTATTTTCAGGCTAGAGTCAATTGACACCATTGGAGAGGATCCAGTTGACAAATAATGAGTTAGTCCTGACTAGAGGAAGTCTGGGAGCAGGTGACACATCCCCAAGTGTGCTCTGTACTGAAAAGCAACTAACTTAGGCACTGCTCGTGGGTCCATCAATCGACCACCTCTCCCATCCCACTGTAGACCTTACTCAAGTTAGGCAGCAAATATCACGTTTGTGTGTTTATGTATGTGTGTATATGTTTGTGCCTGTGCATTCACACATATAAGTGTGTGTATGTGTGTAATAATTAAAGAAGAAATGGTGATGGATTTAGGAGGGGTTATGAGTTGGACATGGAACTTTGAACACATGCGTAGATCATTGATTCACATCTGGTATCTTTGTTGTTGTTGTTGTTTCACTTTCTACCCTATGTTTTGAGGTTTGCCAGTAAACTTGGCCTTACCAGTTGGGGCTCAACTGTCTGGCCAGTGAGTGCCCCAGAACCCATCCCCTTATCTCCATCTCCCAAGTGCTGGGGTTACCGGTATGTGTGATTATGTCTATCTAGCTTTTAACATATGTTGTGGGGAACTCTTGTCTTCATGCTTGTGCAAGAAGTACTCCACCAGAACAGGGGTCTCCATAGCTCAGCCCCTTTAACGTTTCAAAATCATAAAATATTATTTAGAATCACTCCATATTCACCGTTATAGAACAACTGTTTTCATTGCCATGTGCTGTCTTAGCTCATCTTTTCCTGCTATGACAAAACACCAAAGGAATGATAATTTACACAAGAAAGAAGAGAGGCAAGGTATTTGAGTTCTAGAAATTTCTATCTGGAAAAATCATAATGTGCATCTGAATGTGGCAGAAAAATGGAAGCGTAAGTGGGTTATGTGGAAGAGATGCTCATTTGTGCGTCCTAGGAGACCCAGGTTGGCTTTGAGGGAACCCTATTCATGGTAACCAGTCCAGTCTGGGGATAGTGAGAAGTCACTCTCAAGAGAAAAACATTAATACTGTGTTGGAGAGGTGGCTCAGTTTGTATAATGCTTGATTTGCAGGCCTGAGGACTATTTCCAGAGGCCCCGTGAAAAATTTGGACATGGACACACACATCAGTAATCCCAGTACTGGGCAGATGGAGACTGGTTCTCCAGGCCCTGGGTCTCACTGTCCTACTAGATGAGGTACAGCCCAATGAGAGATGCTGTCTCATAAAATAAAGTGAAGTGGACATGGTGGTGCACACCTTTAATCCCAGGGCTCAGGAGGCAGAGATAGTTACATCTCTGTGAGTTCAAGGCCAGCTTTGTCCTCATAGAGAATTCCAAGATAGCCAGGGTGACACAGAGAGGCCCCATCTCAAAAACACCAAACCCAAACAAAAACAGCACAAGGTAGACTGCTCCTGAAGAATTAAAGAATGTCTTGTGACTTACACATACATTCGCATACATGCACACATGTACCTTTCCCCATGAATGCATGCATGTGTGAGTGCATGCATGTGCACGTGTATACACACACACACACACACACACACACACACACACACACACACACACACACATACACACATCAAAGAGAAAAGCATCACTCTTATCGGCCTATTTACCTCTTAAACCTCAAATACTTCTCATCAATGCCATACCAAGCACCAATGTGAATTTTGGTAAAAAACCAAACCAAACCAAAAAATTTGTCTTCAAGCTATAGCTTGAATATTAACTTATACACATTCACACAAGTGTCTACTTCCAATTAGAATCATAAATTGTAGAAGTGTTTTTAGTATATTGTCTTTCTAAATGTTCCCTCTGTTTTCCTAATTTTCATTTTTAGACTCTGAATGACAATGAAATGCTTTACTTATTTATTTGTTTTTAATTAAAAATGTGTAATAACAATATTTGTTATTATTAATGTGTGTTGGATATGTCATGCATATGTCGTGCATATGTCATACATATGTCATGGCACACATGTGGAGGACAGAGGGCAATTTCAGGGGTCCATTTTCTCCTTTCAACATGATTTCAACAAGGCAAACAAAATCATTCATTAATCAAAAAATTAACTAATACATACATTAGAGTCAGCTTATTAATTTTAGGTCAAATTTTATGACATAATTTACCTGACATTGGCATATGTAGCTCCTTCTAAGTGATGTACATAGGGCATTATGTCTGCTTTCTGGATCTTTCAAAGTTTTATGAGGCTTTTAAACTGTACACAGAGATTTACTGTTTTGTCTCTGCCTCTGTGACAAATTGGTGGGCATACCTGTGATTTACTTTTCACTAATTTGTTCCTGGAGAACAACCTTGAAATGTAACTCTCCAATATAACACTGTCGCCGTGAGAAAAGATTATCTGGCACCTAGAAACAAGTTATGGTTTAAAACAAACAGTCAGTGCTGGTATTTGAAGTAGGCCTTGGGTAAGGGCAGAAACCCGTGCGGATGAGATGTGAAGTTCATTGGTTGAGAGGAGCCTCAGGAGGACTGAGGCTTTGCTTGCTATGTGATGGTCAATACTGTCAACTTGACAGGATCTAGAAGCACTTAGACAAATCTTTCTAGATTGGGCTCACTGAGATCCTGAAAGTGGACCACCCCATTCCCTGGGGTGGGGTTCCAGACTCTCTCTCTCTCTCTCTCTCTCTCTCTCTCTCTCTCTCTCTCTCTCTCTCTCTCTCTCTCTCTCTCTCTCTCTCTCTCAACTGTGAACAGCTACTTCATACTTCTGCCACCCTGTCTTCCCAACCATAACGGACTGTGCCCCATGACCGAAGCTAAATCTCCCTTCGTTCTTAAACTGCTTTTGGTCAGGTATTTTGTCATAGCAACGAGAAAAGTAACTAGTCTCTGTCCCCTTGCATGTGACTCTGCACTGTGATTTCCAAACTTTGGCACGTTAACATTTTTCCCTCGACACTTTCCGACTCTCCAGCTCTTCCCAGCTTGCTCCTACTTCCAGTTGACTTTCATCTTGAGCTTTGTCAAGGTGTCATTTTTCTCTCAATGTGTCCATTGGGACTGGAACCCTGGGGCAACCAGATCATTGCTCATAGTGGCCTGGAACTCATGATCCTCTTGTAACATCTTTCCTGGCTACGGCTCGGCTGAGCTTCTTTATGTGAGCCTTTACAAGTTCCCTTGGGTTTAGATCTGGAATGTCCTCCACGCTGTTGAGGTTGACTTATTGCAAACTCATAAATTTTGGCCTTCGTTGCTGTGGGTTTTCTTCCACATTTGTGGCACTGGCTTTTTCTTCAAACATGAACTTGACGATATTTTAACCTTTGATCACATTTCTTTCTAAAAACAATACTTTTTTTAAAAAAAAATTTTAAGGCAGATATATGCCAATGCTTCAGAACATCTGTTGCTCTTGTAGAAGACAGAAATTCAGTTCTAAACATCCACATTGGACAGCTCACAGTTGCCTGAAACTTCAGCTTTAGGGGATTGGATAACCTCTTCTGACCTCCATGGCCACCCATACTCACATAGACACACTAATATACACATAAAACGCACACACACACACACCATAGCAAAATAAGTTGTTATGATTATGCATGTGTGTGCGTGCGTGCGTGCGTGTGTGTGTGTTGCTGGGATTTCAAGCTTGAGCATGGATGCTGGGAATGGAGCATGGGTCCTCACAGTAAGTGCTTTCCTGATTTTCTTCCTTGTCCCTGTTTCTTGCAATCCTGATGCCTGCTTTATTGCTGGCCGTTTCTACATCAAACTGGAATATCAAGCAAACTGTGTCCTTCAAAACAGATGCAAGACCGGAGCTCCTGGTCAGAATCCCTACTAAAGCTCTTTCTAGCTTCAGGTCCAAAAGAGCTTGATCCTTTGCGGGAGGCTCGGTGGACTTCTCCTTGTATATAAAGGTTCTCTCTTCCTTCTTCTTCTCTGCCTTACATTCACCTCCAGCTATGCGACCCGGTGCTTGTGGTCCAGGGGCTGGTGACTGCTCTCTGGGTCCAGTGTTTCTGTGGGCATCCAGCTGGCCTACATCACACACTTGGATCTGGGTCGTTCCATTCAGTTCCTCTTTTACGTCTTCATGCTGGTGTTTTTCTAGCTCCTTTTGAGAGGAGAGCCCTTGCCTTCTTAGACCTCATTTCATTGTGCGTTGTTTCTCTCAAAAGTGATGCTGAGGTTTCATCCTGCATCGTAACAGACTGAGATGGTGAGGACTTGGAACGCAGTCAGTATTTAAAAGGAAGCATGGGTTTCTCAGCTAGTAGAGTGCTTCGCTATTGTGCTTAAGACCCTGGGTTCAATGCCAAGCACCCCAGTACCCCCGTGACCCCGGCACCCGGCAGGTGAACACAGGAGAACCACAAGTTCAAGGTCAAGGAGGGTACAGGAGACCCTGTCTTTAAATAAATGAGGCAAAAGCTTGCAGCACCCATATCAGGCAGCGCATACTCACAGCTCCCAATGCCCTTTTCTGACCTCATCGGGCATCTTGCACTCATGTACACACCATACACAGACACGTGTAGATATTCCTAATTAAAGATGAAGTCTTAAAAATGGGTTGTAAAATTAAAAATAAGGTTAACGTGGTAAGCACACACAGTGGGATTTTATTGGTATAATTAAATAATTCTCTGGGGGACATCTTTAGACTACAGGGAAAAGAGTGCAGCTTGGGTTTTTACACAGCTGTCAAGTCTTTGCTTTCCTTTGTCTTGGTCCCTCTTTCCAAAACTGTCATTCTAGCAGCACAGCCTGCTAGCAGGAAAAGGCTGAGAGTATCCTTTGTTAAGACCCCGAAAGGCTTTGGTGGTGTCCTGGAGTTGGGGAGGGTGTGGCTAAAACGTGTTGAGAATTCCAAGCTTGCTTTCAGGCAGATGTAGAAGGGAGAAGGATAATGCAGCTTTGGATCCATGAAACAAGCAATGCACAGGATTCCAGAAATGTCAGGGTTCGCATTGTCAGTTGATTGGTGGAGAATTGTCAACGGACTCTTCAAGGAGCACTTATCAAGAACAGAGACAAGGAGGCGGGGCGGGGCTCAGGTGATGCTTGCCTAGCTAGCATTCATCATGTCCTGGGGTCTGTCCCCAGGACCCTACACACCAGATGTATTGGTGCACGCCTGTAATCTAAGCACTCCAGAAGTAGAGACAGGAGGATTAGAAAGTCAGGTTCATCCTTGGCTGGGTGCTAAAGGTCAGCCTGTGCTGTGCTGGTCAGCAGGACAGAAGGTGGATCTTTTGGGTTCTGCCTTTAATAAGAAAAAAATTATTTTATCATGTTTTGGGTGTCTGTCTATATGTCATCA
This sequence comes from Cricetiscus sungorus, assembly GCA_030556225.1. Classification (NCBI taxonomy): domain Eukaryota; kingdom Metazoa; phylum Chordata; class Mammalia; order Rodentia; family Cricetidae; genus Cricetiscus; species Cricetiscus sungorus. Next base: position 14,126,409 of record JANBXA010000367.1, on the reverse strand, counting down.
TGTGCATCTGAGTGCAAGTGACTTTGGAGGCTAGAGGGGGTATTCGATATCCTAGAACTGGGGTTACAGGCACTTGTTCAATACTCTAGAGCTGAGTTACAGGCACTCATGAGCTGGCTAATGTGGGTTCTGGGCCCTGAATGCCAGTCCTCTGCCCTAGCAGTAAAGGCTCCTAACCACTGCACCATCTCTCCAGCCCCAAGGTAACTGATGGCTAGAGGCTGAAAGACCCAGAATCTCCGAGAATCTTAGCTTTCAATTAACAGACTGCAGAGGCCAGGAGGCCTTCTGCACACGAACATGGGTCTCACGGCTGAAATGAGATTGTAGGTTTCGAGCTGCTAGCCCAGGAGTTTGTGAAATGCACCTACATTTGATCTCCACTCACCCTGGGCACCGCATCTGCTGCCACTCAACGGCACAGGGAGTCTTTTGGCTTCCCTTGTTCTCATCTTTTGATATTTATCCATCCAAGAAATGCTTACTAAATATACAGACCTGCCAGAGGAAGGCGTTGAGTAACCTTGGCATGCTTGTTTCATGTTCCACTGGGGCAGAAAACTGAAACACAGCTTTTATTTCCTGCCACTTGCCACCAACTCATCTGTAAATGTGCCGTGGAAATCATTCTTTTCTGTGGTTAAAAGCATTGGTTGGCCTTTAGAAAACTAGAGTTCAGAGCCCAGAACCCAGGTCAGTGGCTCACAATTGTCTATCATGCCTGCCCCAGGCCATCCATCGTCCTCTTCTGATCTCTGTGGGCACCTGCACATAAGAACACACACACACACACACACACACACGCACACACACATGATGCACACATGCACGCGCACACACACACACACACATGCACACACACAGATGTACACACATAAGCACGCACACCCACACACACAGACGCACACATGCATGCACACACACACATATGCATTCGCACACACGCGCGCGTGCACACACACACACAGATGTACACACATAAGCACGCACACACGCACATGCACACATACACAGACGCACACATGCACGCGTGCGCACACACACGCATGCACACACATGCAAATGCACATGCACACACACATACACACACAGATGCACACACACACACACACACACACACACACACACACCGCTAAATGTTTAAATATAAGATTATTCCTTTCTTTAGCCATATAGACACACCTCACCCAGGGAGTCTGAAATAGATTTTTCTTCCTTCTGTCTAAATAGTGTAACCCTAGATAGTTTTCGGTGTTTTCCTAGGTGAGTAAGGGTTAATTCCCTTGATGTGCAGGCTGCTACAGGTTTCTAGGCTAGGTGATTTTTGTCTCACTAGCCAGATCTTTGCAAACTTTGGCAGGAAAACTGAATGTGACCAAATCTTTAGATTGTGGCCGGAGTCAATGATTGGGAAATAAACAAAGGGGTTTGCGGGCAACAGCAGGGAACCTCCACCCCACCTCCACCCCGCCCCACTGTAGGCAGAGAGGGTGGCACTTGGTAAGACCCCCCACCCCCACCCCGCCCCACTGTAGGCAGAGAGGGTGGCACTTGGTAAGACCCCCACCCCCACCCCGCCCCACTGTAGGCAGAGAGGGTGGCACCTGGTAAGACCCCCACCCCCACCCCGCCCCACTGTGGGCAGAGAGGGTGGCACCTGGTAAGACCCCCCACCCCCACCCCGCCCCACTGTGGGCAGAGAGGGTGGCACTTGGTAAGACCCCCACCCCGCCCCACTGTGGGCAGAGAGGGTGGCACTTGGTAAGACCCCCACCCCCACCCCCGCCCCACTGTGGGCAGAGAGGGTGGCACCTGGTAAGACCCCCCACCCCCACCCCGCCCCACTGTGGGCAGAGAGGGTGGCACCTGGTAAGACCCCCACCCCCACCCCGCCCCACTGTGGGCAGAGAGGGTGGCACCTGGTAAGACCCCCACCCCCACCCCGCCCCACTGTGGGCAGAGAGGGTGGCACCTGGTAAGACCCCCACCCCCACCCCGCCCCACTGTGGGCAGAGAGGGTGGCACCTGGTAAGACCCCCACCCCGCCCCACTGTGGGCAGAGAGGGTGGCACCTGGTAAGACCCCCCACCCCCCACCCCGCCCCACTGTGGGCAGAGAGGGTGGCACCTGGTAAGACCCCCACCCCCACCCCGCCCCACTGTGGGCAGAGAGGGTGGCACCTGGTAAGACCCCCCACCCCCCACCCCGCCCCACTGTGGGCAGAGAGGGTGGCACCTGGTAAGACCCCCACCCCCACCCCGCCCCACTGTGGGCAGAGAGGGTGGCACCTGGTAAGACCCCCGCATGTTGCCTTTCTCCCAACTCCTATCCTTACTGCTCACCCTTTTCCTGGTGTTAAGGGTGTTTTCTCTGCGTTCCTGAGTTTGAGGACATCTCATCAGCCCTCTTTTGTGGTTTTTACTTTTCAAAAACCTTCTTCTTCAATTTCCATCCTCTTTGTTCTGAAGCTGAACTGAGCGAGTGTGTTTTAATGAAAAGAAGCGCTGGTCTTTTTATTTTTATTTTTTTCAAGTGTTGTTCAGTGGGTGATTGACAGGTGGTATCATCCTCTGCTTGCTGTCTGCCTGGAATCTAAAGGAACCTTCAAATGACCTCTTCTCCTCTTCTGCAGGCTGAGCACAGCTTCACTCCCTTTCTCTTTCACCATATCTTCTAGCTCTCTTACTTCCCTAAATCTCTGAGAATCACCCGCTATACTATTGTGTTCCTTTTCACATGTGTATTCGTGTGCATGTGTGTGTGTGTGTGTGTGTGTGTGTTCAACGTGTGATGGTACACATGCACGTAGGAGTGGGGGGGCATAGAAGATAACCTTGTAACCTTGGGTCGTCCTCAGGTGTGACATTTACATTTATTTATTTATTTATTTATTTATTTATTTATTTATTTATTTATTTTCTGAGACAGGGTTTCTCTGTGTAACAGCCCTAGCTGTCCTGGCTTTCAAATGCACACAGATTGGCCTCTCCTCCAGAGTACTGGGAATGAAGACGTAGGCCACCACTGCCCAATGACAGTGCCCCTCCTTGACCTGATGCTCACCAATAAGGGTACCCTGGCTGGCCCAAGAGCCCCAGAAATCCTTCTATTTCCATCTCCCCAATTTTGGTATTGCAAGCATGCACCACTGGCATCCTGGTCCCTTAAAAATGTGACTTCTGCAATCAGGTCCTCATGCTTCCTGGGCAAGCACCTTCCTGCCTGAGCCATCTCTTCAGCCTCTTCTAGGCCTCTGGAGAAATGGTTTGGCGAGTCAGTTAGCTTGGAAACCAGGGAGAGATAGATGCCAGTTTGGTATGACTTCACAGTGGGAGGCTTGTATGTGATGTTACCGGAGATACCATGGTCCCATGTCAGCTCCAACATCATCTCTTTGTGACCGAGGCTGTGGGAAAGGTGGGTCTGTTGTGAGAGCTTCGGGCTGAGGTGTGCATGAGTGTGCCCCTAGCAGAGCTGACAGGTATGTGGATGGAGCTCTTCTGTCCCTAGGCTGCAGCTGTGTCTGCCAAGGCCTCTGCCGTTGATCAGCGTGGACTTTGATGCAGGACAAAGCATCTCTATGATAAGACTTCTGCCAAAGCCTTCTCATGCTTGATATTCACTGAATATACTGGTGGTGCCAACAGTGTGGTGGATGTGATGTAACAATATCAACATGCCTTTTAATCACAGGATTTGGGAGGCAGAGGTAGAAGGGTGTCTACGAGTTTGAGGCCAGCCAGGTCTGCATAGTGAGTTTCAGGAATCCAGGGCTGTATAATGGGTTCTTGCTTAATACTAATACTAATGCTAATGCTAATGCTAATGCTAATGCTAATGCTAATGCTAATGCTAATGCTAATACTAATACTAATATGACAGTGGACACAGTTTAACACCATCACCGGAGTTCTCTGTAGAGACCTTCATTCAGGCAATCCCAGCAATTTTGGCTTTGGTGCAGAAAAGAATTTCCAGATGAGCCAGTATAAAGCACAGTTGGATATTAGAGCAGATTTTTATTTATTTAAAAACATTTCTTATTATATGTGTATTTGCCTCAGTGTGCATGTAAGTACTGCTAATATGCAGGTGCCCACAGAGGATAGAGGAAGGCACCAGGTCCCCTGGGATTGTGGTTATAGGCAAATGGGAGCCACCAGATGTGGGTCCAGGGAGCTGACCCAGGGTGCTCTGCATGAAAGCAAGTGTTCTCACCTGCTGAGCCGTCTCTCCAGCCCTTAATATAGATGTAGAGTGTATTGATTAGGAGAAAGAGGCACTCAGGAAGAAAGGAAGACACACCCCCAAAGCGCGTATGTGGGCTTCTAGTCTGTAGCAAGCTGATGGTTAAAACTAACTAGGATAATAATCGAACTTGTGAGTTCTCTCCCTTCTCCCCCCACCCCTACACCCCCCACATCCCCGCACAGCGGCACCCTGCATTCAGTGGGACTTCAGGGCCCCCACACTGCACCACCTTCCTTCCCTTTCTGTGACATTTCCTCTCAAGCTGCCTGGGCCGGGTCCTGATCCTACTTGCCCTTACCCTTTGGCCCTCTACCTGTAGACGGGGCAGAATTCGAGAAAGAAGTCACAAAATTAAACACACAAGGCAACCAGAGTCTGGAGAAGTCAGCCCGTTCTGCTATATTCGTTCCAGAGCATTTTATAAAGAAAACAAACGCAACCCGCAGTTTGCTGGATGGGCTTGAAGCCTGGGAATTGGAGATACCAATTAAAAAGGAATGGTGGGCCGTTATTGATCTTATGTTAGCTCAGCAGGCTGACACTGGAGAAGGAAGACGTTCACGTGCCACACAGAGAGCATTCTTATCTCTTTTCCAGTGGAGCTCAATTCGATGTCTGTTCCCAAAGCACCACCCAGCATCCAGAAGCCTGTCAGGGCCTCAGCGCATGCCTGCAAACGGAGCTGGAGAGGCCTGGTGCTATTGTGGGACCCTGTCTTGCAGCTTGCTGTAGAAAGCCTTCCTTTGTACCTCCCAAGCACAGGTTACAATCATAATGTTGTTAAGAGAGGGATGGACGTAAGGTTAATAACATCAAAATGTAGAGGTCTCAGCTGGAGAGAGATGGTTCAGTGACACAGAGCACTTCCTGTTCATCCTGGGAGCCTGTGTCCGTCCATGCCAGGCCACCCCCAATAGCTTCTAACTCCAGCTGCAGGGAATCCGACGCCCCCTTCTGGCTTATCGTGGCACCTACACACACTCAAGACACAGATACATTTTTTTAAAAACTGTACAGGTCTCCCCACGGAGCTACAGTTGAAGTGCAGAAACCAAACTAGGGGAAATGATGGGACCACAGGAAGGAAAGCAGACCTAAATCCTAGAGCCTGATTGGTTCATCTCACCGGCAAAGAGTCAAGACTTCCAGCACGGGTGGCAATGTTGACTATGAAGCCTGCTGACACGGAGACAATATTTCATTCATATGAAGATAGCCCAGCACTCGGGAGGCAGAGGCGGGCGGATCTCCATGAGTTCGTGGCCAGCTTGGTCTACAAAGCTCATTCCAGGACAGCCTCCAAAGCTACACAGAGAAACCTTGTCTCAAAAAACAAAAACAACAAACAAACAAACAAAGGTTGTTTTATCTGGTTGGCAAGGAGCCAAGCCAGAATGTGACCTTGGGTAGCCCCGTTCCTCTCCCAGACATTTTCTGGAAATTTCAAACACAGCTATTAACGTTGTTTACTGTGAAGGTCCCCTAATTTCCCATATCCCCTGAGCTAAACTGAGTTTTCAAGCACGCCTCTGGGACACCCTGTCATCTCATCTAGGTTCCTTAGTGATCTACCAAAATAGTATGTGTGGCTCTCATAGGGGCAATGACATGACTCTCCATTAGAGAAGCCCACATACGTGCTTTGGGGTAAGTCTTGCTTTCTTCCCGAGTGCCTCTCTCTCCTAATCAATACACTTTACATCTCTATTAAGGTCTGGAGAGATGGCTCAGCAGGTGAGAACACTTGCTCTCATGAAGAGGGCCCTGGGTCAGACTAAGATGGAAGTCTCAACTGAGGGCTTGTGGGATCAGATTAGCCTATGGGCATGTCTGTCTAGTGCCGATTGATGCAGGAGGGCCTAGCTAACTGTGGACAGCAAGCACTATTCCTCGGGCAGGTGGATGGAGCTGTATAGGAAAGCTAGCTAAGCTATTGCTTAGATCCTTAGCTGGGTCATCCCTTAAATGCCATTCCCCTATAATGAGATTTATGACTACCTTAAGTGCCATCCTAGAGCCTTCATCCAGTAGCTGATGTAAGCAGAAGCAGAGATTCACAGCTAAGGGCTGAGCCAAACTCCTGGAATCCAGTTGTAGAGAGGGAAGAGTGATGAGCAAAGGGGTCAAGACCAGGCTGGAGAAACCCACAGAAACAGCTGACTTGAACAAGGGGGAGCTTATAGACTCTAGTCTGACAGCTGGGGAACCTGCATAAGAATGAACTAGGTCCCCTGAATGTGGGTGTCAGTTGGGGGGCTTGGGCAGTCTATGAAGCAGCTGCCAGTGGAACCAGTATTTATCCTTAGTGCATGAACTGGCTTTTTGGAGCCCATCTCCTGTGGAAGAATACTTTCTCAGCCTAGATATAAGGGGGAAGGTCTTGGTCCTGCCCCAAATGATGTGACAGACTTTGATGATCCCCTATGGGAGGACTCGTCCTCTATGAGAAGTGGATGAGGGGGATGGGAAGATGATGGGGGGAGTGGGAGGATGGGAGGGGGAAGGAACTGAGATTGGCATGTAAAATAAGATTGTTTTTCATTTAAATAAAAAATTAAAAATCCAGAAATAGACACAAGAGAGAGAGAGAGAGAGAGAGAGAGAGAGAGAGAGAGAGAGAGAGAGAAAAGAAAGGAAAAAAAGATGGAAAAATAAAAAGGAAAGCTAAGCACAAACCCGTGAGTGAGCCAGCAAGCAGCATTCCTCCTGTTTCTGCTTGAGAGTCTATCCTAAGTCCCCAGTGATGGTGAGCTAAAATTCTTCCTCAAAGATGCTTTCTGTCGTGGCATGGGCATCTACATGTGGGACATAAACAGTGGACAACTGATGTCAAGACAGTGGAGACTTACCTTTCCCATTGGTGTCACGTGACAAATTTAAGAGAATGAGTTTATTCTGGTTAAATGCATCATTCCACCATGGAGCAGGAAGGCATAGAAGCAGGAGCAAGAAGACATGGCATCCACAGGCAGGAAGCAGAGAGAGATGCATGCTGGGACTCAGCTCACTTTCCCCTTTTATTCAGTCTAGGACCCCAGCCCACAGAACCCACACTCAGGGTGACTCTTTCCACCTTGTTTAACCTAATCTAGACACGCCCTCACAGATATGCATAAAGGCCTAGGTTCTATCAAGTTGACGGTGACAAATTAATCATTACAATGAGTTGCACTCAGTGATGGCGACTTTACAACCCACGCGCCACACCCAGTGGGTAAGTGTTCTCTTTGTTCTTGCAGGAACATTCACAAGTAACTTTAGCTTTTAGGTTTCTGGGCAATTGTGTCTGGCAGGACTCTTTCTGAAACCATTCTGTCTGCCTAGAGCCTTTGCTTTGCTGTCACCATGTGACCATGCTCCTTGTGGCCTGTTTTAAATGTTTAGTCTCATTCTTGAGTGTAGGGCCTGAAAGTGAGACCTACCAGACAAATGACTCAGAGTTTCCGCCCATGGTGCTTCCAGAACAGGGACGGAAATGTAGGTGGTATGACCATTAGCATCTTGAAAGTTCACTGAAGGTTCATGTGTTAAGGGCTTGGTGTCAGGGTGGTACGGTTGGGAGGTGGCGATACCTTTAACGGGTGAGGTTTTGTGGGAGGTCCTTTAGGTCACTAGGGGTGTGGCTCCAATGGAGACTATGAAGCTTCACCCCCTTTCCTTTCTCTGTCTTTTGTTTCCTGGCCTTGACATGAGTGACTTACCACTGTCCTTCATACCTGTCATGATGTGTTAACTCGAGACAGGACTAAAGCAGTGAACCAACCAGCTGTGGACTGGAACTTCCCAGACTGGGACCAATTAAACCTTTTTCCTTTGTAAATTGATTAGTTCAGATACTTTGTGATAATGGTAGGATACCTACAACACTGAAAACTTGAAAGTAAACTCTGGAACTGTTAGCAAGAGGGTCCTACGTTTTTGCTGACGACACGTTATAGTCTTGCTTGTAAAAATGACTTTATTTTCATTTTATTTATTTTTAAAGGCATTATTGTTGCTTTTGTTGTTATTGTGTGTGAGATAATATATGTGTATCTGTGTGAGTTAAAGTGAACCACATACATTCAGGTGCCCTTGGGGGGCAGAAGAGGGTGTCAGATCCTCTGGAACTAGAGTTACAGATTGTTGTGAGCCAATTGGCATGGGTGCTGGGAGCCAAGCTTGGGTCCTCTGCAGGTTCATCATTGCAGAAACTTCTCTCCTGCCCCTATTTCTATTTCTAAGTTATGTGTGTGTATGGGGGCCGAGGGGTGGAGTCGGTGCGTTGTGCAATGACTGCAGTGTCCACGGAGGCCAGAAAAGAGCATCACATCCCCAGGAGGTGGAGTAACAGGAAATTGTGAGCCACTCAGCCTGAATCCTGGGAACCAATCTCTGCGGGAACAGTGACTCCCTTATCCACAGAGCCCTCTCTCCAGCCTGATGTTCTGGGTTTTCAGCCCAGATTTCAGCATTATCCTGTGCCCATCGCTGGTAGAGACCAGGGGGAGAGGGCTGATGGCATCAGGACCTGATTTTAGTATAGCTCCATGGATTCTGCCTTCCCATTTTCACCCTCCCAGGTGGCAGAGTTCTCTGTGCTAGTCTAGTCCCTCCGCATCTGGTGTAAGCGTAGAGGACTTGAATGATTCACCCAAGGTCATCCATCTTGTGATCGTCTCCTGATCTGCCATCTTCTTGTCCTCTGTGTGGTAACCCACAGCCCACAGATGTCAGATTTCTCCCATCAGAGCTTCGTCTCGGGGTTGGGAGAGAAGACACCATTTTAGAGGTAAAGGAAACATTGGGTAAAATAGGAAATGTGATTTTGACACCAATCAATGAGCCAGTCGGCATTCAAGCTGAGATGTCCTGATGTGTTAAGAGACCGAGAGGCTGAAGTGGCAATCCAAGCTGGAGCAGCCTCTTTGACCTTAGCCAGCCCAGCTGGCCACTCACCGGAACAGCCACCACTTCTCCAGATAAGAAAAAAAAATCCAATTTCTGGGAAGGTGTGCTTAAAACATGATGGATTTGAAAATGCTGCCAGGGTTCTTTTCCTACATTTTATTTTTTCCCCCTTGACTTTAACTTCTCTGTTGATTAAATACTCCCTCAACAATTTTAAATGTGATTATAAATGTGATTATAAAATCATTGTCATGCATGGGTACAATGCACTTTGGGCATGTTCTGCCCTCCCTCCATGTCCTACTGTCTCCTCCCTTTCTCCCTCTCATCCATTTATTTTCATGTCACAAATGAGAGAAATACCTAACATTCATCTTTCCGAGGTGAACTGGATCCACTAAATACGATTATCTCCAGTTGCAGTTTTTCTATAAATTGTATGATTTCATTCTTCTTTATAGTTCAAACTTTCCATTGTGTATAAAAACCACATTTTCCTTGTCTATTCCTATGGTTGGACACCAAGGCTGGTTACATACCGTAGCTATTGTGACCATGGATATGGAAGGATCTCGGGGACATGTTGGCTTGGACTCTTTGGGATAAATGCCGAGCAGTGGAATGTGGTAATTTGCCCGCATAATCTCATAGGGAATGGCAGTATTAGGCTTTATTGGAGTGGGTATTCCCTTGTTGGAGGAAGTATGTCACTGTCGGGGAGGGCTCTGAGGTTTCCTAAGCTCAGAATACCACCAGCGTCACAGTCAACTTCCTGTTATCTTCAAGATGTAGGGCGCTCAGCTACTCCAGCACCATGTCTGCCCGCATGCTGCCATGCTCCTCCATCGTGATAACAATGACTGAACCTCTAAAACTGTAAGCCAGCCTCCTCAATTAAATGCTTTCTCTGTAAGAGTTGCTGTAGTCCCGGTGTCTCTTCACAACAATAGAAACCCTACCTAAGACAAGTGGTGTGGCCGGGTCTCATACTAGATCTACTATTAGTTTTCTGAGGACGTTGCATTGTTCATAATGGGTGGAGTAGTTTACATTTCTGTTAGCGGTTCATTTCCATTAGTCCTCACCAGTGTTTAGTATTAGCTTTAAATTTTCCTTTAGTGTCAATATAACACCTGTGTTCCTGTGGGAGAAATCTACACGAACACAGAACACACTAACCATGGGCAGAGGTTTATTTGGGTAAAACTTTGTCTTACAGCTTCAGGAAAGCAGAAAGCAGGCTCCCATGAATATCCTGGAACTCTGGAGTATAGGGTAAGAAGGCAGGACTCTGTGTTCCGGGTCAGGTCAGGAAGTGATCAGTCCGAGAGGATGGAAAAGGTGAGTGGCCTGATCTGCGCTGGGCTTGGACACTGGGAGCTGGAATGTATGAGGAGCAGAGAGTATGCAAATACTGGCCTTGCCAAGAACATTCCAGAGCCATCTGGCTGCTTTGATTGTTGCCAAGAGAATGGTGATGTAGGACCCCTGTGGGCAGAGTCCTCATTCTGCTGAGGAAAACTAGACGCTGATAGATGAATGGGTTTGTCTGCAGCTGTAGAAGCTCAGGCTAATGCGTCCACCTCTGTCTCTGCCTCCCAGTCCTCTCTGAGGTATGTCAGGGTTGGCTCTGCCTCCTCACCGTACACAAGTGTGTGTGTGTGTGTGTGTGTGTGTGTGTGTTGTATAGATGTACAGATACGTGTGCATGCTAGGTATTAAATTAAATACTGTTCAGCTATTTTTTTTTTTTTTTGAGATGGGGCCTGAAACTCAGCAGAAAGGTGAGACTAACTGACATTCAGTGAGGCCCAGCTATCCACCTGCACTGGAGTTATAAGCACATGACCCCACACCACGCTTTTTCTGTGTATGTTTGTGCTCGTGAATGTAAGGGTCCATATGCACATAAAGGGTAGAAGAAAAACCTGGGTGCTATTCTTCAGGAATCCACTTTAAAAAAAATAATAGAGTTTTTGAAATAAAGTCTCTTGATTGCCTGCACACTCCAGGGACCCTGTTCTCTATAGCTGGGCTTAAAGTTGTTTGTCATCACACCTGCTGCCTTACATGAATGCTGGAGATGGATCTCAGGTCCTCAGACTTGCAATTGCTTACAGACGAAGCCATCTCTCCATCCCATGGTAGATATCTCCTAGTGTTTGCTTGGGGCCTCACACTGTGCAAAGATTCACCAAATATTAATTTCTCTTGAGGAGGGGCTTATTTTAAAACACATTATGGAATATATTTGCAGCTTTGGGAGTAACCTTCGACATTTTCAGAACAGTTGGGAAACAGCAAGAACACAGTACGTTGAAAATAATCTTAGGCTGCTAACACAACTGCTGTAATCATTTTCGTCTGTAGTTTTTAGGTCATTTTCCTTATCCATTTAGCTTCTTTAAAAACCGAGTGAAAATCACATTGCCCATACAATTTCACTTCTTGCTGTTTTCACGTCGCTTTTTGTCATAAGTAATTTTGCCCGTAACCTACTCTAGTGGCAGCAGGCTGTTTGCAGAGAGCTTAATCACGAGGCATTTACTAACCATGGTATTAATTTATTGTAGTAATTCCATAAGTGTCTGTTAAGTACCCTGTACCCAGGCTCTCCTGGAAGCCATCATCTCAGCAATGGTCACTTTAATATGACAAGGGAATTTGGAATGACTAGAGCCATTAGTGGGGACCCACATAAGTTTGGGGGAGCTCCAGAAGCCCATCCTCCACTCCTCTCCATTCTCTTCCTCCCTCTCTCCCACCCTCTTTCTCCCTCCCTCCCTTCATTTGGAGGTTGATCTTTCTGTGTGTATGTGCATCTACCTGCCCCTAGCCTCCTGAGTCCTGGGGCTACAAGTAACTATTACTACGCTTGATAAAACTCTAAACTTCTTTTCTCCCCATTTCAGTATATCACGGAGTGACACAAACCACATTTGTTCTAGCTGAGGCTGAGAGCCAAGGGGGCAAGATCCTCCCAGTTGAGTGCTCCGTCCTCTACTCTCACTCACCCTCATGGGCAATCTGGTCACTTCCTGGTAATCCGACTGGTGACAGAGGGATTCATGTGGACACTTACTGAAATGATCAGATGCACACGATACCCTCACTAGACAGCTGAGATGATCAGTGGCTTGTCCCATCTTGAGGATGGGACACAAGCCAGGCTGCAGCACCGTGTGGGACTGACTGGCTCAGGGACACTGACCCTGTGGGTCAGGTTGAAGTAGGTTGCAAAGTACAGGAGAACTCTGTAGAATCACGTGGGAACTGATACTTGCTGGAATATGTGACTTGCCTACCGGGACGATCCAAAAGCCTGCCATTCAGGACAAGCAGGAGTTGTCCCTAGTCTCTGTGGCAAAGAAAATTGCTTGTAAGTTGTATCTCTGAGAGCAGAATAGTGGGCATGGTAGCCTGCGAACCATTTGAAAGCCCTCCCTGCTTTCCCGGGTATCAGTGTAGTTCCTGATGCATAGAGCCTCATTTCATGGTGTCCAGCACAGTGAAGATTTGGCTTCTTCCTCCATCTCCCATAATTCTTCTCTCTTTGCTTTGACAATACTCCTATATCAGTGCCTTACCTTTAGAGGTTGGGTAATGTGAAATGGACCGCGTGGATTCTGACTCCAGGCAGCTGGGTTCAAGTCCAAACTCTGTTCCATACTTACTGGGTGGCATGGCCATGGCACCCTTACTCTAACTCTCCACCCCTCATGATCTGGTTTCTTCCTGTACAGACTGGGGAGGATGGTAACAAAACTGAGGGTTTTTTTTGTGCCAAGTGGAGAGTGACCCCTGTGAGGCAGCAGAATAAAACTTGATGGGCAATGTTGGATATACTACCCTCATTTGTATCATTTGAGTTTGCACAAATGTCATGCTTACTTTCCAAACATTCTTCCTACTTCCTCTCCGTAGGACTCATCTCCAGAAAATGTAGTCTACCCACTCATCCATTTATCCTTCCATCCACCCACCCACCCATCCATCCATCCATCCATCCATCCATCCACCCATCTATCCATCCATCCATCCATCCATCCATCCATCCATCCATCCACCCACCCACCCATCCACCCACCCACCCACTCATTCATCCATCCATCCATCTTTTCAGTCACCGTTCATATATCTTCCTTTCATTCGCCCACTCATCTATCCATCCATGCCTTCATCCATGCATTCATCCGCCTACCTTCCTTTCATTCCCTAAGTATTTATGATCCTTTACCTTGTACTGGCCTCCCTTCTAAGTGACAAAAATCCACCAAAGAGTGAAATTGACAAGTACCGTAAGAGCTGGGGCACAGGATGGAATCAAGGAGATAGAAAATAGACATGAGATGAGCTGGGAGATAGTTATGACTGACAAAAAGAGATCAGAGGGGAGAAAAAGAAGCAGACGGCAAAAGGGAACCACTTTGGAGGCATCTTGGCTCCTCTGTGAAAGAGCCTGGAGAAATCAGGTGGGGTTCTTCTTTATTTGGGGGTGCTGTGAGGTCTCTGGTGACACTCAGAGTAAGAGTGCTTTCCAGTGTCTGTTCTCTTTGTCTTCCCTGATACTCCCTCACATCCCTTCTCTTCCTCCCTGCCAAGCAGGGACCTAGCTTGTTAATACAGTTTATGTGTCCATGTTGGTCCTGAGCCAGGGAAGGGATGGAGAAGGACAGGAGCAGAGAGGTAAGGTGGGGACAGAGAGAGCTGCTCTGGGAAGCGAAGGTTGATTCCCAAAGAAGCTCTACAGCAGGTCTGAGAAGGGCTTCCCACAGGGATTGATCCACTGCCATTGGTTATCAGTTCCACCGTCATACTAGGAACCACACCAGAATTGAGTAATGTGATTCAGTGATCAGTCCTTTGTGTGTAATGCTACTCACTCATTCATCTTCAGGGTGGCCAGGGCTGAGAGGTCTGTGGTGAGCTTCTTGTGCGTCTAAAGTTAGCAAAGACTGCAGTGACAACACTCTGACCCTTCAGGAGCCCAGTCCAGTGTCCTGATTGGTGGCCTCAGAGCAGCATTTGGAGGGAGATGGGGGAACAGAAACTGTAAGAGCTCTTCATTCCTGGGTCCTAGAACTCTCGGAGCGACATTTTTACTACTATTCTGTATTGATCAAAGGAAGATACAAGGCCAGCCCAGATTTAGCCATGAGAATGATGGTAAATTACAGTAAATCCATGTAGCTTTTGTTATTGATAGCTCAGCACCAAGTCATCCACTGGTCCAGTTTCCTTTTCACTGTTTAGAATCAGTTATCCAGTATTCAGGTAGATATTAAACACAAACATAGAGCCAATAGAGTCAGCTGGGCACTGGCCCCCTTGGGGCATCCAGAGGCTTCAGCTATAACCTCCTCACAGCAGAGTTTGGTGAGCAAAAGTTTCTGCCCATGAAATTTTAATGGACAGTGAAGATGGTTAATTTAGAACTGGGCTACTTGAAGCTTAAGTCCACAAAGGCAGGGAACATCGTGGCCCAGAATTTCAGTTTCCAAGTGCAACTGTGTCCCCAGGGTCGGTCGGTGTCTATATTGATTATCTCTTCATCCCCTTTAAGAGTGAATCTGCTTCCACTTTTCTTTAAGCCTCAGAGAGTTTCCCTGGAGAAATTAGATTATGTATCCAGTAGCCCCGAGTTAATAAAATCTAGCAGTTTAATTCCATTCTTTTCTCACCCTCCCCCCGGAGCCTTGTAGTTTAACTTCCATTTACTGAAGCTTTAGCTACAGGCTTGGTCTCCTTAAAAGCCCCATCCCTGGGGTTACAGAGATGACTCGGTAGGTAAGAGCACTTGTTTTGTCAGTGTGAGGACCTGAGTTCATATCCCTAGCATTCATATAAAAAATGAGCATGGTTGTATACATGGCGAAAGCTCAGTGCTATGGAGGGCAGAGAAGGGAGGATCTCGGATGTGTTGTATGTCAGCCTAGCTCCTCGTTCAGTGAGAGATCCCATATCAAGAAAATAAGGCAGGATGTGACAGAGCGGGGCAAGGGACATCTTCCTCTGGCCTCTACACACATACACATAGATGTCCACACCTATACACACGCATGTTCATATACTACATACATACTTCATACACACACACACACATGCACACGCGTGCACGTGCACACCACACACTAGTGTACAAGATTCCTGTTCCCAATATGCCATGGTATTCCACACGATTGGGAACTATTTTCTTTGTGAAGCAAAGCTAATCCTTGTTCAAGTCTCACAAAAAGCAGGCTATCTTCACTAGGATACTTCACTCACATTTGTTAAGTATCTCTGAGCATCTTAGAATGTGGCACTCACTCGGGTATGCATAGGTTCAGATCCTCAACTTAGATCAGGAGATAAAAAAAAGAAAGAAAGAAAAGAAAAGACCAGATACTGTAAGAGAAGCTCGAAGAAGAAAGGATGAAGGGGCTGGGAGGTAGCCCAGTTGATAAGAGTGCTCACCTAGCATGCATGACACCTGGTTCATCCTTAGTTCTACATGAAGTAGCATGTAGTGATGCATACAATGGTGAATGACAGAAATCCCCTCACTCAGAAGTCAGGTGCAGGAGAATCATAACTTTAAGGCCATTCCCACCCTCGTCATGAGTTTGAGACCCATCATGAAACACACACACACACACACACACACACACACACACACACACACACACACACGAGAGAGAGAGAGAGAGAGAGAGAGAGAGAGAGAGAGAATAGAAGGAGGCAAGCCCTCGAGAGGGAAGGGGCTACGGGAAACATAGAACTATGTTTGTGTCTGTGGAAAAAGTGGGTGCACCATAGTCATAGGGCACATTATGAACCGAGACAGAGGTAACAGATCCTGGAACATTCTGGGCTCAGCTGAGGCTGGAGATTTGAGTGGGAGTTCCAGCAGCAAAGACTGATTTGGAGCAGACGGCTATGAGGTTGGGTCCTGAACCTTGGGGCAGACCCAAGCTCTGTCCAGGGGACTGTGAACAAAACAGGGACGTGTGTTCTGGCCACAGCATGTAGAGGGAAGGGTGTGAGACTAGAGTCTGCCACACTGGGAAGCTGTTCAGTTGATGGAAAGCCCTTTGGAAGCCATCCTAGTAGTTCGTGTGTGTGTGTGTGTGTGTGTGTGTGTGTGTGTGTGTGTGTGTGTGCGCATGCATGTGGAGACCAGAAGCTGACGTCAGGTATCATCTTCAACCACTCTGCACATTATTGTTTTAGGCAGAGTCTGCCCTTGACCTTGGAGCTTGCCGATTTGACTAGCTCTTCCTTAGCTCGCCTTCTCCAGCAACACTGGGCAATCCTGAATCCCCCAGCTGCATGGAAGTCTATCCTGCTCAGGGAGGAGGAAAGATACCCACAATACCCCTTTTAGAGCATGTGCCACTACCCAGCCAAACTTTTGGAAGTAGATTCAGGGAGCTCAAACTCAGGTGCTCATGCCAGGCGGACACTGAGCATTCTTCCCAGCCTTGCTAGCGGCTGTTTCCTGCATTTCCTGTAGGGGGCACCACGGTTCATTCAGTGGGTGGGGCCAGAGGTCCACCATCTACCATGCCCATCAGCAGAGCTGATGCAGGAGGAAGAATTGCCTCATGCTTCAGTCTCAAAGCACTTTTAAGTTCCTACTGACAGATTCTATTCAAGCTAAAACGAGTGGCTGGGGGCAACTCATACATAATTTCCTTCTATTTAGTGACTTCCTACACCATGGGGACTGCAGGATTTCTGCTCATTTAATTAAGGGTTATATTGGCAAATTGTTATCCTCCGGAGTGTGGGTGTGCGAGGAGGCTTTCGGAATACATTGCAGGGCAATTCCCTTTGCCCTTTATTGCCTCTGCAGGCCATGTGAAATTGAATCGCAAATAACACGTTTTAGGAACAGGCAGAGAGACTGAGGCCCACGCTGCCTTTGGCTTTAATAAGACGGTGAGCATGTGTAGGTAAACGACCCTCTGGTTATGTGGGCGAGGCAGGGGAGGTAGAGGCAAATGACCAATGGCAGTGATTTCTCCACCCTAGAAAGCGAGTTCATCAGCCTTCCTCCTCTCCCGGAGCATATGAATCCAGTAGCCGGCTGTGCCCTGAAACATCCAATGTGCCCATTATTGTTAATGCGAGGCTCTTCGCAGCTCCCACTGGAAACCAGCCCCATTTATATGCTAGCAGGAGGAAAGACGGGCAGATGTAGACTTCCCTCGCCAGAGGCTGCAACCACTTCCGTGGTTGTGGGTGTGAAGAAGCCAACAGGTGGGGACTATAGTGGCAAAGTTGCCCACCATCAGAGCAATTGTCTACCCGGGGGAGCAGATGCACAGCTCTTTCTTTAAGTACTGGGAAGGGACGAATGGTGTCAGAAGTGGAACTGAGAACTTTCACTTGAAACTTAGCAAAAGCTTAAAAAAATAGTTTTTAGAAACAAAAAAAAAAAGAACAGAGACAAGCTTAAAACAGCCACACTCGCACCTCCCTGTAGACAGGGGCTGCGGTCGTGACGGGACATGGCCAAGTGTGGTCTGAGTTGCATTTGTGGCTGGGTTAGAAGGGTTGAGGGTGAGTGAATACCTTCATGGCCTGTGACTTGTGACTCTTTTGTTGCTGACAAGAAGCTAGCGGCTGGCATCTGTGAGAGCTGAGGGCGCTGTGTGGAGGGAGGGCAGGGGAGATAGGTGTGAAATAAGGAGGTTATTGATAAAGAGTCAGTGGCTGACACTGTGACAAACCGTAAGGAGTGATGGAATGAATGTTGCCTACCCCGGAAAGGATTATTGGGGCAGAGGGCCTGCCTGTGTTGGGGGCTATGGCCTCTTTTTTCCCCTTTTAATAGTCTTTGACAATTTCATGCACACATATTGATATAGTGTATTTTGATCACTTTCACCATCCCCTGTTAGCCTCCTGATCTCCCTCCCACTCTTGATGGACCCTTTCTTCTTCTTGACAAGTCTCGTCCTACTTTCATGGTTTTCTTTGTCTGTCTTGTTTTGGTTTGTTTTTGACTCGCTGAGTTTAATCAGAATTGCTTGTATGAGCATGAGCGAGAAGTTGTTTACAGGAGTGTGGACAACCAGGAGTGACACCTCTGAGGACAATGTCTCTCCCTCCTCCCCAGCAAATGCCGATTGCCTATTGGTCTTCAGGGAGGGGTGGGGCCTCTTGAGCTCTCCTGCGGATCTCTCTGCGAGCATGACCGGCTATCAGAAACTCCTACAAGCCTGGTATAGTCTTCTGCAGGACCATTTAGTCATTTAGAGAATATGGCAACGTATCTACTTAGCAAAATAATGGTAGTAGGATCTCTCTAGGGACTATGACCTCCGCCGATAGAGGCTTTTCACCAAACCTACACCACTAGTTAGGAACTCCCTCCTGTGGAACAGGCCTCACATCCAATCAGAAAGCATTGGTTATCTTTGAAAGCTCCACGCTGCTACTGCACCAGGGGGGGCCTATCTTGCTTGGCCTTCTTTTCAGGTTTTGTGTTGGGCACTTATCTCCTCCATCCCTTCAGGGATGCAATATTGTCCACAGTTTATCATCGCTGTAGAACAGGGGCAATTTCATCTGGTTCTCACTCCCCTACCAACTCTTCTCGCACAGTCGGAAACACTGAGAGGGTCTTGCTCACGGCAGAGTGGGTCTATGCCAATTACACACCCAGGGGCTGGGGAAATAACCAGAATGTGGCCCAGTGGCCTCTTTTGGCACACTGTGAATTAGGTTAATGTGATACTCAGGACATGCTTCAGCCTGAAGGCCTTGGTGGCTTTTCTTTGGAAACTTCTTGTATTAGTGTCAGCTCAGACCCAGCGCTTAGCATTTCTTGAAATTTCTGGAATTTCTCAGAGGTGAAGTTGCCCTGAGATGTGATTATATGTCTCTGCAGAGGAAAAACAGATACCTTCTCTGCACATACTTGAACTGGTGTTGCAGAATTCTTCCCCCAATAAACCCCAGATATCCTCTGGCCCTGGATTCCACAACCTCTCGTGGCTCCCTGACAGATAACGGATGTTGGCATGTAACAGCTTGAACAGGGATATATCTTCGAACTGAGTTAAGTCTGGAAGCAGAGTGAAGGGATTGTGATTTTCTTTTTCCATTGTAGCAAATGGTGTTAGTCTTTTGTTTTTCAGTTTGCACGCACATGGATCCCTACATGTGCATGTGCGTGCGTGTGTGTGTGTGTGTGTGTGTGTGTGTGTGTGTGTGTGTGTGTGTGTGCGCGCGCCGCATGTGTGTCTACAAACTAAGCAATACGCTACTCAGCTTCCAATCTATCTAGCACCTTGGAGTTCACTGAGATCTGTGATTCATCATCACAGAACATTGTCAGTCAAGGGATCCCCAAAGCACACTCCAGTCTTGCTGTGTATTAGAGTGACCATGTTCAGCTCCTCCTGGGATGTAAAGGTTTGCTTCCTACTCCTAGTCATGCTGAGAAACCCATTGTTCCAGACAGTTTTATAGTGGGGGGGTCTCTTGGTCCCAGTTTTTCTAGTTCAAAATCTCTACAGGTCAAGTCTTGATGAAGTTTATGGTCTAAGGTGCATTGAAGCATATATGGGCACTGAGAATGGGGAGGGAAGAGAAACTTGATAGAGATAGATGGAAAGCAGAGGGTACCACAGTTGTCCAAATTATCACCAACCCTGGAAGGGCCCGATTCCCAGCTGCCACAGAGAGCTGTTTTATCTTAGCACAATCCCCTACAGGAAGGAAGAGGCTGAGTCTACCATTTCCTTCCCACACGGACTGAAATGGTCTGGGTCTTACGTATACCCCCAAAGACCCATGTGTTGGGAGGTGGTGAGACCTTCAAAAGCTGGTCAGTAGGTTGCAGGGGACAGGGCGTGTCCTCTAAGGGCAGCCTATTTCATTTCTGTCACTGAGGCTCTGACAGAAAGCAACTTAGAAGAGAAAGGATTGGTGTTAGCTCACACTCTTAAGTTACCGTTCAACATCACATGAACTTAAGACAGGAATTTCATAGTCAGGAGCAGAGAAGGAATGTGGGCATGCTCACTTCTCAGCTCGCTTTTTCTTCCCTTAAACAATTTGTGGCCCAGCCTATGAAAATGCTTCTTTCCACATTCAAGATGGTTCTTCCTACCTCAAGTAACCAAATAAGAAAAGCCTTCACAGATGTACGATAGGCCAACCTAATCTAGATCATTCCTCTTTCACACTCTACCTGAGTGATCACAGGGAGTGTCAGACTGACAGAGCTAACCGTTGTGTTGCACAGGTGGACTGGAACCTGGACCTCTTTCTCTCTTCTTCTACCAATTAGCCACCACGAGGTAAGCAGATTGTCTCCGCCATGCCTTCTCCACCGTGGTGTTCTTCATCACAAGCCACAAAGCAACAGGGCCATGTGACTACAAAGTCTGTGCCCAGCAGCCAACATAATTCCTTCTTGGAAGCTGGTGGATCTCAAGTATTTTTCCACAGCGACAGGACTCTGATAAACATAGTTCTCCATCCCTCCCTAATTGGTGGGGTCAGCTTCTCTAGACAGGGACATCTGCCTCCAGCTGTGGTGGGAGGAGCCACAGCCTCTGAGATTCTTCCTCCTGCTCTTTCACCTCTGACACTGTCTACAGTGTCAGCCACAGTCCTCTGGCTGTTATGATGCCTGGGTCACATGGACCCAGTACAAGTAATAATAACCTCTTCACTAGGTGGAAAACAGCCTTGAAAAAAAAAATTGGTGTATCGGAAAAGTTAGTTATTTATTTGGAGATTTGTTAGCCATGAGTCAGAAGTGGGAGGGTGGGGAACGGGACTTGAATGATAGGTAGAGAATACAGAGATTCAGGCACACAAGGGCTTCTTGGGCACAGCCTCAGGAACAGGTCAGAGGTCAAGCTCAGAGACACAGGCTAGAAGCCCCATCTTTTTTGAGAGGCTGAGGCAGGAGGATAATAACTTTATTGCCTGCCTGGACTGTAGAGTAAGTTCAAGGCCATCTTGGTCAACTTGGCAAGGCCCACAAAATAAAAAGTGTAAAGAGGCCTGGATGTAGTTTGTTGGTAGAGCATTTGCCTATTGTGCACAGGGCCTCACACTTAGTCTTCTGTGCCAGAAAATGAAAGGAATGTAAGATTGGGGGAGGCAGTATACAGTGGGCTGATAAGGCATGCCAAAGGCCCACATTTGGTTTTGTTTGTTATCTTATTTTAAACAATGAATTACATTTACTTATTTATTGATTCTTCACAAATGTGTATTGTGGCACATATGTAGAAATAGGAAGATAGCTCACAGGAGTTGGTTCTGTCCCTTCCACCATATGAATCTCAGGTAAGTAGGCTTGGCAGCAAGCATTTTTACTTACAGAGCCATCTCACCCTCTATAAGTACACATATATGTATTTATATATATGTGTGTGTGTGTTGTATTGCATGTGGGTGCTATCTTGGTTGTTTTTATATAGGTTCAGTAGTGACCATATATAACTTTGAAACCTTAAAATACTTACTGTCTGGCTTTTACAGACTTCTACTATAAAAGGAAATGAAAACATAATATGGTGTGCATAATTAATAAATCAGAGTCTCTCTCCTTACACTGTCCTTGTGGCTGTTTGTGTCTATCTGTCTATCTGTGTATATATACGCCTATGGAAGCCAGAGGTCACTCTCAAATGTTGCTCATTGTCAGGTATTGTGCACTTTATTTCTGAGACAAGATGTCTCACTGCCTTCGGGACTACTCAACAAGCTAAGCTGGCCAATCACAAATTCTTGAGATCTGTCTGCCTCTGCCTCCCCACACTGGGGTGACAAGCTTCACATGTTTTAGGGGTGGAATGCAGGTCCTCATGCGTGCAAGGAAAACACTTTACCAGCTGCTTTATCTCCCCATCCTCCTTGTCACACTGAGACATTGCTCACACAATGGTTACTTAGTGAACACTGATTAGCAGTCTCACTCTTTGGAAACTGACAACACGGTTTGCCAAACAGTTTATCCTCACAGTTTAAAAATTTGAAATCCAGACCATGACCCACAGAGAATGGGAGGCAGTCCATTGCATTCTTTTATACTAATCATATTAATAATTGAAACATAGCCTCACACTTAATTGGATATAAGACTAACTATTTGAGATCTGACAATTTTAGACAAACTAGAATTAATTGGAACTCAGCATTATGGTAATTTTTAGGAACCCATAAGCTGCCTAATGCTATGTTTTCTAGACAGCCAGGCATAAATCCCAAACATGCCCTAGACTCTTTAGGATAGGAAGTCATTGGCCAACTACCAGGTACCAAGAACAGACTAATAAGAAATTTCTGGATAAATGAGGAATCTAAAATAATGTCTATCACAGGGATGGTTTTTTTTGGGAATGATTAATTGAATTATCCAAGCAAAATCATTCACTTATTCAAACAAATGAGAAGTTTCAGGGCACGGAACACAGACCATCTCAGACCCAACCTGAAGCTCTCTTCAAGTGCACATAAGTAATTTAAAATCTCCATCTAATGTAACTGTCAGAGCATTGGATAGTCAGTGGTTGGCCCCAAGGGCTAGATGAGCTACCCAATCAATGCTATCTAACAAGAACAGCTACATGTCAAAGATGGACAGTTCAGTCAGGAGGGACCTCATGGCCCTGCTGCTTCAGGGCCAATTAACTAGTGCCTGACATCTTCCAGTAAATCTAAATGAAATGCGTTCCTGTGAATTCTAATTTCAAGTAAGTCTAATTGAACTTGGGCGAAGAGCTACCATTGAGTGAGTACAATGAAAATGAAGTAATTGAATATGTTTCCAGAATTGTATTTGAAATGTGGTCCATCAAAAGTTGTTTCAGAACGCAAGCAACATGCTTAATATTAGGAAAGGGAAGAGGAGAATTTAAATGTCAGCTCATAGCTCCAAGAAGGGTCATAAACTATCTGTTTAATTCCTTAAGGTGGGACCTGCTTGGAATTTGTGTGTGTGTGTGTGTGTGTGTGTGTGTGTGTGTGTGTGTGTGTGTGTGTGTGCGCGCGCGCATGCTCACATAGGTGTGCATGAACATACATGTGCATGTAGAGACCAGAAATCCAACCTCACCTTGGGTGATATTCCTTTAAGACTCTGTCTGTGATTATTAGTATTAATTGTAAATTCAACAGAATCTGGAATCAGCCAGGAGATGGGTCTCTGGGCACACCTGTGGGGGAAACACCTTGTTTGCATTAATTGAGATGGGAGGACCTGTCTCCTATGGGTGATACCATTAGCTGGAGAGGATCCTGGACTCTAGAAGCAGAGAAGGGGAGCTGAGCTGCGGGAACATTTGTCTCTGTCTTGATTGTGGATAAGAGGTGAGCAGTTAGCTGCTAAAAGTTCCTACTACCTTGACTTTCCCACTTCCCACCACACGTGATGCACAGTTGGATCCTGAATTGTGGGCTAACACAAACCCATCCTTTCTTGAGTTGCTTTTGTCAGAGTTTTCAGCAACAGCAACAGGAAAAGAAACTAAAACAGCACCCACCTTATATTTTCAGTCAGGGTCTTTCAGTGGTTAGGCTGGCTGACAATAAGGCTCAGAGCTTTAACTGTGTCCTCCCCAGTGCTGAGATTCAAAGGGCATAGCCCTGTGCCCACCTTTCTTTTTACAACTCAGGATGTCATTCTTGCATGACAAGGGCTCTACCAACAACCATCTCCCTGGCATTCAGTTCCTTGCTTGATTTAAAGCTGGGCACTGAACAAGGTGCTTAAGGGAATTAGGGTGAGTGAGAATGCAAACCAAACAACCCAACTCTTCCCAAACAAATATCCCCAAACTGATAGCAACAAAATGTCCTTCCCCTGCTCCACAGCACAAACATGAGAGGCACGATGTGAAATGATAGACATTTTGATGGTGTTAACCAAGCGATTACATGTTGAAACGTTGGGCCCTTTATTCCATTGCTGTTCATTTTAAAAGCCTACAGTGTCTGAGGTACATTAGGAGATGAATAACTTATCAGGACCGAGTCCTTGGCTTGGAGGAACTTTCTGTTCAATAATGATAAAAGCTAGGAGTAAATTGGTATAGGAAAGGTAAATGAATCCGTAGCACTAAGTGTTCAGGTGACACAGACTTCTAACTGAGAAAACAAAGACCCCCTCCTAGGGGAGAAGCTATTTGAGCTGTAAATATTTGCAGGAGGAAGAGAAAGAGCAGGATCTATTTGGAGTAGGAGGAGGCATTTAATTGAGTAGGCATGGGAGAGTTGTAGAATCTAAAATTATAAAAGTAATGGATGTGGCATGGTTACAGAAGTCTTGAATAAGTTTACATTTTATTTGGCAGCTGGCAAGCAGGTTAGACTACAGATGAGAAGCAGGAATCTGGATGTAATGTTTAACCTTATCAATTAGAAGGAAAGTTCAAGGCCACAATGGTACCGTTTAGTTCACTCTGTTGCTGTGACAGAGGCCATTACCAAAATCAACTTGGAGGAGAAAATGGTTTATTTCATCTTTCAGGTTACAATCCCATCATTTAGGGAAGTCAAGGCGAGAACTTAAGCAAGATCTTGAAGCAGAAACCACGGAGGAATGCTGCTCACTGGTTTGCCATCAGGCTCGTGTTTAGGTAGCTTTCTTATAACCCGAGGTCATTTGCCTAAGGAATAGTGCCACCCATAGTGGGCTGGCCCTCCTAATTCAATTAACAGTGAAGTTATCACCCACACAACCCCAAGACATGGCCGTGGGGCAATTTGAACTGGATAACCCTCAATTGTGAGGTTACCTCATCTCAGGGGACTCTGGGCTGTATCAAGTTGATAGTTGAAGGTAATGCAGACAGCTACTATCAGAAACAAACTTCATTAAAAAAAAATCCCAGAAAGCAGTATACACTAACAAGAGTATGGAGAAATTGGTAATTTTGTGCACTGGTGGTAGGAATGTAAAATGTTTCTTTCACTATTAAAAGCAATATAGAGATTCTTCAAATAATTAAAAAGAGGAGGGTAGAGAGAATGCTCAGAAGAACACCTCTCTATTCCTCTCTCTTGTAGAGGATCCAAGTTCACTTCTCAACACACTTGTTAAATGGCCCATAACTGTCTGTAACTAAGGCTCTGGCCTCCATAAGGACTTACACTCACATGTATATATCCCACATAATTTAAAATGAAATAAAATCTCTTTGAAATTAAAAACAGAATTACAATATATTGCATATTTCCTCCCCTCTTGGCATGTGATCAGACATGTATTCCCAACAGATAGGGCACAAATGTTAGAGCAAAGTAACAATGTCACCCAAGACTAACTTGGTGAACCAATGAGTTTACTGTGGTTACTTATTAGATGTATGTGACTCGCAGACAGCTACATTACCAAAAGCACACCCCAGTAAAATGTTGACCCATGAAAGCTGAACCTCTTACAGGCAGCTTGGTGGTTGGAGCATTTTTTTTTTTTTTTAATAATTGTCACTACTTACATTATGTTGGCTTCCCAGGCCTTTTAAGTTTTATTTACTTCCCAAGTTTTTCCTTCCTTCTTTTTTTCCTTCCTTCCTTCTTCCTGAGATGTGTAAGTTTGTTTGATTCTTGGGACTTGTACATTCTGTTTATTTTCTGAGTCTTGTGAGTTTTGTTTACTTTTTAAATCTTATGTGTTTCCTTCCTCTCCCCAGGAGTAGATGTTTTAATTTGGAAGAAATAATGACACAGAACTATATGATACAGCAATCCCACTATTATCCCTAGAAGAGAAAGCAAGATCTCAAGGAGATACTTGCATAACTGCATTCATAGCAACACTGCACATAGCCAAGAGATGAAAGCATTCCAAATAATAAGTATCCATTAATGGTTGGGATAAAACACCCGTGATACATGTGTATGTGTTCAATGAAATATTACCAAACCCTTAAGAGAGAATCACATCACATGCTGCCTCGTGGATCAACCTTGTGAACATTCTGCTAAGCAAAAGAAACTATTCACAAGAAAGAAATGCTATATGCTCCATTTTCACATGGTATCCAAAATAGTTTTAAATGCATAAAAGCTGAAAGTTGACTTGTGGTTTCCGTGGAGGAACCTCTTTCCTGTTTAAGAGGCCATTCTGATAAACAACCAACTTGTAAAATAGAAAACCAGGACAACAGCCAAATTTTATATTATAAGTTTTAAAAACTGTAATAGTAATAATAATACAGAATATAGATGTGCGGTTAGTTTTACCGACGTTGAGTAAGAGAGGAAACGGGGAGTGATTTTAGAAGCTGTTGTCCTAGACGTGGTGAGAGGTTACCAGGAGAGAGTTTTGCAGCATTGGCATCTGTTGGAGACGATATTCAAGGAGCATGAGTCAGAGATAGATGAGAAGCTCACAAGTGGTGCTAATGAGACAGCACTGGAGGGCCTCCCGAAATGGTGGCTGAAGTAGGGGAAAAAGAATTCAGTTTTGGATGAGTTCCGACTGCATGTTGTGTCTAGCTGTGTATGTGCCAATTGGCCTATGTGAGGAGCGGTCGGAGGCTCTTTTAGTAGTTTTAAAGACTTATTTTTATTCTTTTAAATTATGTGTATAATATATATGTCTGCACGTGGGTGTATAGGTGCCCGTGGAGAGGCATTGGATTTTTCCCGAGCTGGAGTGGCAGGCGGTTGAGAGCCACTGATGTGGATACTGGGAACCCGGGAGAGAAGTTTCTCTTGTACTTCTTTCTATGTATTTTCCATGTATTGGGCCTTCTAAAAATATATTCTTAATGGATTCTTAGAGAATTTCATATATGCATACAATGCATATTGATCATATCCACTTACCCAAATGCTACTTCTAATTCCTCCCAGGTCCACCTTTTACCCCCATCCTCTTTTCAACTTCATATTCTTATTTATTATTTAATAATCCACTGAATTCATCCTGTTTCCCATATACATATGGATGTGAGGTCCTCCACTGGCTCATGGTCAGTTTACCAGGAACCATACACCCTTAAGAAGAACCACACCCTCCCCCAAGACCCATCAACTGCTAATAGTTTCTCAACTAGAGGTTTAGTCCCTGATTTTTCTCCCAGTCCATGCTGAAATATTGACTGGCTTGATCTTGGATGGGTCTTGTGCAGGTAACCACAGCTGTTGTGAGTTTGTGTGTGTAGCATGCTTGTTATGTTCCAGAGGCAGTGTTTTCCTCTGATTTCCTGGGGCTCTGGCTCCTACAATCTTTCTACTCCCTCTTCTGCGATGGTCCCTGTGGCTTAGGAGAATGTCGTATAGATGCTCCAGCTGGAGCTAAGCACTCAACAGACACATACTCTCTGCACTTGGACCAGTTGTGGGCATCTGCATTAATTTCCAAAGAAGCATGTGGATGAGTCCTGAGAGGTGAAAAATGACTGCCACTTCTTAAGTTGGCCCCACTTGATGGTTTATTCCTAGCTCTTCACATTAAAGATGGGGTTCACATTTTATGATCTGTATCTCACGTGACTTCTTCCACCAAATCTCTTGATTTCATGTTGACTATGCATCAGGGTTGAACACTAGAGAGTTGTGACATTTCCTTATCCAAAATATTCTATCTCTGTTTAAAAGCAGAAGTTGCAAATCTCTTCATTAGAGTCATTTTTCTATTCCATTTGAAGACAGTGTCTCATTTTGCCCAGGCTGGCCTCAGACTCATGTGTGGCCAAGGGTGACTTTGAACTTTTGATCTTCTCGCTTCCATCTCCCAAGTGCTTGGATGACCATACACACCACTGACCCAGTTACGTGGTTTGGGGCTTGGAATTCAAGGCTTTGTGTCTGCTAGACCAGCACTTCATCAACTGAGCCATACTCACAGTTCAGACACTTGATTTAAAGATTTATTTTTAAACATATATATATATATATGTATATATATATATATAAAGAGAGAGAGAGTGTAGTGTCTGTGTCTGTGTGTTTGTGTGTGCATGTGCGTGAGAGAGGGGGAGAGAGAGGGGGGAGAGAGAGCAACAGAAGACACATATGGAATTGGTTCTCTCCACCGTGTGGTTTTAGGGAGTGGACTCGGGTCATTAGGTGTGTGGCAAGTGTCTTTGCCTGCTGAGCCATCTGGCCAGTCCCAGAAACCTTACTCATATGCTGGTCAAGCAGAGCCAATGATCTTTCTATAATTTGTGCTTACTTTGTCTACGCTAGAAGCAGCCTCAGACGTGTGAGCATATTTCTTTACTTCAGGAATTGTGCAGAGATCAGAGGTTTAGGAATAGATTCATGCCAGTGCATCATAAGGCCTCTACTTCTAGGTTCCCGTGTGGCCAAGGAGGACACATGCTGTTCAAAATCTGTGTTTCCTACTTGAGAGAATCCTGTCCAGGATGAACAAGGGAGGCAACCAAGGAAGTAGCTTGGTTTCAGCCTGTCATGGCTTGGGGTGCAAGAACAGTAATAGCTGGAGCATTGTGGGATGTGTTTATTGCTTGTGTGCATTTGCATTTAGTTGTACTCACCTGTTCAGGCAAGAGTGGAGGGCAGGGTTGACCTTGGGGTTCCTTTCCTATTTTGGACTTACCTTTTCTGTTAGGCTGATTGTTAGGTCTCTGGGACCAGCCTGTCTCTACATCCCAGCACTGGACTTCTGTAAAGGCATTCTCCATGCTGCTGGGCTCTCAGTGGGTTCTGGGGATGCTGGGCACAGTGACTCATCTCCAAGCCCACAAAGTGTCCTTTTATGTCTGCTGTGCCAGCAAGGAAAAGAAACATTTCAGGGTATTTTCAAAGGCCACAATCTGGGTCTCTAATGGAGTGCAATTTTGTGGTCTTTCCTGTATCACTTATGTCAAGAAGCATTCATCTCCCTGATATTCATGGCATGTGGTGTCACCTGAAGAAGGGAGGTGGGGCTTTGCTGAACACAGAGCACGAATATTTTAGCACTGATGCTTAAACACTTGGGGTACTCGTCTTGCTTTGGACAGCGGACTGCATTCTGAAACAAGAGCCAGAAAGCAATGTTTGACTCTGTGAGAGTTATGAGTAATGTTATCTGAAACTTCAAGTATAATGCATGTCCACTATGGGGACTTAGTTAGGGATGAAGCTAAGTGCTAGAGTGTATATGTACATATGCACATATACATACAAATACACACATACATACACATATACACACCTATATTATAGTTAAATTAAAAAGAACCTATCTTTTCACCAGAAATAACCACTCTTTTAAAGATTATTATTTAGTTTTATTTTATATGCATTGGTGTTTTATTTCATATATGTCTGAGGGTATCAGATCCCCCTGAAACTGGAGTTACAGACAGTTGTGAGCTGCTATGTGGGTTCTGGGAAATGAACTTGGGTCCTCTGAAAGAACTGCCACTCTTAACCTCTGAGCCATCTCTCTAGCCCCAGAAATAACCTCTCTTAACATCGTATCATTTTCCCTGTACAAAGAAAAATGTGCATGCGTGCATATTTGTATATGTGTATATACATGTATGCACATAAATGTGTGTATCTGTATCTATGAGTGTTTTATGCATACAAATGTGTATATGTGATGTATGTGCATTTTTATGTATGTGTCAATGTTTGCATGTGTGTCTGTGTCCATGTGTCTGTGTGCATGTGCCTATATATATATATATATATATATATATACATATATGTATATGTGTGTGTGTGTGTGTCATTTGTTTATATGTATGTGCATGAGTGTGTTTTCTATGTGTTGTTCATGTTTCTATGTGTGGACACGTGTCTATGTGTACATGTATTTTAAGGAACATACACAATGCATATTAACTTATAGTCTAGCAGGTTTTTAGTTACTGTGTCAGGCAAGCCTTCCCATATGTCTGAGCTCTCAAATCACAGTGTTTGTTAACTGCTGCACAGTCTCGCTTTGAGAAATTCTCACCACCGATCATTTTCATTTTGCACTGTGATTTTCTCTGTATTGCTTTGGAACCTGTCCTGGAACTCACTCTGTAGAACAGGCTGGCCTCGAACTCACAGAGATCTGCCTGCCTCTGCCTCCAGAGGTGCTGGGATTAAAGGCGTGTGCCACCAATGCCCGCTATGGTTTTGTTTCATGCCTTGCTCTTATAAAGAGAATTCTTGCCTATGTCAGATGCATCCCAGTGCACGTGGTAAAGAATCTGGCTACAGTAACCAGCATGTTAACCGTTGAAGCAGAGTTGTAAATGAAGTCTTGTGCATACAGGTAGATGTTTCCTCAGTGTCAACCCCTTAAATAGAAGACCCAAGATTTGGGAGATGTCTCAAAGAGTAAGAGCACTTGTCCCTTACTGTTGACAGAAGTTCAGCAAATTCAATACCCTCTTTTGACCTCTGGTTTCATGTATTCATGTGGAACACAGAATGTGTAAGCAAAACACACACACATAAAAAAAATCTTTAAAAATTAAAAGTAAGCTAAACTAAATTAAAATAAAAAATTAACTAAATTAAATTAATTACATAAATACAAATAAAACAAAATGCCTATACTGTATATAGTGTTCCCCTTACCCAAGGGACAGTTTTCATGACGCCCAGTGGTTGTGTGAACCTGTACACACACAGTGTTTTAGGGATTATGTCTTTGGCATATCTAATTTCATGCTTTGGAGTTATTACTAGGTAAAACAAGCATTCCTTGAATGCAAACTGTGACACCAGAACAGCAGAACTGGTGGGAAAGGTAAGTACTACATGTAGTCTGAAGGCAGCACATGCAGTGTAGACACTGGACTGTCTGGGGATGGAGGGGGCAGCACCAGTCTGGAGAGTGCTATTTCAAATGCTGTGGGATTTAAAGCTTCTGAATGATTTCCAGAATTTTCCAGCTATTATTTTAATTTTACTTTATTTACGTGCCTGTGTGCGTGTACGTGTGTGCGCGTATATGTGTGTGTATGTATGTGTATATGTGTGTATGTGTGTGTGTGTGTGTGTGTGTGTGTGTGTGTGTGTGTGTACATATGCTGCACATGCCATGGCAAACATTTTCAGATCAGATCCTATGGGCCCCAGGGATCAAACTCGGGTTGTGAGGCTTGGCAGCAAGCATCTTTACCCACTGAGCCATCTTGCCAGCCCCCATTTAATGTTTTATATGGTGGTTAACTGAGGATAATGGAAACTGTTAAAGTGACATTTTGTTTAAAGGCCTTTCATACACATCATCAAGTTGTCCTTCAGAAATGTGACAAGGAGCTTCTAACTTGAGCCCATACTAATTAATTCCATATATATATATGTATATATGTATGTATATACATATGTATATATGTATATATATATATACAATCTCACATATGTATATATAAATGTATATTCCTAAATGTATTTCTGTTGACTTTATTCAAAGTCGTGGTGATCTTTATCAAGTACATAAAAACCACACAGATTTGTATAATATGTGATGTGTGGGAGTGGAGAGAGGAAGGAAGAGATAGTAGGGAACCTCAGTGGTGTCTGGTAACTCAATATCTTCTCAGATATTTGATGGAAAGCATACTAACCTAAGCTCAATTTTGGCTGTCAGCAGCCTAACAGTGGCAGCTGACAGCTCCATGAACTGAGTATTGAACACTTTTTTTAAAAGGTAAACTTTTATTTTCTTCTTACTAGCATAGAAAGATTTGACATTATTTTTTGTCAGAACCAAGCAAAATTGGTTTGTGTTGATTCTCCTCCCCTCTCTTCTCCTCACCCGCTTCCCCTCCCACCCTCCCGCCCCCAGTGTGCTGATTAGTTTTTTGTCAACTTGACACAAGCCAGAGTCCTCTGGGAAGTGGGAACCTCAGTTGAGCAAATGCCTGCATCAGATTAGCCTGTAGGCAAGTCTGTGGGGGTATTTTCATGAATAATAACAGATGTGGAAGGACCCAGCCTATTATAGATAGTGCCACCCCTGGTTATGGATATATATATATATATATATATATATATATATATATATATATATATATATGTCCCAATTAAGCCAACTAGAAACTCCTTCCCCAACCTTCCCAGGTCATTGTAGATCCTGTCAAATTGTTAATGAGTATTAACCATCACATCCCCTATAGCTTGCTTAGCACATAACAAACATTCGTTAGTACTCAATAAAGAAGCCAGGACATCAGGGAAAGACAGTGGCAGGCTCACACCATTTACCTCTTTTGTTGAACAATGCAGTCTTTCACCTGTTAGAGGACAAATTGAAGTTCCCTTGCTCCTTGAGAATCAGAATGTAACAAAATGACCTTCAGTAATATGACAGGGTATGAGATTAACAACAACAAAAATTAGTAGCCCCCCCATATACAGATAATAAACAGGCAAAAAAAGGAAATCAGGGAAACATCAGTCTTCACAATAGCCACAAACAACATAAGAGATCTTGGAGTAACTCTAACCAAACAAGTGAAAGACCTATATGACAAGAATGGTAAGTCTTTGAAAGAAATAAATTTAAAAAGATACCAGAAAATGAAAAGATCTCTCAGGCTCTTGGGTAGGTAAGATCAACATAGTAAAAATGGCAATCTTACCAAAAGACACCTACACATTCAATGCAACTCCTATCAAAAACCCAGCATAAGCTAGGCAGTGGTGGCACGCACCTCTAATTCCAGCACTCAGGAGGCAGAGGCCAGCAGATCTCTCTCTGTGAGTTCCAGGCCAAGCCTGATGTATAAAGCTACACAGAAAAAACCTTGTCTCAAAACAAACAAACAAAACAAAACAAACAAAAAAAACTCAGCAAAATCCTTCACAGACCTCAAGAGAACAATACTTAACTTCATATGGAATAATAAAACATCCAAGGTAGCCAAAACAATTCTGTACAATAAAGGAACTTCAGGAGGCATCAGCATTCAAGTTGTATTCTAGAATAATATTTTAGTAATGAAATCAGCTTGATATTGGCATAAAAACAGACAGGAGGACCAATGGAATGCAATTGAAGACCCTGATATTAATCCACACACCTATGAAAACATGAGTTTTGACAAAGGAGCTAAAATACCATCGAAAAAAGAAAGCATCTTCCGCAAATGGTGCTGGCATAAGTGAAGGTCAACATGTAGAAGAGTCCAAATAGATCCATATCTATCCCCATGCACAAAACTCAAGACCAAATGGATCAAAGACCTCAACATAAATGCAACCATACTGAACCTCATAGAAGAGAAAGTGGAAAGTAGCCTTGCATATATCGGCACAGGAGACCACTTCTTGAGACCTCAGACACTGAGAGCAACAATTAATAAATGGAGCCTCCTGAAACTGAGAAGCCTCTGTAAGACAAAGGACACAGTCAACAAGACAAAATGGCGGCCTACATAATGGAAAAAAGATCTTCACCAACCCCACATCTGACAGAGAGCTTATCTCCAAAATATACAAAGAACTCAAGAAACTGGACACCCAAAAACCAAATAATTTAATTAAAAAATGAGATACAGATCCAAACAGAGTATTCTCAACAAAAGAAACTCAAATGGGCAAAAGGCATTTAAGGAATTGCTCAGCATCTTTAGCCATCAGGAAAATGCAAATCAAAACAATTTGAGACACCATCTTATACCTTTCAGAATGGCTAAGATCAAAAACAGTGATGACAGCCTATGCTGGAGAGGATGTGGAGTAAGGGGAACACTCCTCCATGGCCGGGCTGGTGGGATTTCAAGCTTGTAGAGCCACTTTGGAAATCAGTATGGCAGTTTCTCAGAAAATCGGGAATCAGTCTACCTCAAGACCCAGCAATTCCACTATGGGCACACACCCAAAGGATGCACACTCACACCACAGGAACATTTGCTCAACTGTGTTTATGATAATATCTTTATTTAAAATGGAAACAAGAGAAATTGTCATTTAAATCAATGGCCCTGGTGTGCAGAGCAACTGGGAGATAGCTGAGGCAAAATTCACTCTTTCTAGTGTAGACCACAGTTTACAGACTCTTTCCACAGTGCTGCTGTGTGGGGGTAATGTTGCCTACATGGGACTCATTGTCCAGACCCTTTGTGTATCCTTTACTCTCTCTACAGCTGGGCAGGCAACCACTTAGATACAGACCTCGTATTTGATCTGTTTCATTTTCTTTGTATCATATCAGTTCACGTCAACTCTCTCTCTCTCTCTCTCTCTCTCTCTCTCTCTCTCTCTCTCTCTCTCTGTGTGTGTGTGTGTGTGTATGAGAGAAAGACAGACAGAGAGAGAGAGAGAGAGAGAGAGAGAAGAGAGAGAGAGAGAGAGAGATTGAGAGAAAACAACCTTAACTGTCTTTTTCAGATGCTGCCCAACTTGTTTTGGACTTGTTTTGAGGCAGAGTCTTGTCTGGAGTTTGCCAATTAAACAAGGTTGCTCACCCAGAGAGGCCCAGGGCTCCTCCTGTCTCTGTCTTTCTGGGTTAGTATTTTAAAAATGCACACCACACCCTGCATTGGTACATAGTATCTAGGGATTGAATTTAGCCGGGTTCTCGTGTTTGCAAGGCAAATACCTCCCAAGTCCTCACTTCATCTTTGAGGTTCTTCTCCATTTTAACCAGGTGTCTAAGATTGGTTGTGCATTAATTTTGTCACAGTACTCACAGGTTTCTACACTCACTGTCTGTGGTTGGTGACCTGAAATTGTCACCCAACAAGAGATCCGGGGCTGGCTTTCTCTTGACTTGATCTTTTTTTTTTTTTTTTTTTTTTTTTTGGTAAAAGTCACTGGCCTTCTTTGGGCAAGAGCTAGCCAAAGCCCAGAGCACAAGACTGTGATTGCATAGGAGCATGGTGGCTTCTCAGGATGGGCATGTGGCTTCTGAGTAGATGCTCTAAGTACCTGGTTGGGGCAGCCTCTGTTATACAAAGCACTCATTACTTCTATTCTTTTAAATATCACCTTATTTGCCACCTATCTGACTTGAAGCTAAGAACTCTGCACCTCAGTCCTTTTATCTAAAGCAGCACATCATGTCTACCATCCTTTGAGCAGATTAGATAAGATCACCACAAAGGATCTCATCAGGCAGTGAATTTCAGGTATTCATCTTCTTGTTTCCTTTTCTTATTTTAAAGACCAGGTCTTAGGGTGACCTCAAATGTGCCCAAACTCAAATATGTGTAGCTGAGGATAGTCTTGAACTTCTGATGCCCTTGTATCTTTCTCCATGTTTATATGGTGCTAGCATAGAGCCCAGGACTTCATGCGTGTTAGGCAAGCACCCCACACAGCAAACTACATCTCTGGGTCGCCCCCCCAAAGGGATATTTTGTGACTATTTTCATCTGTGATCGGTTAAATCTCCAGATGTGGTATCCATGGATACAGAGAGCCCAGTGAAGAGAAAGCACACACATTGAGTGTTGTCCTCAGCAAGTACAAATCACATTGTAGCTGTTGCAGAAATCCTTAACATAGTGGTTGTCAACCTTCCTAATGCTGCAACCCTTTAATAGAGTTCCTCACATTGTGATGACCCCCAACCACTTCATTGACATATCATAACTGTAATTTTGCTACTCTCTGTAGTAAGGGTTTTGTTGTTGTTGTTCGTTTGTTTTTGTCAGTGACCAGCTCACAAATGACGACACTGAAACACATTATTATGTCTCAATCTACTGCCTCTGTGACTTCCCCACATTGATGGACTGCACCCCTGAATTGTAAGCCAGATCCAGCTGTTTCTTTCCCCAGGTTGCTTTTGGTTTGAGTATTTGTCATAGCAACAGTAATCAACTAGAAAGAAAACGGGACTCCTAGCGTTTGGGAAGGCCCATATTCCACCCTAGCACCTAGACTGAGTGTGGCGGTGCCTGCTCATGATATCAGCACTTGCGAGGTAGAGGCAGGGGAATGTCGTGCCAGGCTACACGGTGAGTTCAAGGACAGCCAGGGCTGCATGAGACCCTGCCTCAAAACAAAACAAAGACAAGAACAAACAAACGATACCACCCCTGACAACCAAAGCAAGCAAACAAACCAAGAGAAAAAAGAGAGACTAAAGCAGGGGAAAGAGATGTGGAAGA
The DNA here is from genome assembly GCA_030556225.1 of Cricetiscus sungorus. Classification (NCBI taxonomy): domain Eukaryota; kingdom Metazoa; phylum Chordata; class Mammalia; order Rodentia; family Cricetidae; genus Cricetiscus; species Cricetiscus sungorus. Next base: position 14,090,284 of record JANBXA010000367.1, on the reverse strand, counting down.
GGGAGGAGAAAATAGGCTGTTTAAAGAGTCCTCGCTGGAAGTCTCCAAGCTGAGGCAGGCAAGAAGTGAGGGAGGGAAGGTTTCGGGGTGCGGGGGGAACTTGCTTTTCATTGCTCCTTTTCACTCCAGGTGATCTTGCTCCATCCTTCATCCCCGAGGTCCAGAAACCCAAAGCAATGCCACCCCAGAGGAAGTGGCATGTGCAAATATGTACCCAGGGTTGAGGGAGCGGGGGATAACCGTGTGTGGGCTGGTGTGGAAGCCGACTCCCTGGAGGGTCAGGCACCCACATCCTAGACCTCAGATCTGAATTCATAAGTGGGGCACCAGCTCAAGTGTGACCCAGAGATGAAAGCTACTCTAATTTGCGAACCTTGAACCACACTGAGCCCCAAATTAATCTTTTTCTTTTTCTACTGTGCTGAGCACTGGACCAAGGATTTTTGAAAACAGCAACACCTAGTAAGCCAGTTTGAACCAGAACCAAGCCTATTCATTTTCTAAAAGTATCGAACTGGAACAATACAGGAATGTTAAAGTATCTTTCAAACTAAAACCAGTACTGAGCTGATCATTTACAAGTGCCTAGCAAGGGATGGAGCAAGAACTTTTTTTTTTCTGGAGAGACAGTTTTGTGCATACCACATGCCTGCCTTCCCCTCTGCTAAATTAGACCTTCCATGTCCTTTCTATACATTGGGTTCAATTCTTAAGCCTTACTTTGCACTGGTAATAAATTTCTTTTGTTCATTTACTCCATACTTTCCTTTCTGTGTTGTTCAAAAGTTTGTGTGTGTGTGTGTGTGTGTGTGTGTGTGTGTGTGTGTGCACTTGAACACGTGCATGTGTATACACATATGTACATATGTACATGGAGACCAGAGGATAGCCTCAGATTTCATTGCTCAGGTACTGTGTACTTTTTATTTGAGACAATGTCTCTCACTTGACTGAAGGTTGCCAAGTACTCTAGATTGGCTGGCCAGTAGTCTCCAAGGATCTGTGTGGCTCTGCCTGCTCTCACGCTATGATTACAAGCACAGGGCACTATGCTTGTTTTGTTTTGTTTTGTTTTTTGATGTTTGGGAGGCCTGAGGGCAATTTTCACGAGTCAGTTCTACCATGTAGTTCCAGGGATCAGACTCAGGTTGTCAGGCTTGGTGTCTAGTGCCTTTAGCCACATATTTTGCCTATCCGCTCTTCAATTTTGTTCAAATTAAAATAATAAAAAAAAAAAGAATTGTGTGTATGGGTGTTTTGCTTGTATACCACACATATGCAATGCTCATGGAAGCCAGAAGAGGACATACAGGATTGGAGATACAGATGATGATCCTGGGAATCAAACCCCAGTCCTCTGGAAAAGAGCAGTCGGTGCTCTTAACCACTGAGCCATCTCTCCAGCTGTCAGACTTTTCACCATGATGGACTGTGCCTTCAATCTATGAACTTAAAAGATAAACCCTTCCTTGAGTTGCTTTTGCCAGGTATTTGTCACAAGAATAAGAAAAAAAAATGACTAATACAGCAAGCATCTTTTCTGTTTTGCCTCATTAACACTAAGGGACCCTTATATCATTATTTCCTGTTGCTGGTTACCCATACAGGGTTCCCATTATGGCACCCAATGGAGTGATTTTCCTCTGCCTTGGGTCCAAAAGTGATTGAGCCTTACCTGGGTCATAGGATTATTGTAATCATAGGGAACATTCACCTTGAGTTCTGATTCCCTCTGGCCATGTTTATCTCTTTGCTTTGGGTTACTAGAAATGTTCCATTTATATCCATCCATTTCTAAAGAGGATAAGACATTATAAGGGACCCTTCTTAAAATACTTAATTAGGCAGCAGTTTACTACATGTCCATTTAACAGAGCCTCAGTAGTAGATTCCCTTATAAGGTCAGTGATCACCCTAGATAGGTGTTTGACCAAGTTTACAGTATCGGGAATGTATTTTCTCCCAAGGAGCAGATCCCCAATCCAATGAGAAAGTGGTTGGTTACCCCTAGAATAGGCATACCATTATTGCATCTGAGGGCATATCTTGTCTGGTGGGTAGCCATCATAGGATCTGGGTTCCAAACTTGGGTTGGAAAGAACACAGCGGATTTATTATCACCTGATCCCCCCCCATTTCTCTGGCTTTTCTATATATTTTTCTGATCTTTTTCAAATACTTTTTGAAGCAGAGTGGTAGATCCTGAAAAGCCGAGATGAGATGATCACGAGGAATTGAGTGACTTGGGCTTAAGTGCTTGAGGGAAGTGAAGCCAGGTAAGAAGCTGACATCACAGATCTCTGTGGGGACAAGGAAGAAATAAACGTAGTCCATAGCCCTGGTGGCTTCCAGATTTTAGTCTTGGTTCTAAATCAAAGACATCTGAGAGAGAGGCTGCCATGGCTGTGGTGGTTTAAATAAGAATGGCTTCCATAGGCTCATAGGTTTGTTGGGAAGGTTTAGGAGGTGTGGCTTTGTTGGGGGAAATAAGAATGGCTTCCATAGGCTCATAGGTTTGTTGGGAAGGTTTAGGAGGTGTGGCTTTGTTGGGGGAAATAAGAATGGCTTCCATAGGCTCATAGGTTTGTTGGGAAGGTTTAGGAGGTGTGGCTTTGTTGGGGGGGTGTGTCACTGGGAGTGACCTTGAGAGTTTCCAAAGTCCACACTCAGTCAATTATCTCTCTGCTTGCCGCCTATGGATCAGGACGTAAAGCTCTCCGTTGCTCCTGCACCATCCCTGTCTGTTCCCTGCCATGACAGTCATGGCCTTATCTTTGAAACTATAAGCAAGCTCAAAAATAAGTGCTTTCTTCTTATAAGAGTTGCTCTGGTCACGGTGACTCTCCACAGTAGTAGGTCAGGAATTCAGACAGGTGTCTTATGGGAACTTCTGCCGGAGTGAATGTCCAGTTGGGAATGCATGATGCTCTACTTGAATCTCTGTTGCTGTGGTAAAATATATGGATGAAAAACAGCGCAGGGAAAGAAAGGGTTTATTGCCTTACAGTTCCAGACTACAGTCCATCGTGGAGGGATTGTTATTCCCCTCTGTTCCACCTCCACCTGGAAAACTCACCCACGACCAAGGAAGTACAGCAGATGGCTTGTGAGGGCTCATGCTCAGCTAGCTTCTTTATAGAGCCCCTCACCACCCACCTAGGGAATGGTACCACCCACAGCGGGCTGGGCCCCTCAGTATAAATTAGGCAATGAAGACAATACTCTCCTTCCTTCAACATGCCCTCAGGCCAACCTGACCTAGGCTCTTTCTCAATGGAGGCTGTATTCTCAGCTGTGGCAAGTTGACATTTAAAACCAACCAGCAGACACGGTCCATTCAATGGGAGAGGTCATCCTGCCTTTGAATGCTCCAGAAAGCTCCATGGAACACATGGAATTCATTTAGCTTTGAAAAAGGAAGGGCATAGAGCATGAGATGCTCATGCTCATTGGCTTGAGAGTGGCTGTAGCTCCTTGGGATGTGGCCAGACATCAAAGGCCAGCCCTTGCTAGGATGGAGACACTGTCCAGAATGAGGACTGTTATGGGCTGGTGAGGTCAGCATGTGACTTCAGTTTAGACATCCCAGACCGTGGGGTCTGCCAAGGTCAGCATAGGACAGCTCCCAGTCTCTCTTGCTTGGCCTGCCTCTCCTGGCCAAGCGTTTGGGGATGACCGTGTTCATTACTGCTCATATTGTTGAAGGGCTTTCTTTGCTGACCTCGGCAGCTGTGTGGTGAGGCTGGAGTGAAATTCCACTTAAGGCAGAAGTTGCATGGCGTGCCGACTCATCAGCTGGCAGTAAATGGAATTTCTTGACGGTTTCAAGTTTCCTGCCAGGGAGCAGCTGGTGGGTTTTTCTCCTGAGAAGCAGTCGTGGGGAAGTTTGATGAGTATCTGGCCAGAGGATGTGTTTTCTTTCTCCCCACCCCTTTCTACCTCCCACCCTTACCTTTAAAAGCTTTGCTTCTCTGGGGTCCCTAGCCACTGGAAATTAATTTAGGGACAAGGGAAGGTTTTTCTCTGCACAGCCTGCTGACTTACTCATTACTGTCTTTTAAGATTCAAAGAGGAAGGAACCCTTTCCTCAAGGTTGTTTTAATGAGCAATTTGCCTTCAAACTTCTAATTTTCATTTGTGCCAGACAACAGCCGCTGGGAAGGCCTGGGAACCAGCCCTGCTTCCAGAAACTCACTATTGGGTTCCAGGAGCAATGGGATTATTCCCAATTAGTGATGTAGGAAAGCACAGATGGCTGGATCCTGCGCCTCCCTCCCACCGTGGAAACACTTTAGGTTATGCTCCATCATTTGGGGGAACAAGGGTAAGGCCTGGCTCAGCGGGTTTACCAGTCTCTCTTTCTGGCTGGGTGAATACTCGAGCACAGGATCATATTTTCCTACAGAGAACCTAGCATTAGTTGTTATTTATGGGGCCTGTGGAGGCACTTGTGGACCTCTGGCACAGAAAATGTGTTAATTGGAGCTGCTTTTGCTGCTGGAAAAGAAAAAAAAAAAAAAAAGGAAGAAAGAAAAACACTCAAAATAAATAAATAAATCCTGAGTGTATCTTCTCATGCTTATATGTGTATTTATAGAGGCATGAGTGTGAGTTGTGGCCAGGAAACTATAAAGGAACTTCTGTGGGAAAGACAGACAGAGAGAGACAGACAGACAGAAGCAGAGACAGAGACAGAGAGGCAGAAAGAGGCAGAGAGAAAGCCAGAGAGGTATAGGTACTTTGTGTGTGTGTGTGTGTGTGTGTGTGTGTGTGTGTGTGTGTGTGTGTGTGTGTGTCCGTCAGAAGACAACTTTGTTTTTTCCCTTTATGATTCTCCAAGTCTGCTTTGAGATAAGGCCTCTCAGTGAACCCAGAGCTTTCTGAGTCATCCCACTGACCAGAGGATCATCCCGTCTCTGCCCCCTACCGCACGGTGCTGGGATTACAGGCGTGCATGCACGCTGTGCCCAGCTTTCTACAGGGGTGATTGGAATCTGAACTCACGTCCTTGTGCTTAGACAGCAAGCATTTTGCTTGCCGAGCCATCTCTCTGTTCCAAGAAAGGCTTTAAGTGTAAATGTGAGGAGGGTAAGAGAGTGTGAGATGTGAAAGCAGAACGGGAATCCTGGGGGTGGAAGGGCATGGCGGGGATGGGAGCAGGGAGAGGAGGAGGGGAAAAAGTGGGGAGGAGAGTCAGCTCAAACTATGTACGAAAATGCTATAAGGAAACATCATTTTGTAAGCTGATTTAACTTTTAATAAAAGATATAAAAATCAAAATAAAGCAGTCACCTTACAACAAAGACAGCAGCCTAAAAAAAAATAGCCTAATGATTTTTATTTTAGAAAAGATTATAATATGAATCACCAACAAGGAAATTAAAAATATGAGTGTTATTCAGTGCAAAGATTTTAGCAGGAGCCAATCATCTATCAACCCTTTCTGCCTTCTCTCCATTTCTCCCGGGTGCTGGGTCTGTTAGAGACTCAGAGTGTTTCTGACGTACTGCACAAATCTATGCAAATTGGATGCGAATTCTCATCAGCTTCCTTTGGCCTGGTATTGCTGGGCCACGGGCCTCCTGACTCATAGCAATATGGACCACATGTTCCTGCCAGGAGCCATTAGCATCCTTGATGAAGAGATATGGAGCCTGATGGCTCTGTAGAGTCAGAGTGGTACCCAGGCTCCTCGGGAATGCAGGATCACAAGACAGTGTCAAAGCAGAAGGGACAAAAGTCAATTTTCACTGATTTTTTTTTTTTTTTTTTTAGTTATATTTGGTTTCCAACTGTTAGTTCCATGTTTGTGCAGTCACATTGGGATTTTCCTATCCTGGTAGAAACAATTATCTGGAGAGATGAGACCCTGATCTCTATCTTTTGCACATGCATGTGTAAGCGTCTATGTGTGTGTAGGTCAGAGGACTTCACTGGGGGTGCCATTTTCTAGGTGCCGTCCACCTTTCTGTTTTTGAGACAGGATCTCATTCTAGCTGGTCAGGAAGCTTCCCGGGATCCCCTGCCTCTGCCTCCCATCTCACTATCACTGAGGTTTCGAGCTTTCAGCCATGTTCAACTTTTTTCCCTGTGGGTTCTGGGGATCGGTTCTGGCGATTGCGCCCAGTTCTCACTAATGTACGGTGCACACTGTTCTGCCTCAGCGGTGTCCCCAGCCCAGCACTTGTCTTTTTCACCAAGGATCACCCTAGAGATTTTCCCCGAGGGTCACATCCTGGAGTGTGTGGCACAGCTTCGTGGCTACCTGTGTATGTGAACACAGGAAGGATGTGGGCGATCGATCAGAGGGCCAATGCTGATTTGCATATGCATTCTAAATAACCAATAGAAAGTTCTTTAAGTGGGCATCCTTAAACAACCACAAAATCCTCCTGATTTCCTTGGCCTTGCGTAGGTCCTCCTAGGCCTCCTTCTGATACTGTTCCCGCCTCTCTCTCCCCTATGGATCTGTCTGTATGCTGAACACTAGGGGAAGGAAACATCGATATTGGACAGGTAGGAGAGGCCGAAGGAAAAAAAGTGTGGGAAGTCAAGGAGACGGAGAACTCAAGTGACTACCACCAGCATCAATCACATCTCTCGTGAAACCAGATCCAGCTGAGAGCAGATTCTTTGGACTCTTCTCCCTTAACTTTCTTGCCTGTGACTCATTAAACAAGCAATAAAAAGAGAAATGCTGGGCTCTAATAAGACTTGTATGTAATTGTACTTACTTACAATCCTATTTCTTTCCCGCTTTGCAATGCATTCTTTTCTCTCTGTCTTTCTTCCTGCTCCCTTGCCTCTTTTACTCCTCCATCCCTCATTCCTTTTATCGCTGCCCCCTTCCTCCTCCTCCATCAGCCTTCTTCCTCCATTTGTTTTCTTTCTGTCCCCTCCCTCCCTCCCTCCTTCCTCCTTCCCTTCCTTTTTTTGGCACAGAATCTCTTGAAGCCCAGGATGCCTTTGAACTTACTGTGTAGACAAAGATGACCTTGAACTTCTGATTCTCCTTTCTCTACGCCCCAAGCCCTGAGATCCCACGTGTGTACCACTACACTTGGTTTATGCAGTGCTAGCATGAAATCCAGGGCTCTCCAACTGAATTACAGCCACGGCTGTTAAAAAATAAAAACAAAAAAAAAACTACAGCTTTTTCTAGTTTTCCATTTACTAACAGGAAAAGAAACTAAGGCATGCTTTAATTTGATTACACATTATAGACCATTTTAAGCTGTTTTCTTTTTTTATATCTTCTTGGTTTAATTTTTGTAAGTCATATGTGTCTAGAAATTTATCCATTTCTTTTAGATTTTAATTAGTCAGAATATAGGTTTTCAAACTATGTTCTTTGAATTTAATTGGTATCTGTTGTAATATCTCCCTTTTCATCTTTGGTTTCGTTAATGTTGGCCCTTTCTATCTTTTAGGGGGTGGTTTAGCTAAAAGTTTTTCAATCATGTTTAATCTCTTCAGAGAACCAACTCTTTGCTATACTGATTCTCTGTATCTCTCTTTTCATTTTCATTTAATTTCAGCTCTGATCTTTATTATTTCTTTCTGTGTATTGGTTTTGCGTTTGGCCAGGCCTTGTTTTCCTAAGATCTTGAGGTATATCATTGAGTCATCTTTTTCATCTTTTTTTTTTTTTTATGTTTCTCTGGGTTTTGGAGCTGTTTGATTTGAAGTTTTGTTTGTTTATTAAATTTAGATATTTATGTCCCATTCCCATATGTTCAAACTTTATGACTAAATGTCCCGCAGGTCACGTATGTTTCGTTGCCATGCTCACTTAGCTCTATGAACTTTATGATTTCCATCCTGATTTCTTCGATGACCCACTCATCACCTGAAAATATGCTCCTCATGAGTTCTTATATTTTCTGCAGTTTCTCTTGCTGTTAGTTTTTACTTTTATTCCCTTGTTAGTATATGGAATAGAAGAAATCATTTCACTTAAAAAATTGGTGGGACTGGCTTGTATCCTAAAATTTGGTGTCTTTTAGAAGAAAGTTCCAGGGCTCGAGAAGAGTATGTATTCCACAATATTTGCAGGAGATAATCTACAAATGGCTGTTAAATCCATTTGATATTTGATATAGTTAAATTCCTAAGTTTATTTTTAATTTTGGAAGTTTCTTGGTCTCTTGTTTATTTATTTTGCTTTTACACAACATCTAGTATACCCTGAGAAAAGAAAGTCAAGAGAAAGACAGTTTATTTCAGCAGTTCAAGGGTACAGACTGTCATGGAGGAGAAGTCATGAAAAGAATATCATAGAGGTTAAGTTGGGGAGGGAAAGTAATGGAGGAAAAGTCACGGAGGGGAAGTCATAAAGGGAACGTCCTGGAGTAGAAGTCAGGCAGGAGAAGTCATGAGTGGGGGGGGAATCGGGGCAGCCATGACATCACCTCTGTAGTGAGGGCCAGATGAAAGCTATGGCCAGCCCACTGCTTTCCATACAGCCCAGAATCTCAGCTCAGGGAAATGGTGCCTCCACAGTGGGTGGGTCTTTTCACAGCCGTTAACCCAGTTAACATGGAGTCACACAGGCATGCTGAGAGGCCAGGCTCTCAGGGCTTTCTGGATCTCCTTAACTGGACGATTGAGATTAACCATCACAACAGCTGAGCATGTAGTATAGAAGCTACCACCAGCATTGCGTTGAATTGTGTCCTTTCCTCCGATAGGGTAAATTATCTGGTACTGAGGGGAGACAGAGAATTTTCTGAGGTTTTTGTTTTGCTTTTTATGTCAACTATGATTCCCACTCTTTGTAGTTACTCTTACTTCTACACCAGGGGCAGAACACTCCCCATTGTGTCTGAGCCCATGGAACAGACTCTGACATTTGTCTTTCAATATATATATATATATATATATATATATAGTATGTATATATATATCACATATGTACAACATACACATATATGTATGTATACACACACACACATATAAGTATGTATGTGTAGTCTCGAGAATGACCTTGACCTTCTGATCCTGCAGTTTCTGCTTCCCAAGTCCCAGGATCACAGTTACACGCCATCACGCAGTGCTGAGGACCAGACCGAGACCCTTGTGCATACTAGGCAAGAAATCTACCAACAAAGCAACATGTGCATCCCTCTGTCCCACTTTCTAAACCTTTTCTTACTCTGCCACTGAACTCTCATGCTTCTGCTGTCATTTCCGTCCCTGGGTAACTTCTGTCCAACCCACTCTGAGTTTATTCCCTGAAAATTCTTCCAGTCACTTCATTGATGTCCTCATCAGCTCTGCTTTTGATCAATCTTCAAACACAAAATAGTTTCGACCTTGAGCAAGTTATTTAACAGCTCAATTATCAGGGCTTTGTTCTATAAAAAGGCACATTAGACTTGCCTTGAGGCATGGGCTTATTGAAAGGTCTGAACAGGCAGAAACATTGCACCTGCACAGGTAACGAGCTGCTCTTGGTCATGGCTGATTCCCTTTCTCCGCCGTATTAACTCACCGGTTCAAGCAGCTCGGCCAATCCAATTTTGGCTTGTGGGCCTGCAGACCCTTATCCATAGTCTCAGCACACCTGAATGGAGAATTATTTTTTTGTAAAGCTTAGAGGTCAGAGGCCTGTGTGAAGCTGATAGGGGAAGGCTCCTAGAAGCCAGTTGCCATGAATGCAGAAAAGTCTCTAAGAATGGGGAGCGATGCAGTTTCAAAGTAGCATTTTCCAATGTTTTGTTCCTGTGTGTTTGTGTCTGTGTATTTGTAGGGGCAGTTGTTGTATGCGTGTGTGTTGTATGCAAGTGCTTGTGACTGCTGGAGGTCACCAGACAACCTTCGGCTCCACTCGAGAGGCACAGATCACCTTCTCTTCATGTCTTGGCACACGGGTTTGGCTAGGCTGGCTAGCCCGAGCCTCAGGGGCCCTCTTGGCTCTGCCTTCCCAGAATTGGGATTAGAAATATACGTTGCCACACCTGGGATTTGATGTGGCAAACAGTTTACTGACTGAGCCTTTGCCCGGGCGTTTTAACTTTAAAAGTCTGTATATTCTCACTAGGTGTGAGAAACTGGTGTGCGGGCTCAGGAGAATGAGCCCATTCGAACGCACTGTTTTCTGCGTGGCCACTGCAGGTATCTCTGGTGTAAGCGAACCATTGTGGTAGGGAACTTTTGTTTGTTTGTTTTCTGAGGCAGAATCTCACTGTGTAGTCCTGTTTATCCTGGAACTCACTCTGTACACAAGGCTGGCCTCAAACTCACTGAGATCTGCCTGCCTCTGCCTCCTGAGTGCTGGGTTTAAAGGCGTGTGCCACCAACACCCAGCCAAGCACATGATTGACATGAGATAATGTGGCATCATAAGTGGCAGGACTCTAGGCATCAAGGGACAAAAGAAGCATGGGATTCAGTGGATGCCAGTGCATGGAGTCTTGGACGGACTTCCTGGGTACGTGGAGACTCGTCTACTCATGTCCCAAGTACACTGTAGCCCAGAGGGCCCAGGAAACAAACAGCATGTTCTTTTATACCCTAGGGGCTCACTCAGTTTGTTAAGGTGCTAAAGAACAGTTTGTTTCAGGGGGTGGAGACTAGAACAGAGACTGGGCTGTTTCAGCCATTCTCTCCTGATCTCCAGAGATTATAGGACTGGTTTATTGTCATTATCTATGAGAACTAGAAGCATATTTAAAGGGGAAGTTGGACATGCTGGTGTGTGTGTGTGTGTGTGTGTGTGTGTGTGTGTGTGTGTGCATGTATGTGTGTGTGTTCGTGCATGCGCATGTGCATACATGCGTGCGCGTGCGTGCGTGTGTGTGCATGTATGTGTGTGTGTGTGCGCGCGCACATGCGCATGTGCATTCATGCGTGCATGCGTGCGTGCATGCGTGCGTGCATGCGTGTGTGTGTGTGTGTGTGTGTGTGTGTGTGTGTGTGTGTGTGTGTAATTCCAGTCTGTAGGAAGGGCGTTTAAACAGGGTGATCAAGAGTTTACGACCATGGATATAGCAGGGCCCTGACTTGCTCCAAAATGTGAAGAGTGTGTAACAGAATAAAGGACAACTCCAGGTGTCATCCTTCAGGCATTGTCCCCCGTGTTTGTGAGACAGGGTCCTCAGTGGCCTGGAGCTTGTCTGAATGAGCAAGATGCTCTGGCTTGAGAACCCCAGGGACCTGCAGCACCTCTGCCTGTCCAGTACTGGGACAGCAGGCTCAGCCACTGTGCTTGGCTTCATTTATTTATTTATTTATTTATTTATTTATTTATTTATTTATTTATTTATTTATTTATTTATTCATCCTGGGACACTGACCCTGTAAGAACTGAGCTGTGTCACCCAGTCTTTTCATCAGAGTCAGCTCCTCGTCCCAGCTGAGCTGTGTCCCCCAGTCTTTTCATCAGAGTCAGCTCCTCGTCCCAGCTGGCTTCAAACATCCTGAGTAGCCGAGGTTGACTTTGAACTTCTGCCCTACCCATCCCCTGTCTTATCTCTGCCTCAGCGCAGAGATCACAGGTGTGCACTCACATGGTTTGATGTGGCTTAGGGATCGCATTCAGGGTACCATGCACGCCCAGCAAAGGTATCTGCAGCCTGCTCTTTGATTTGCGTGTATATGGCAATCCTTTTTGTTCTCAGTTTTGTTTTGTTTCCTACTGTAACAAGGCTGCAAAGCGGCCTCAGGATGTTGATGTTGGAATAGAAAATGAGCTAGCATAAACACTCTGACAATTCTTCGAACACCACTCTAGATAGCCCTTACCTGTCTCTACGGCACATCCATTTCTCCAGCATGCTTGCCTCGCATCGGGGTAGCTCCAGGACTCCAAAAGCCAACAAAGAGAAACTAGACCGATTATTGCATCTGATATGGCTTTTCATTTATTCAGAATAATGGGTTTCTTTCCCCCAAATTGGCTATTTGCAGAGAAATGCTGAGAAGGAAGCAAAAATCCCTAAAACATAAACATTTCTTTCAATCTCATCATCTAAAAGGAACACAGTAAAATTATGGAAATTAATGAGTTCATTTTTAAAGCACGTGCGTGTTGTGAGAATTCCTAGTGTTTCATCCTTAAAGCAGGGTTCGCCTCATCCCATGGTCTCAACACACAGTAAAACTTCAATCTGCATCTCAATATACATTTGCTTCTCTAGCCAAACCTGCTGTGTTAAATACTTTGAAATTTATTGTCAATAAACTATTTTTCTTACATAATTAATCTCAAGTAAATTAAACTGTGTGCATCACTTGGTAAATGAAAGAGGTAAAGTTTCAGTGGTGTATTGTGAATGTTAAATACAATTAGAAGTACAATTTGTAATTCACTCTTTAATATTACACCGGTCTGGTTGGAATCCGTGGAGCTTTGAGGTCAGGCCTGTAGGATAGTGTGAGCAAAAGTCCATTCTCAATGTGGGGATTGAAAACATGTCCCACTGAGAGGGCTGTCACATCATCTGGCCAGCTTGTGGGCTGACTACTTGGTGTTATAATTCTAGGGTTGAGACTCATATTGCCTAGAGTTGACACATGAGGCTTGGGGTCATCTGCCATGGCTGTAAATAACAGCAAAGTTTTCATGCTGAATGTACTAAAGTAACATCTGTCAACCCATCTTTTTAAACATCAAAAATTTTCACCCGTGTGCAAATTCTCTTGTCCTAAACAGAATACCTTACCATACTATAATTTATTTTTAAAATATTAGTGTCTATCATTCTATATCATAGCAACCCCCCAAAAACAGTGACTTGAAACAACCACCATTGTTTTTTTATTTATCTTTTATGAATCTGAGTTTCCTCTCCAGAGAGTTGGATGGATCTATCCTTACCTAAATCTGTTTAAAGTGGCCAGATCACATGACCACACCTGTGTGTAACCTTCACATATCATGGATTGGGCTCCGAGACAAAGGAATCCCAGAAATTAGCATTCTGAAGCCCCAGGCTGAAGTTGTGCACTGGCCTCTGACCTCAGTGAAATGTCAGATGCCCGTCATTACCACTGTGTAGCTCAAGGAAGCCCCTCCCCCTCTCCTCAGAAGCTCAAGATGCCCTACAGTCTTGGAACTCCAATGCTTGTGTTCCTCTGAAGTCAGTGCAGAATCGAGCTCCCCCAAATTCCAGATTCTAGCAGGTGAGCGCCAGAGGAGGGGTCTGCAGCTGCATACCTCACACCAAAACTCCGAGAAAATGCACATCAATTTCTTTGCTATTTCCTCTGCTCCCTGGGCACTTGGGAAATGAAATCTTGTCAACGAGTGTCTGTTTGTTCCAGCTTGAGAGCTCCTTTCCAGTTAGAATATTAAGTTGGGTCCAAGTTGAGTTCTTCATTCAAGTTCATTTAAAAGTCTTCTTTGGATAACTTTCTTAGTTCCTTTTCCCCCGTCGCTGGTAGAAAGCATCCAGACTCAGGCAACTTCCCAGTGAAAAGGTTCCTTTTGTCCTACAGTCCATCCTGGTGGGGATGTTGGGGCAGCAGGAGCTTGAACAGCTGGCTAAACAGTGACAGAAGCTGGTTCTCATCTCACTTTCTCCATACCTGGGGGAATGTTTCCACCAACAGTTAGATGTGTCCTCATTACCGCAACCTATTTAAGACAAAAGGTTTGTCCTCCCTCCCCCCACCCCCTGTAACAATTTGACAATGAAAACTAACTATGTAATCCATTTTCCCTTCTCATGATGGCATCTCTACATTTTATTAGCAAAGGGGGAAGTGGCCCAATCTCTATCTACAGAGCTGGGTTAATTATGCGGCACAATGATATACAGTGATACAGTACATAAAAACAAAACCCTCCGTGTGTTGATGAGAAGGAATTACTGAGTTGTTCAAGCAAAGTTGTTCAAGCAACGGGTCAGTTGGTTTTCTCCCTTTCTTCTCTCTGTCTTGTTGTATATGTGTGTTATGTGTTAGTGTGTTTGCATAGGTGTGCAAATGTATGTGTACATGTGTGCATTTTTCTGGAGGTCAGGAATCTTTCCTTGTTTCTCTCCATCTCAAATACCAAAGGAGGGTCTCTTGCTAAACCCAGAGCTGGGCAATCAGGTGATGTAGTTAGCTAGCCTGACCTGGGGATACTGCCTTGCTTTTTTGTGGGTTCTGGGGATACTAAACTCTGGTCTTAGTCTGTGCATGGCAAGCACATTGTCCATGGAGCCATCTCTCTGTTTCTCTGTCTCCTTTCGTGTAAAAAAAAAGAAGGATAAGAAAGTATGAATGTATATTTACCATGAAAGGATGGAAAGTTCTGCTTTTTAAAATGTTTCTTAGCCATTGTATTGGGAGCTTGCAGACCTCAGGGATGAACCTACTATTATTTTGCCAAGTGGGCATAGCACCACAATGTCCTTTAAACTTTTGTCTGTTTACCTGTAGATTAGTGCATCGCGCATACCTCGTTAGAGTTGTCCAGGATGGGTAGTTGCTAACTCAGAAACCCCCAGCTGACCCAAGGGCAGAGGACGAGTGACTGGAGAGTTCTCAGCCACAAAAGGGACATCTATGTCACACTCCCTCTCCAGAGCGCCAGGAGTGCTGTAGAAGAGTGGCAAGAATGTTTGTAAGAGCCAGAGGTTGGAAGGATTGGAACAGAACAGCATCCTCTGGAGGTGAGAGGACCAGTGAGCTCCTAAGCATGAACGTGAGCTCATAGTGGCTGCATGTACCTGCAGCAGACCAGACAAGGTCAACACTCCAGCACGGGGTGGGAAGAGGCTCATTAAGCCCCACCCCCAACTGAAGATCTGTGGACAGTTGATGGCTTCTAAGGGAGGGAGAGCTGGCTGTTTGTCAAGGATATAGTTCCTGGTAGATATACCATGCTTCACTGGATGGCCCCATATCCAGAAGTAGAAACTGGAGTTGGTGAGTTATTAAATTAAATAAAGAGAACATGAAATTGGCGGGGGCAAGGAAGTAGGGGAAGACCCAGGAGGACTTAGGGGTAGGAGCTGAGGAGAAATATAATCAAAATAGATTGTATGAAATTCTCAGAATTAATAAAAGTATCTCTAAAAAGCAACACCACCCTTCAAAGAGCCACAGAACTGTAATAAAAGTAATTGCCTCTTGAGATGTCAGGAGGGCTTGCAGCGGGGATGGGTTGGGAGAGAAAACACTCACTGTGTCTTTAAATTTTTTGTGCCTGGGTGTATGTCTCTTCAGAAAGTTGTCGTTCAAGGGCCTACAGTCAGGGGAGCATTCTGGCAGAATTCCTTTATCTACTGCCCAGTGTAGCTTGTGATCAGAGCTCTCTTCCATCAGGACAAAATTGATTTCATAATAGAATCTGATCCTTCTCTTGCCAGCAAAATCCACCTCATCTGAATCAATGCCCTCATGATATGAGATAGAAGAGAAAATTGGCTTGGCTAAAGGGAAGTGCTTAAATACCCCACTGCCCTTTACTTCCCACTGGGGTCAATCCTAGAATTGATCTCCAAATCTGTGGGCGGTTGTGTCTTTAAAAGCATTCCGTTTTTACAAGGAAAGGGTTTTTAACTGTTGAAAGAATTTAGAGACACCAAATTTTGTGCAAGATACAGAGTCAGAAACAGGTATTTGTCTCATGGCCTCTCTCTCTCTCTCTCTCTCTCTCTCTCTCTCTCTCTCTCTCTCTCTCTCTCTCTCTCTGTGTGTGTGTGTGTGTGTGTGTGTGTGTGTGTGTGTGTGTAGGCCACAGGACAACTCCAGCTGTCATTCCTTAGGTGTCATCCACTTTGTTTATTGGAGACACCATCCTTTGCTGGCCATGACCTCACCAAGCACAATAGCTCAATTGATCCCCAGGGATCCTCCTGTCTCTGCCTTCCCTAGGGCTACAGCTGTACATCACCATGCTTGGCTTTCTGTGTCCGCTGGGGTTCAAATTCAGTAAATTGCTTGCATGGCAAGCAATTTACTGCCTCCTACCTTTTACTTTTATTTTTACACTTAAAAAGGATTTATTTTATTTTTTTTAGCTATGAGTATGAGTGTGTATTTGTGTGTGTGAACGAGGATGTGGGTGCTCACAGACCAGGAGGGTCTGGGGGATCCTCTGGAGTCCCAGGTGATTCTGAGATGCTTGAATGAGTTCTGGAAACTGAACATTGGTCCCATGAAAGACAGAAGGTACTATTAACCACTCAGTGCCTGTCCAGCCCTCCTGCCTGCCCTTCCCTACCTTTGGTTGTGTCTTTCTTTGAAGAATATTGATGAGCAGACATTACAAATAAAGCTAGAAAACAGTTATGTGGGTATATGGAAGCCCAATGCATATCGCTGAGTCCCTACACCCCTGTTAGAAAGAAATAGTAGGTAATCATTGTGGGGTAGATATATTGGCATAAAAAGTCTCATTTAATAATAATCAATAATTCTTTGATCATAAGATCAGGATTTCACATATCCAGTCAGTGAAGACTTGACCTGTGTCTTTACTGAGAAAATATGTACAACCTCGCACATTAAATCATTTAGTAAAATGTTCCTGGTCAATACTCATAATTTTTAAGGTACTTATTGAAAGCTGAGGTTTCCCCTTCATTGCAGAGCACTGTAAATGCAGAGGCACGAGATGATATGGGATCAAGGTGTCATCCATAATAGCACATTCTACTGGATTTATGTCCCTCTCCAATTAGGGGACAATAAGGCTCGAATTAATTTAGCTCACAGCCACTAATGAGCAGCTCACTATAAAAATTGTTATTGCATTTTATTTCTTTCCACTTGCTAAACCTCCAGCCTATTCATGCTTGAGGGCTAGTGGTGAGGGACCTTCAGGGTTGTCTTACCTGCTCTGTGCATGAGTTCCATGACAGCTGTGTCCTCTGCTGGGCCTGAATCTAATGAATTGCTAGAGGTCTCAGAGCCGGTGCCTCTGCTCACTGGTCCTTGGTAATTAATTGCCTTTTGCATGAATTCTGGGGTCTAGATAGCCTGTACAAATAGTGGAAGCTTCATGCATCCTTAAAATTTCCCCAGAGCAACATTTTTACTTGGCTTGATTTGACTTGATTTTACTGTGTGTGTGTGTGTGTGTGTGTGTGTGTGTGTGTGTGTGGTATGTACACGTGTAAGTAAGTGCAGGTGCCCACAGAAGCCAGAAGAGGGCACCATATCTCCTGGAGCTGGAATTACATGTGGTTGTGCTCTATGTTGGCGCTGGCAACCAGACACAGGTTCTTGGTGAGAGCAGATGGTGAGTGCTCTTAACTGCTGAACCGTCTCTCCAGTCACCGGCACAGTTTTAAAAGATGAAAATAGGTGACCTGAAATTTGTCTGTATGTGTTTGTTTGTACATGTATGTATGTGTGAGGATATTTGCATGTGTGGAAGAAAAAGGTCAAAGTTGGATTCTTCCTCAATGGCTCTCTGCTTTAATATTTTTGTTTGTGCACATATATGGAATATGTGATTATATATGTGTGCAGAGGTCAGACCGATGCTGAATTTCTTCCTTAATCACTCCCCATATTAAACATTGCCCCAGGCATCACCCGGTTCCACCTCCTGAGTGCTGGAGTTACTGTTTGTGTTTGCAATGGTGCTGATAATCTGAATGCCTGTCTTCTCCATGGCACAGCAAGCATTTTACTGGCTCTACCTCCTCCCAAGCCGCTGTGACTTTGTTTTCTGAGAAAAGGTTTCTCAATGAGCCCGGAGCTCACTGATAGAACAGACTAGCCAGCAAGACTGAGTGTTCCTGTCTCTGCCTTCCCAACACTGGGATCATATGTGTATACCACTATACTCTGCTTTTTTCCATGAATTCTGGGAGGGAGTCCAGCTTAAGTCCTCATACT